>CM034461.1:23957201-24557201 GCA_019925255.1 Litchi chinensis | reverse complement strand
TCATTTTTGGTTAATTGCATCCTTGCTGTTTTCCGGTACTAAAAGATAGAAAGGTGGGGATGAATGAATGTTATCTTGTGAGTTGTGACTTGGTTTGCTGTATGATTTTTATTTTGGTAACAATTCTTGACTTTATAGTCTATTTGTTGTGCAGGTGGACATACAATGATCCTCTTCGAGCCAAGTACAATGAAAAAATGGCAGGAATGAATGCTCCTATTGCTAAACCGAAAGGAAGCAAGAGGTTGAAAGATTGGGAGTCTCGCTGAAGGTTGAACTCTCAACCCTTTATCATTAGAAATCAATATGTTAGCTATTGAAATGGAAGAATTCACAGTTTAGGTGTATGTGTATATATGGAGGGCACAGTGTATTCCCTTGGCATTTTAATTAGTGTGTATGAATATCTACTTCTATATGATTTTCATGTAAGAGGACATGATTTCAAGCATATTTCTACGAATTCGTGTTATTGAATTTTGAAACATAGGGTGATGGGATGGATTTCAAAGTTTACAATGTAACTTATTATGGTGCTCTTTGATATATCAGATAGAGAGTCTATGTCGTAGTAGGGTCCATCGAAGAGGAGGACCAATCGCCTCTAATTTTTGTCATCCGATAATATGCATAGCATCGAAATGTCTATTTGAAAAAAGATTATCAAAGCTCCTGATCAAGTTTGTGTTGCCTCTCTAGGCTCCCCGTATAAATTGTTCATTGCAAAATCTAATGGCTTATATTAAAGGGTGCAGCTGAGAAGTGAGGCATATAAAAATTATATCCTGTAACAGAGCCAAGAAAGTAAAAAAATTTAGTTAGTAGGAAATATTAGCCTGAGTACTGAACTGGGGATTTGTACGTGTGGATGAAGTTGGTTTTGTGGTGGTGGTAGCTTAGTTGAGGTATGAAACTATGCACAATTTATGAGCAGTGAGCACACCAAAGGGATAATCCGAATTTCCCCTTTGTAGTTTGAACAAATACCCAAAATCTCCCCTCACAGTTAAGTGATTTTTAAAAGACAGGGGGGATTTTGATTATTTGTTCAAACTACAGGGGAAAAAATTGGGATTATCCCACGCAACCAAAACAAAGGTAGATCTCTCAGCGGTTTTCTGGGTTAATTTTGATGTGATGAATTGAGCCATTAATATTTCTTTAACACAAGCATTTACGAGGATTTGAGTTAATTAACGAGGTTGTGAGTTTCAATCAATGTCATTTTAAAAAGGGATAATCACAATTTTTCTCCTATAGTTTGACGAAATAGCTAAAATCTCTTTTTATATTCATTTTTTTAAGTGAGTTTTTAAAGTAAGGGGAGATTTTAGCTATTTCGTCAAACCACAGGGGGGAAATTGAGATTATCCATTTTAAAAATCTCAATGTATAATAGTTCAAAGACGTTAGAAATGTCTGCCTTTTACCTGTCGAGTAGACAAATGTTCACGTGTGCAGCACTTTTATTATTATTATTATGGGAGAGCTTCATCTGGATCCCTATATTTTTGAAGAATTTTTTATTTTTAAATACGAATCCGTTTATAGCCCGTATGATCCCTTATTTATTCAAAAATTCATCAAATTAGTCCTTCTGTAGGAACCAAAATGAAGTTATCTTCTATTAAACATAGGGACCAAAATGATGACAGAAGAACTAATTTGATGAGTTTTTAAAAAGTAAGGGACCATACAGACTATAAACGAATTTATATTTAAAAATGAGAAATTTTTCAAAAATATAGGGATCCAGATGAAGTTCTCTCTATTATTATTATTATTTATTTTAGATGTGTGACTATTGATTTCATGCGATAACATTTCAAAAATAGTTTATAATGCATTTGATATATAGTATATTTTTAATTCATATAATTATTTAGGTTAGGGATGACATTGTTCGGTTTTAACTATAATCAAATTAAACCGATATCTAATTGGTTTTTTAATTTACTAATCAATTTATGAAAATCAACGATTTAGGTTAGTTTAGGATTGAGTTTAAAATAATTTAGTTTTGTTCTTGTCGACGTTGAAATTCAGTCGACAAGTATTCAATGTCAATACCTGCAATCAATGTGAGAAAACACAGAAATCGAAAAGATAATAATAAAGAACCAAGAACAAACAGATGAACACAGGGTTTTTAACGTGGTTCAGCGAGTAGCCTACATTCATGTCTGTCTTTCTCTAATTCTGCAGAGTGACAGTATATTATTTTTTGGTGTCTCTGTTACAATGATTTTAATTCCTATTTATAGAGGAAATAATGTTACAGATCTGGTAATCGACAAAATAGGAAGAGAATAATGAATTAATTACACTTCCTAATCAGTTGGAGTGAAATCAGGAAACTACCCAAAATATCTCGAGATAATGTTGACTGAGTTTGAATTTGAATTAACTTCTATATCTAGTGA
This sequence comes from Litchi chinensis, assembly GCA_019925255.1. Classification (NCBI taxonomy): domain Eukaryota; kingdom Viridiplantae; phylum Streptophyta; class Magnoliopsida; order Sapindales; family Sapindaceae; genus Litchi; species Litchi chinensis. Next base: position 24,554,778 of record CM034461.1, on the reverse strand, counting down.
GAGAATCATAATCGGATTAGGTAATTGCCTGTTCTGGAAGATATTGCATTAACTGCGCTCTAAACAAACTACCGACTGTCTATAATGATCTCGAGCTGGATCTTGCTGTTAATCGAACAACGAGTTATGCATATAGTGAATCGTGGAACGAGCTATAACTTTGCTGTAAAACGAGCTCATTTCTATGAGCTGAGAAGATTGCTGGGACGAGCTATAGAGCTCCCTAGGCCTGAAGTTGAAATCTGGGCCTTACTGATGGGCCTTAATATTGGGTTGACTTTATTGGGCCTTCTATTGGGCCCAAGTTGGGCTTTATCAGACTTTTACCAGCCCATTTGACGAGTCCGAAAAATGCATATAACAGTTCTTGTTTTCTTATTTTATTTTACTTTAAAAAAGTTTTATAAAACATTTTTTTTTTCAAGTAACAACATGTAAAAATTGATAAAATGATGTTATTCCAATGATAAAATGAGTTTAATCCAATGGTATAACATTCACACTTGCACTTGTTGCGAGTTAGGGGTTATTTGTTTTTTTTACTTAAGACTTAATAATGCTGAATTGCATCTATTAAGTTATTTTCGTTTGTTTTTTAAGTGGTCAAACCACTTAAAACTATAAAAAAAAAGGAAAAAATTAAGTAAAAATTTTTAACTTTTCATTTGATTGTAAATCTCTTAATGATATTTAAAAATTTTTATTTCAAATCTATCATCCTCAAAATAATATAATTTCAAATTTATTCTAATTTTATATTACTCAAATTTTCTTTTCTTTTCTTTTCTTTTCTTGTTGATAGTTATGAAAAATATATTTGAAAAGTAAAATCTAAATTCATTTCATCCCAAATTGTTTTGGAATTAAACTAATATATTTTAATTTACAATTTAAACATTCATTTTTTTAGTTGTTTTCTTAAATATATTAATATATTTAAATATATAAATATGGTTAATACTATCATATTTTTTAATCATATTTTAATTATGAATAAATTATTATTAATATGTATAGAAAAAATGATTTAGAATTTATTATTATTTATTTTCAAATGTTTATATTAACTTAATTAAAATTATATAATAACAAATAGTAAAAAGAGTATAAGTGTCAACTGACTAATTTTCAAATAATTTTAAATTTAAAAAATAAATAAGTTTATAATATATTTAGAGATAAGGAAAACAATATATATATATGTTATTCAAATTTCAATTTTCAGTCATTATTCAATTTTCAACAACACTATTCAATTTTCAGGTAAAAAAAAAAACAACCCCTTAGAATTATCTTATTTTTTTTAAAAAAATATTCGATATTCACCATAAGTAAAATTACTTAAAAGCCCATTAGACTTTTCAACAGTTTCAACCATCTATGGCACCTCAAGTACCATCATTCACATCAATCCAAACTCTAAGTTCATGGGTTCAATAGCTTTAGTTCCATTTAACTCTCTCTTACACTCACTTTATCTTCACTTGCATTAAAAACCCAAATCCGTACACTTATAACACCCTCATTAGAGGCTATGCCAACAGCCCAATCCCTTAAAACACACTTCTAATCTTTCTACATATGTTGAATGGTGACGTTTTTCCTGATAACTACACTTACACTTTTATGTTGAAAGCTTGTGCTAATTTTGGTGGTTTAGAAGAAGGAAAGCAAATTCATAGTCATTTATTGAAGATTGGAAGTGAGATCGATTTATTTATTCAAAATACGTTGATTGGTTTGTATATGAGAACTGGATGCATAAAGACTGCACGTAATGTGGTTGAAGTTGTTGCAATGTCATGGTTCAAGATGTTGCAATGTCTAATAGGTCTTTAAGTAATTTTATTTAAGGTGAATATTGAATATTTTTTTTAAAAAAATGTTAATTTGGGGTGGTTGTACATACAATTTTTGAGGGGTAGAAATATCGCCACTCTTTTGAAACTTTGAATTTTTATTAGGCAAAACTTTAGAAATCTAGACAAAAAATGTTTATATGTTATTTTTGCCTTTTGTATTAAGGTTCTCTTTGATAGAACTTTTTTAAATAGATCTTTTAAAAATAAATTTTTAAGATGTAGATCTTTTATAAGTAGAGTTTTTTAAGAGAAGCTTTTGGTTATTTGGTTGTTAATTAAAAATACTCTTCTAAACTGTAAATAATTTTGTTGTATTAATTTTAAAATATCTTTTAAGTTATAAGATTACAAATAATGATATTTAAAAGAAAGTAAAATAATCAAATCTATATACCATGCTCTTATTTCTAAATTCAAAAATTACAATATATAATGTTCTATAATTTACATCACATTATTCATACATGTGCATCCAAAAAATCTTCAAAGTAAAAAAGAAATTTAAAAGTAAAAAGTAGAAACACATAAAATAGTAAGAAAATTTATTGTTGAAAAAAACAAAACTTCATTTTTTTATTGGTAAAACAAGTATTTATAATATTTTGACGAAGGAATTTATTGGTGATTTAATTTATAAGGGTAAGGTAAAATTAATAAAATACAATGGGGTTTTAATAAGCATATAATTGTTTAAAAAAAAAACTTAAAAAGATCTATTTGAAAAAATTTATAATTTGAGTTTTTTCTAGTACTTGTATTTCAACTTTTCTAAGTGTTTAAAAACTCTATGAAGGTAACAATCAAACAACACAAAATAAATGTAAAAGAGTTTTTGAGATTAAAAAAATCTTTTAACTAATAGATAAGCTATATGCCAAATATACACAAAGTCGGGTGGTCAAAATAATTTAATCTTTTTTCTTTTAAAATTAACAAAAGGCAATCTATGTGTTATTATTGGTATTAAGTGGTTGTTCGAACTAATATCATCTTCTCTTATATTTGCACTTGGTAGGAGTAGTTGAACATTTTCCTTGATTCTAGGAGGTTAAAGATTTAAGTCCCACATTTATCTTAAAATATAAGGATCACGTTCCACTTTTCTCATAAAACACAATGTGTGGATGCTTCTTCTTCTTCTTCTTTTTTTTTTTTTTTTTTTTAATTTAATCTTCCTCCCTCAACATAAAAAAAAAAAAAATCTCCCTTTATATTTATTTTTTAAAAAATAAGTTATTTATCTTTTCCAATTTTTAATGATGAGAAAGGATTGGAATACTATTCAACATAGTGAAATATATCTTTTGTGTTAGATTTTAATCTACAAACCTTTTTTTTTTTAGTTACTTTAAATTACTATTTTTTTTTTTCTAAATTTTAACGATTAGAATGTTTTAGGTGTTAGGGTTTGTGCCATAAGTGCTTATTATTTGTAAACGTTAAATAAATAATAAATAATATGTTTATTTTATTCAATTTATGTGTATTTGTGAAATGTTCGTTTCATACAAATATTATATAACATCCATTGTAACACTCTCTCCTGAATTTGTACTATACCCATGTACGAAATAAAATAATTTTTGTTTGTAAAATAATAAAAAAGGGATTTTAAAGTGTACAGAGGTGAAATTAAATTTTTATAGAGTTACTGGAAAGATTGAAAGTAAATTTAAATTATAAAAGTTGAGGGACAATTGGTGAAAATAAAAAATTTTTATTAAGAATGATAGAATCGTAAATAAAGGGAAATGACAAGGACATGAGGGAAAAAAAATTCTCTAGAATTTGGTGAAATCGTAATTTTAAGAAAGTTTAAGGATGAAAAACGAGCTTGACCCATGCCTATAAATAGGTATGTGTGTGGTGAGAGTTTACCATGAATAGGAGAGAGAATGAGAGAGTTGAAGAAAAATCTAGAGAGAGAGAGAGGGAAGTTGTCGACAAAGAAGAAGGAAGGCAGATTGCAGTTGCATCAAGCTGATCTGCTACCATTTTTGGAAGAAATCAAGCTGCTGGAAGGTGAATAACAGATTTAGGAATCAAATTTGGTAAGAATTGCATGGTAAGAGTAAGATTTATGGTTTTAGTTTAGTAAAAAACCTGTCAAGAGCTATTAGTAGCTTTGCATTAGTTCTAATAAGATTTTTGTAACAAGATCTGGAGATTTAAGCTGCAGACGAGGGGGAAGTAAGACAAGAGATCAAAGAGAAAACTAGTAAGTGATGTAGTTGAAAAATAATGCTGATATGTGGTAGTTTGATTATGTATTGGAATGATTGAGTTCTGTCGCACAACCTATTGTGGTTATGACCTGGTTTTGACGTAGTGAAGTTGATAAAATGTTAGTAAGATTATGGATGTGAGATTAGATGAGGTCGGAGTGTGTTAATGAATGTGTAAAATATGAAAGCTGGAAAAGAAACAAAAGTGTTAGAAGTGAGCTTGCGTGAATCAGGGCAGGAGCTCGAGAGGTACGAGCTAGATGATATCCTCTGCGCATTTCCAGTGTTAGTTGAATCGACCTGAAGTGCGAGCTCACAAGAACGAGTTGAATGATGATAATACATATTCTATAATGCCTTGCCAAGCTGGCCTAAGACAGTAGCTCGTAAGGGCGAGCTGAGGGGTGTTGAGGAATGAATCGAGCTAGGAGAAGGTAGTAGCTCGCTAAAAAGAGTAAGCTGAGCGAGCTCGCTAAAAAGAGTAAGCTGAGCGAGCTCGCTGAAATGGTGGATGCCCGCAAGATGGGTTGAGTTGCTCAAGTAGGAGTTCACTGAAGGCGCGAGTCGAGGCGAGCTGGAGTGCGAGCTTGCAGCTCGAGCTGGATTGATAATGTTGCAGTCCGTAGCATCTTGGTTGAGATTATAAGTTATAGAGAGAATAAAAATTAAAATATTTTACGAGCTGAATGGAAAATTTCAATTTGTGATTTAAAATATAGGTGACCAGCGAGCTGATGAAGGACATTGAAGAAGTAGCTGTTGGTGAGTTGGGTAGCGAACTGTGAGTGTGACAAAATGTTTTTAAATACCTTTCAGTTTATTTTGCAAATCCTTATGGACCTTTATCACTTGTTCTTTTTAAGCTTATCAATGATTTACTTTTAGCATGCAAAGAAATTGTTTATGTATGAGCTGTTATGTAAATATTATTAGCATATTTTATGAAAAAGAATTTGGATTGAATTATAGAAAAGAAAGAGTTTTTCAAAGACTAGTGGAACGACCCAAGTTTATAGATAGAGAGACCTTGTAGCTTTTGACCTGGTTGATATACCCTACGGTGTATGACAAGTGTTGGGAGGGCTAGTCCTGCTAACAACGGGGGGATCGAGTCTGTCATATCTGTCGAGTCACCCTCTATACTTGTGGGGTATTATCTCGCTATGCGATGTGCGATGGTAGTTCCGCCACGTAGTAGTGGTATGTTTTTGTAGTTTTATCATGGTGTGTGATGCTAGCTTTACGCCACGTGACCCCCACACTAAGCGGACCTGGTCTACTCACTCATGTGGTTATAGCTTCCCTTGGGTTCCTTATTAGTGCAGTTTTAGAAAGAAAAGCATACCATTAAAGCAAACTTTTAGAAAGAAAATGTTTTAAAAATATTTTAGAAAGCTACAAAATATTTTAGTACTTTATGAAAACTTTTAAAACTTTAAAGAGATTTTTATAAAACCCAAATTTTTAGAAATAAATCGTTTTAAAGAAAAAGGTTTTCAAAAATGTTTTTTAAGAGGTATACTTTAGAAAAGATAAATTTAAATAGAAACTCTTACGCACTTACTGAACTTTATAGCTCATAACGTTTTGTTTTATGTTACAAAAACCTTCCAGGTGTAGGAACAAAGAATCAAGGTACCAATTCGTCGTGTTCAGACTAGGTGGACCCGATGTTCAAGGATGCTACATGCTTATTTATTTTTGTAAACATTAAGTTTGAACATTTATCATGTGTTATGCACACTTCTAATTTAAAATAAATTTTGTAGAACTTTTTATATTTTAATGATGCATGCATGTTTTAGACTCTTGAATATTTGAGATATTATTATTACGCTTTGAGAATGGGTTTTTGAAATTTAATCCGAGATTTTATAATATATGATATATGTATGTTTAGCAAAGTATTATTAGTTATGAGTTCGCTCCACGACATCCTTTTGGGTCTTATTAGTCAGACTTCAGGAGGGTTTCGTGGGGTGCCCGGCAAAATCGTTGAATCTATTAGAGGGAATCTAGATCGGGTCCTATCAGCTTGATATCAAAGCCAGAGTTTTAGAAGATTTTGAGCAAAGGTTTTCTGAGTATTTGTTTTCAGCTAAATTTTTTAGAAATTACTTAAATATTTCAATAATACGATTTTAACATTTATTTTATACCTTTTATGACTAAATTTCGCATAATCATGTGTCATCGAGGTCATCTATCTACCAGGAGAGCAGGCGCTCAGGTACCCGTACTAGGGGAGAGACACGCTGACGAGTCTGTCAACGTGCCAGTAGATCAAAATTAAGCAAGACCTTCGTGACCTGCAGAGCCAGCAGTTGGGAACTTGAATGTAGAACAGTTGGCTCAAGTTTTGGCAGCGGCATTTCATCAGCCACGAGAGTCAAGGGTTTCCATCGAATGCGCTCGAAAATTGGGCGTTAAGCCTTACGATGGGACCGGTAATTTAGAGCGTGCACTATCGTGGTTAGAGACTAATGATGAGATTTTTCAAGTCATGGGTTACTCTGAGGATCAGATGGTAGCATTCTCCGCCTTTCTATTAAAAGATAGAGCCAAGGACTGGTGGAAAGCCATTCAAAGGCGAAACGTAGTTGAAGTGTCTTGGGTGCTATTCAAGCAAAAGTTCATGGACAAGTTTTACTTGAGGAGCTATCAGGATGCAAGGATTGAAGAATTCTTCAAGCTAGAACAGAGTAATTCGTCAGTGGCCGACTACGAAAGAAGATTTTCAAAGCTGGTTCGTGTAGTGCCATTCATAGCAAACGATGAAGAACAGAAGGCCAAGAGATTCGCAGCAGGCCATTAGAGCTTATGTAGCTTTAGCCATCCATACATAGTATATATAGTTAGTAGAGGCAACCATCAGAGTGGAAAAAAGTATTAAAGCTATGCTGAGGCCAAAGAAGATGACTCAGAAACGCGGTTCGTCAGACAATTTCTCAAGAGGACCTAGTAAGTTCACCAGAAGTGGAGAGAGTTTAACTGGATTAGGTAGCCGAAGATCCAGCCAAGGGACCCAACTAGTCAAGGCTCCGTGAAGCAATTCGTAGGCTTCAGGAATAGCAATGACAGTTGGAAGAACATGCTTGTGTGTAAGAATTGCGAAAGGATGCATCCGGACGAATGTTTCAGAGGAAGCACCAGATGCTATAGATGTAGACAGGAAAGCCATTTTATGAAGGATTGCCCGAATATAGCTTCAGCTGCTAGACTTAAGATTTGAGCCGTAGCACTAGGATAGATTAGTGGAGGCTAGAGATTAGATCAGAAGGGCTCCCAAGCTAGAGGGACCACCAGTTCTAGCCAACCTAGTAGAGTATTAGGTAAGGGTGCATTGTCTAGAAGCCAGCCAAGTAGATCATACACTCAGGCCAGAGTATTCGCGGTGACCCAATAGGAGGCAGACGCTACCTTAGAAGTCATAACATGTATTATTTCCGTTTTTGATCGTGACACATATGCATTAGTAGATCCTGGAGCTACCCATTCTTTCGTGTCTAGAATGTTTGCTAAGATGAGTGGTATTGAGTCGGAACCCGTAAATTGTAGCATGGTAATGTCCATCCTTATAGGGGATTCCCTTCAAGCGAAGGGAGTATTCCGGGGGAGTATAGTGGTCATTGAGGGTAGAGAGTTTCCGGTGAATTTGATTGTATTGGACATCCATGACTTCGATATTATATTAGGAATGGATTGATTGTCCATGCATTACGCCTAGGTGGATTGTTTCCGAAAAAAGTTAGATTTCCCAAAGTGGGGGAGCCGGATGTTATTTTTCGTGGGATACGAAAATCACTTTCTACCAGCATGATATCAGCAATGGAGGCTAGTAAGATGCTTAGGAAGTCATGTCAAGGATACTTAGCTTATGCAGTGGAAAAGAGGTACGATGGAGTGAGATTGGAAGATATCCCAGTGGTATGAGACTTTCCAGATGTGTTTTTGGAAGATCTCCTAGGATTGCCTCCAGATTGGGAAAAGAAATTTGAGATAGATTTGATTCTGAAAACTGAGTCAATCTCTATCGCACCGTACAGAATGGCTCCAGTAGAGTTGAAAAAGTTGAAAGTTTAGATGAAAGGATTATTGGATAAAGGATTTGTTCGACCCAGTCATTCGCTTTGGGGAGCCCTAGTGCTATTTGTCAAGAAGAAAGATGGAAGCCTAAGGTTATGCATCGATTATAGATAGTTGAACAAGGTGACGATACGGAATCAGTATCCGCTTCCGAGGATTGACGACCTGTTTGACCAACTATAGGGATCCAAAGTGTATTCGAAGATCGATCTGAGGTCAGGTTATTATTAACTAAAGATTTGCGAAAAGGACATTCCGAAGACTGCCTTTAGGATTAGATATGAGCATTACGAGTTTCTAGTCATGCCATTCAGATTGACTAATGCTCTAGCAGCTTTTATGAACCTGATGAATATGATCTTCAAGCCATATTTGGATAAGTTCGTGATAGTATTCATCGATGATAACTTGGTGTATTTAGGCAGCTATGAGGAGCATGCAGAACATCTCTAGATCATATTGCAGACCCTACGAGAGCACTAGTTGTGTGCAAAGTTCAGCAAGCGCCAATTCTGGCTAAATAGTATCGCTTTCCTAGGTTATGTGGTATTAGCAGAAGAAATCAGTGTGGATCCCCAGAAGATAGAAACGATAATGAGTTGGTGGCCGCCTATTAACATTACCGAGGTTCGGAGTTTCCTCGGACCGGTAGGTTATTACAGAAAATTTGTAGAGGGGTTTTCCAGGATAGCAGCCCTATTGACCCGATTAACCAAAAAAGAGAGAAGGTTTGAGTGGTAAGACGCCTGCCAGCAGAGCTTTGATGAGCTGAAAAAGAGATTAATATCAGTTCTAGTGTTAACTTTACCAACGGGGGAAGATGGATTTACCATATTCAGTGATGCCTTAAGGTAGGGTTTAGGGTGTGTTCTGATGCAGAATGGTAAAGTTGTAGCATATGCTGCCAAGCAGCTGAAAAAGCATGAGCAGAACTACACTATCCATGACCTAGAGCTCGCAGTAGTGGTATTTGCATTGCGAAGTTAAAGCCATTACCTCTATGGCGTTCCTTGTCAAATCTTTACAGATCATAAGAGCTTACAGTATCTGTTCACTTAAAAAGAAATAAATATGAGGTAGAGGAGGTGGTTAGAGTTGATTAAGGATTATGACTATACGATAGAATACCACCTTGGAAAAGCCAGTATATTGGCAGATGCTTTAAGCAGACGACCTTCGAGTTTCCTAGCTTATTTAAGGACAATATATCTTCCACTTTTGGTGGAATTAAGGTCGTTGGGAGTCTAATTAGGCATGGTAGACTCAGGGGCGTTATTAGCTTCTTTCTATGTTCGCCCCATTTTAGTAGAGCAGATAAGAGAACAACAATGGCAAGATCCCCAGTTGGTAAAGTTGTGGCAAGAAATTGAGGAAGGCCGTCGAACAGATTTCATAATCAAGGAAGACGGTACAATGATGATGGGACAACATCTATGCGTGCCGGATATTAGTGATTTAAAAAGAGAGATCATGGAAGAAGCTCATTTTTCAGTATATGTCATTCATCCGGCCAACATGAAGATGTACCACACCCTAAAGGAACATTATTAGTGGAAGGGAATGAAGAGAGAGATCGCATAGTTCATATCTCGATGCTTCATCTGTCAACAGGTCAAAACAGAACATTAGAAACTGGTAGGATTTTTGCAGTCACTTGATATTCCAAAATGGAAGTGGAAGAATATTACCATGGACTTTGTTGTAGGGCTTTTACGCAGTCAAATGGGACATGACGCCATATGGGTGATAATAGATAGATTAACAAAGTCCGCCCATTTCTTGCCGATCAAGAGTAACTACCCCCTAAATAAGTTAACGCAGCTCTACATAGATGAGATAGTTAAACTCCATGGTATACTGATTTTTGTTGTGTCAGATCGTGATTCCAGGTTTACTTCCAAGTTTTGGCTTAGCTTATAGAAAGCTCTAGATACTCGGCTGAACTTCAACACAACCTTTCATCTTTAGACGGATGGTCAATCAAAGAGAACCATTCAGACTTTTGAAGACATGCTCAGAACATGTGTCTTGGAGTTCAAGAGAAGTTAGGAGACACACCTACCACTGATGGAGTTCGCATACAATAATAGTTATCAGGCCAGTATAGATATGGCTCCGTACGAAATCCTTTATGGAAGAAAGTGTCGAACTTCAGTGAGATGGTATGAGGTAGGTTAGAGGAAATTGATAGGTCCCGAGCTTGTCCAAATGACTATAGAAAAAATTAAAATCATTAGGGACAAGCTGAAAATAGTAAGTGATAGATAGAAGAGTTATGCGAACAACCGACGTAGAGACCTCGAGTTCGAAGTTGGTGATAGAGTATTTCTCAAGATATTCCCTTGGAAAGGTGTGCTTAGATTTGGAAAGCGTGGTAAGCTAAGTCCACGCTATATCAGGTCGTATGAGATCGTGGAGAGAGTGAGACCCATAACCTACAGGTTAGAGCTACCATTGCAGTTGAGCAAGCTTCACAACGTGTTTCACGTGTCCATGCTCTACAAGTATATTCTAGATCCATCCCACATACTTAGTGAGCACCTGATAGAGCTAAGGAGGAACTTGACTTATGAAGAGGAACCGATGCAGATATTAGATCGTAGAGAGCAAGTCTTGCGTAATAAGGTTATTTCTTTAGTGAAAGTATTTTGGAGGAATCATGAAGTAGAAGAAACTACTTGGGAGCTCGAAGATCAAATGTACCAGAGATACCCTCATTTGTTTCAGTATGATATGTAAATTTTAGAGATGAAATTTTTATAAGGGGGAGAGAATTGTAATACCTTCTCCTGAATTTGTACTGTACTCATGTATGGAATAAAATAAATTTTATTTGTAAAATAATAAAAAAAGAATTTTAAAGTGTATGGAGTTGAAATTAAATTTTTATAGAGTTGCCGGAAGGGTTAGAAGTAAATTTTAATTATAAAAGTTGAGGGACAATTGGTGAAAATAAAATATTTTTATTGAGAATGATAGAATAGTAAATAAAAGGAAAGGACAAGGACATGAGGGAAAAAAGAAGAATTTTCTAGAATTTAGCAAAGTCGTAATTTTAAGGAAGTTTAAGGGTGAAAAACGAGCTTGACCTATGCCTATAAATAGGTGTGTGTGTGGTGAGAGTTTACCATGAAAAGGAGAGAGAAAGAGAGAGTTGAAGAAAAATCTAGAGAAAAAAAGGGAAGCGGTCGACAAAGAAGAAGGGAGGCAGATTACAGCTGCATCAATCTGATCTACTGCCAATTTTAGAGGAAATCAAGTTGCTGGAAGGTGAACAATAAATTTAAGAATCAGATCTGGTAAGAATTACGTGGTAAGAGTAAGATTTATGGTTTTAGTTTAGTAAGAAATATATCAAGAGTTGTCAGTAGCTTTGCATAAGTTCTAATAAGATTTTTGTAACCAGATCTAGAGATTTAAGTTGCAGATGAAGGGGAAGTAAGGCAAGAGATCAAAGAGAAAACTAGTAAGTAATATAGCTGAAGAACAATACTGATCTGTGATAGTTTGATTGTGGATTGGAATGATTAAGTTTCGTCGCACAACCTGTTGTGTTTGCGACTTGGTTTTGATGTAGTGAAGCTGATAAAATGTTAATAAGAATATGGATGTGAGATTAGATGAGGTCGGAGTGTGTTAATGAATGTGTAAAATATGAAGTTGGAAAAGAAACAGAAGTATTAGAAGTGAGCTCGCATGAATCAGGGTAGGAGCTTGCGAGGTATGAGCTGGATGATATCCTCAGCCCATTTCCAACACTAGTCGAATCGACCTGAAGCGCAAGCTCACAAGAACGAGCTAAATGATGATGATACAGTTTTTATAACGCTTGGCCAAGTTGGCCTAAGGTAGTAACTTGTAAGGGCAAGCTGAGAGGTGTTGAGGAATTAATTGAGCTAGGAAAAGGTAGCAGCTCGTTAAAAAGAGTAAGTTGAGCGAGCTCACTGGAATGGTGGATGCCCGCAAGATGGGTTGAGTTGGTCAAGTAAGAGCTCGCTGAAGGCGCGAGTTGGGGTGAGTTAGAGTGCGAGCTCGTAACTCGAGCTGGACTGATAGTGTTGCAGTCTGTAGTATATTGGTTGAGATTATAAGTTATAGAGATAATAAAAATTGAAATGTTCTGTGAACTAAATGGAGAATTTCAATTTGTCATTTAAAAATAGGTGACCAGCGCGCTAACGAAAGACGCTGAAGGAGCAGCTGTTGGTGAGCTGGGTAGCGAACTGTGAGTGTGACAAAATGTTTTTAAATACCTTTCAGTTTATTTTGCAAATCCTTACAGACCTTTATCACTTGTTCTTTTTAAGCTTATCAATGATTTATTTTTAGCATGCAAAGAAATTTTTTATGTATGAGATGTTATGCAAATATTATTAGCACATTTTATAAAAAAGAATTTGAATTGAATTATAGAAAAGAAAGAGGTTTTCAAAGACTAGTGGAACGACCCAAGTTTATCAATAGAGAGATCTTGTAGTTTTAGATCTGGCTGGTATACCCCGCGGTGTATGACAAGTGTTGAGAGGGTTAATCTTGCTAACATTGGGGGGATCGAGTCTGTTATGTCTGTTGAGTCGCCCTCTACACTTGTGGGGTATTATCTTACTATGCGATGTGCGATAGTAGTTCCACCACGCAGTAATAGAATGTCTTTGTAGTTTTGTCACGGTGTGCGATGCTAGCTTTACGTCACGTGACCCCTACACGGAGCGGACTGGTTTACCCGCTCATGTGGTAATAGCTTCCCTTGGGTTCCCTATTAGTACAATTTTAGAAATAAAAGCATACTATTAAAGCAACTTTTAGAAAGAAAATGTTTTAAGAGTATTTTAAAAAGCCATAAAATATTTTAGTACTTTATGAAAATTTATAGAACTTTAAAGAGATTTTTGTAAAACCCAAATTTTTAGAAACAAATCGTTTTAAAGAAAACGATTTTTAAAAATGTTTTTGGGGAGGTATACTTTAGAAAAGATTAATTTAAATAGAAACCTTTACGCACTCACTGAGTTTTATAGCTTATAAAGTTTTGTTTTATGTTACAAAAACCTTCCAGGGATAAGAACAAAAAATTAAGGTACCAATTCGCTGTGATTAGACTAGGTGGGCCTAATGTTCGACAATGCTACAACTTATTTTTGTAAACATTAATTTTAAACATTTATCATGTGTTATGCACACTTTTGATTTAAATAAATTTTGTAGAACTTTTTATATTTTAATGATGTATGCATGTTTTAGACTTTTGAATATTTGAGATATTATTATTACGTTTTGAGAATGAGTTTTTGAAATTTAATACGAGATTTTATAATATATGATATATATATTTAGCAAAGTATTATTAATTACGGGTTCGCTTCATGATATCCTTTTGAGTCTTATTAATCAGACTTCAAAAGGGCTTCGTGAGGTACCCGATAGGCCCGCTGGATCCATTAGAGGGAATTTGGGTCAGGTCCTGTCATCCATGATTACTTAGTAGTCTCAAACTAAATATATAAGTATTATATATAAGAGAATTTAATTTGAGATCAGTAATCTAAAAAGTCTATAGAAAAGAAATAAAGTTGGATACTTTATTTGTGATAAATCTACAGTTACGATCCATTTTGTATTTGATACGGTGATTTTATCCAGGATTGTTCATGTAACAACATGAAAATGAGGACACCTTATATAATAGAGATTATATAGAGCTGGACCATGAAAAAAATGAATTTCTTATTAATATCCGTTAAATGAAGAAATTTATATTTATCTATTAGATGATCATATATAGATTGATCTTAATTTTGAGTGTTTTATGGATTTCTATTTGTTGAGTCATATATTTTGATTTACATGAATGAGACTGCTATTGATTTATGATTAATAAGCTTCTTATTTTGGAGATATGATTTAATAAATAACTGAGAACATTCTATACAATAGTGAAATTCACTTATTCTTAAAAGAAGTAGATTAGTAGTTTTCTTAAGTGTTGATTCAAGTTTTGAACAATAAGAGTATTTGACTTTCGATTTACAAGTAAACGAAAAGATAAATTCATAAGTTGTTATGAATATATTAGTCATTAGAGAATCAATGATACATGGAACAAGATATAATCAAAGAGGTATACCGGACTTTAATGATCTAGCTTTCATTATGAACTACTTGTGGAAGATCGAATCATATAAAATGATTAAATTGATGACCACTAAAATTCAGATCGTGTAAAACATCTATAATTTTGAGAGTACAACGTTAAGTTTTTAATGATTTAGCTCTAATTATGAACTTCTTGTGGAAGATTGAACCATATAAAATGATTAAATCGATGGATATTGAAAATTCAGATTGTATAAAATATCTATAATTTTGAAAGTATAACCTTAATTTTTAATGGAGTAATTTTAAGGGTAATAATAGTGAATTATTTAATTAAAAAGTTTATTTAATAATTTTGATATTATTGGAGCTCAAATTGTAGGTCCATTTGGTATAGCTCACAATCACATAAACAAACAAAAAGAAGAATATAATTGGATTGTTCAATTATTAATGTCACATATAAATTTTATGGACATATTCATGAATTATTTAAATAATTTGATTATTTAAATATATGTAATTATTTAATTATTTATAGAGGTCATGGGTTCAATTCTAAATAGTGTCATTAAATTATTTATGATTTATAATCATTTAATTTATCAAAAATCATTTAATTAATTAATGGAAATAGTAATGTAATTTAATTGGAATTAGATTTCATATCAAATTAAATTAAAAGAGTTTTAATTTGATAGGATTACATATTAAATTAAAAGTAAAGCAATAATTTAATTGAATTGGAACTAGATTCCATATTAATTAAATTAAAGAAGTTTTAATTTAATAGGAATTAGATTCCATATTAAATTAAAAGTAAAGAGTTATAAGCCAATAAGTAATTTGATTCCATATTGGATAGGAACTAAGTCTTTCAATTAAAAAAAATTAGATTAATTGTTTACTACAATAAAAGAGTGTTTTATGTTGGTAACAAAAGAGAGAGAATTTTTGGCTATTTGAACCAAAAATTATCATTAATTAAAAACATCGTATTACATCATCTCAAAAGAAATCAAGAAAATTATTTTTTGATTTCTACATAATTTTTATTTATGAAAAGATTTTATGATTTGATTTTTCAAGATTGTATCTATACATAGTTTCTTTTGTGAAGAGTTATAGTAAGAAAAATCGGACAGTGAAGAATCTGCAAATAAAAAAGGATTAATTTACTTTTTATGTAAGGTAAAATTTGATTTTATTAATTTAATTATTGAATTATTATTACTAATATTGATCGAACATATTTTTATTTGAAAAAAAATTTAAAATCTATGTTTCTGCATTCATATTAAAATTGTTTTTTTTCCATTCATCAAGATATTAAAAAACACACAGAAATATTTCTTATAGGTTAGATTTTATTCTAATAAATTTTTTATAGAGACAAAAATGGTGATGCATGAAATAAAATTTGAATGCTTATTTTTGGAAATGATATAACCTAAGTGATAAATTCTACCATCTCAGCCAATATTAAAGACTCGAAACGTCTAAACAACTCAATTTCACTAAAAAAATTGAAGACAGAATACTTTTCTTCAGGGTGGTTGTGTTGCTTGGGACAGAATGTTGTGTCCAACGAACTAATTCTTTTTTATTTTATTTTTCTTGTAAATTAGTGAATGTTTAGATTATGACTTCACAATACTTTTCATTTTTTTTTAATAAAATTATTATTAGGCAGTTTGATTAATCTAAAATATTGTACTGTGAGGGGTGTGAATATTTCCTAAAGAGGGACTGTAATCCAATGTGAATAATGTCCCACATAACAGAGCTAGACTATATAAGCCAACATGTGGTGTGGCTAGACTATATAAGCCACATAACAGAGCTAGACTATATAAGCCAACATGTGGTGTGGCTAGACTATATAAGCCACATAACAGAGCTAGACTATATAAGCCAACATGTGGTGTGGGCCACCACAACCGCTCTTGAACAAGATCTGTTTCGTAGGTGCGTGGCTCTCCATTGGGTTTAAAGAAAATAGAATACGAAATATCAAGTTTGGTGCATGAATAGATGAATGGTCCTGCCCACGCTTCCCTACTAGATGAGTGTGTTCTTGTGGAAGATCGGCCAACCATGACTGGTCAGAGCGTGAATCCCTGTTAAATGAGTGATCGGAGTGTGATTAATGGTCCCATGTGGTCCCACTCACCTATCAGATGAGTGGGTTTGAAACAGAATATCAAGTCTGGTGGATGACCTGTCAGATGAGTGGTGCTGTAGACATCGTTCTCAGCTACATCCTGTGGTCACATGGTTCTAATTCACCATTTTTATAATCTATATTTTATTGTTGTCGTTTATTATCATTTTTTTTTGTACTTTAAATGTTATTTATTATCGTTTTTGGACTTAAAAGTATCTTTAGTATCATTAATTTCACTTCCTTCTTTAAAATGTAAGAACCGTTTCATTCTCAATTTACAAATGTTTTCCGATTTGGTCAATTTGTTATACGTGTAAATGTGTTTCTTATTATTAGAAACGAAGGATGATGAAAAATGCATTTATCAATCATATTTCAAAGATAAAACATTAAATATTCAAAATAGAATGTGAAAAGATTTTGACGTTTTCACTGCTTTTCGTTTTGGAATTTTTACTTATCTTTGTTATAAACTTATAACTATTAAAATTTATGTGTTATATTTATCTTTTTTGTTATAAATAGATATATTTATTAAAATTAATAAAATTTATATTTATTATTTTTTATCATATTCTTTAAAAAGACACCAATTAATTTTAAATTATTTTTTTAATTTTAAAAAACATGAATTTTTTTACAATATTATAAAAATCCATTAAAATTAATTTAACTGTATACAATATTAGTTTTACTTTAATAACATGCCGAATATATAAAAACAAAATTTCTAAATACAGATTACAATAATATTACGTAATTTTATTTTTAATGATACTATTTTTAGTTGTTACTATCAATTGCATTTTCGGATCCTAAAAAGTGATTAAAATTTTCATCTTTACATAAAATTTGAGAAAATCAGAAAACATTATAGAACAATTGTAAACTCTTTCACTTCGCGCTTTAAAATCTTAAGCCAAATCAATCTCAAAAGGAACTTTGGGTGACGTTAACATTTATTGGGGAATTTTCAAAAATCCTCTATTATCTTTTTTAAAATATTTTTTTATTGAACAACTAATAATTTGATTGTTTTACACATTTTCATTATCATTTTTTATTCACTACTCCAATGATCACCGAATAACCCCTAACTATATTGGCCATTTTGATTATTCCACTCCCAATATTTCACTTTTTGTAAATTTTATACGTAATGTGAAATACAATTATATTATATGAAATAACTTGCTTACTGTGCAATACCTCATTTTTGTAATTGTTACAACAAATTAACAAATATTATGACACTTGATTGAATGTTGTAATAGAACAGAACATGTCATAATATGCAAACTACATGTTGCAACAATTTAAATACAGAAGCAGTAATAAAGTAAAATGAACATAGTGACATTTTCAATGTGGATCGATTTGACCCTACATCTACGAGATCTTATCCAAAGTAATCAACTTATTAAAAACTTCAACAAGGTACAACCTACTCTTAACTTAAGACTCTCTCCTAAAGTTGACGCAAGATATGTACTCGTTCACCAATTAAGTTACAGCAAGCTCCCCTTACCTTTAATGATCTTCAACTACTTAAACTTCTTTCAATTGCTTTAGATCTACTGTCATTGGTTGCAATTTTAACAAATTTTAACTAACAAATTTATTAAAAACTTTGTAAGTGCGCAAATCATTTATCGAGTATAGTAGGCAAACAAATGTCAATCCCACAAGGAGTTTATTTAAGACCTAAACTAAAAACAAATTAAAGACATGAGATTTAGAATTTGAATAAGACTAAACTAAATTAATGCATAAAATTAAATTAAAGATAATCAATAAGAAAGATTTAATTAAGACATCCTGTCTACCATTAAACAATCTCTCAATTTGTTACGAAGATTAATAAAGCAAATTCATGATAATGCATGATGAAGATATTCACGACAATGTATGATTAACTCATGTTATATAGATTCTTTCTTAGTTAGTATGTAAATCGCATGATGTCTACATAGATACTTGTATTCCTAATTATAACATAGCATGATGTCTACTTAGGTTTAATAATTGGAACCCATTAAAAACTAGAAGAATATGAATATCACATTAAACCTATAACATAATGTTTATTATAGATCTTTATGAATTAATACCTTTTAATTGGTTCGTAAGTAACTGAGTGTTGCCAACTAAGAATATGCTTGTTTGGTATGCGATTTATATTCTTATAACATAATCTTAAAAACATGTTTTTAAGGTTATTAGTCAAAGAAACATAATCAATAGAATACAATTAAACTAGAGATAGTAATTTCATCATGCAAAGCATAAAACTTTATTGAAAAGATAAACAAATTGAGTTTATGTTTAGGGCTTCAAGTTAGCCTTAACTAACAAACTAACTATATAAAAATAAAAAAGAAAATAAAACTCAGAGAAGATAAAACTGGAGCCTTGAACTCCTCTCAGCCCACGCCTTTTCTTCTTTCTTTGTCTTCTCATGTCTATCTCAATTGTGTGGAAAGGACTCCTAGTTATACAGGTTAAGGTCGGCAACAAGCAAGTTTCTGTCATGCAATTAATACTGGTGTGAAAATTGGAAATCAAATGAATTCGATGGTCACCACTTTTTGTCGCCATTTTCGAATCTTTGATAACGTACGACCTTGTTGTTAGATGTTCTCATTGCTTCTTCCCTACGTCAACAAGCAGCGACAACTAGCCACAGGCTATTCTCGTTGATTTCATCTTGTCACTTCAAGCAATGACTTAGTCATTGGTTCTTTTCACTGTTTGCGTCCTACAACCAAGATTTGCAACTAATCCTTAATTTGCACGTCATTCCAAACATAATTTCCTGATTTGTTTGATTTGTCAAATTGCTAACCAATCCCTTAGGTTTCATTAATTGCTCTTTTACGATAAAAGGTCCCATTTGGTTGAATTAGTGGTAGGCTACGGTCTCAGGCCTATTAGCCCGATCCCTTTGCAACCACTATAGATTTCTAGAAAAATTCCATTTATGTCGTTTCAACACAATTCTCACAACGCGAGCTTTTTAGGCTGGATCTCTAGTTTTTCCCTATTGAAATTAATTTCGAAAAACCCTTCAGTTTCATTCTTTTCTTCTCAAAACCTAAATTTAAATACAAAAACACTAAACAAAATAAAAGTACTAATTCCACTAAAAAACATAACATAAATAATAGATAATTTGATAATAAAATAATAGTAATTAACAATCCAATAAATACCTCCAAACTCATATTTTGCTAGTCTTCAAGCAAAACTAAAACTTTAAAACAACCTAAACTAAAAACAGAAAAAATAAAAACACAATCCACTTCCGTAGATAAATATGATGACATTGAGCATATGTCATAAGTCTTTAAACCTTTAGATGTCCCTAGTAGAAGAAATTGTGTCTCCTGAGAGTTGACTAGCAATGATACCCATAAACGTTAAAATGTTCTACCCATAACTCATCAACAAGTTACAAAATATAAATCAATGAAAATCCCATACATGTATGATCCTGTATCAAGACTAAAGATAAGTCACTAATAGTCATATGTTATGGACGTATGATCATAATCATTAACAGTTTCACACCACTTTCAAAGCAATCTTGTTTCAAAGCACCATATTCATATCTTATGGACTTATTTTACCTCGACTCTAATCCTCACAAGATATCTCTCACAACTCTCAAAAGTTTTAAGACAAACACTCATGCAATCATATATGACAGAGGTTATGTAAAGGCAAAGCAAATATCTTTTACATCACATATGAATATGGACATTAAAAAGAACCCCACTTTAAGTAGATAGATCTCATGAATAAAATAAAATACTAAGAATGTAAATAGAGCATGATGACATACTTCAACTCTTAAACTAGACTTCCCCTTGAATAATAATAAGCTTAATTCAAGGTTGTATTGGAGCTATAGTTGATAAATAGATAACTAATGAATTTAAAGAGAACTTAAGATCACACCTAAACACTTAATTCATTACCTTCAATTCATTAAAACCTTATACTCTTTCAATTCTCTTCTTCACCATTTTTTTTCTTCTTTTATTTTCAATTCTTCACTTTTTCATGTACTTCAACCTTTCCTTATACTTTTAGGCTTTATGTAACTTAATTTGTGCTCCTCACATTTTTTTTTTCATCTTCATTTTTTTTTATCTCTCTCTTTTTTTTCCTTTTCTTTTTCATCACAGTACTATTTAGAAGCACACTCTTTTAATACATATATCCATGTACACATCATATCAACACTAACACTATACTTCTCTTCTCCCCTTTTACCACTTAGTATGATCTCAAACTCATATGGTATAGTTAAATTTTAAGGCTCAAAATGATCATTCAGTGATTATTAATAAAGAAAAGTTTAAAAGTGTTTGGCTTTAAAGTGTTTATGATGTATCTCAATGCAAGATAAGGAAGTAGGCTTTTACAGGGTAAAGGAAAAATTGCCTATATCACTTTGAAGAAATCCATCCATTTCAAAAATCAAAGTAACTCATGTTATCTACAATGATAATTGTTCTTTAGTATTCAATGCAAAACCTATAGAGATCAACTATTAAGAACAAAAAGCAAATAGTATTTAAAGAGTGGAAACAAATAAATTACTTGAAAAGAAACTCTTAAAAAGCTTAAATTCTGATTAAAGGTAGTCTCCACTAACAGTCTATAATTCATATACACGATATTCATATACTCAATTAGCTACAATTATTACATTTAAATGTCTCAAATGATATAAAGATGCTCATGACTTTTCCATAGTAAAGATATCTAATCAAAACATGTATCAAGACTTTATTAACAAACACAAAGTAACTAGTTAACTTGTTAGGGTAGAGTTCAAAAACAAAAAATAGAAAAATTTAAAGAAAAAAATTTGAAAAGTTTTGAAATTTTTGCAAAAACTAGAATAAAAATATTAAGAATAAGTAGAAAAAAATGAAAAATAAAAATAAAACAAAGAAAATGGAATGAAATTACCCAAATGGGTTGCCTCTCATCAGGCACCTTTGTTAACGTCTTGGCTAAACGTACTCTACCACTTTATTAACCCGGTTTCCATGGGTAAGTTTTTCTACACATCATGGCTTCGATCCTCCATGAGTGAATTTGCTTTTGAAAATTTTGTATCGATCTTTGAAAATACGGACTGAATGTCATGATTTAGGATGAACATATAAATTTTCATGCCTATTCCACCTTATGAGTCACTTTTAAAACATCATCCTCTCTCATATAAATGAAAAAGGAATTATCTTTTTACAACAAAGAACTTATAAGGATCTAGTGGTAATTCTTTTGTACACCTTTCTTTTATCTCTTTGTTTTCCATATCAACCTTACAGCAATCCCCCTTTATTGGTAGCAATTTGCTAGGCTTGAGTTCTTTGTAGATCACATCTTCAACATGAATCTTATTTATGAAATCACCATATTGCGCATCCACTCCTCTTCAATGATGTCCTTTTGTTGGTTAAACGTCCTATCCACCAATTGATGAGTAACGTTAATAGGCTTGGACACCCCTAAACCTAATATCTTAGATATGGATTGCCTTGTAAAACATGGTGTAATATCAGTTTGAGGTACTCCATCAAGTTCTTCTTCTTGACTCAAGGTCTCTTCAACTTCATCTTCTTCATTATTTTCCCACTTATTGTCAGTGAGATATTTAAATGCTAAAGTAAACTCTTCTTCATCCTTATTTAGCTCTTCTTCATTGTTTAAGATGATCACATGACATTGCTCTTTTTCCTCATTTAGTTCACTTTGGCTAAGCAAAGTTGCCATATGTCCAACTTGGTCTTCCAAGTTCTTGATTCTTGCAGCTATTTGGGCATTGGTTTTTATTGTCTCCTACATGAGAGACTTAAGCATATCTTTAAGATTCTTGCCTTGCTCAGAGGGTTTTTCTTCATTGCTCACTATGATTGCATGACAGTGCTTTTCCTCATCCTCTGGTTTGTTTTCCAACTCACTAGAAAATGCTTCTTGTTGTTTAATTTGGTATGCACTTGTTAACTAATCCATGTGAACTTATGTAGCTTACACCCCTTCTTTAGTTTCCTTAACTACTTGTGCAAGATTTTCTTTTTTTTTTTGTAGATGGTTGCTCTTTTTGAGAAGGAATATAAACTGTGGAAGGTAACCTTGAAAATTTGAGGAACTGTAAGGTTGTTGAAATTGGTCTTCAAAATTTGGTGGATATAATGGCCACATATGTGAACTTTGAATGAAACTCGATTGACCACTCTACCCTGAGTTGTTGAAATTTTGATGATAGCATTGTTGATTAAAACTAGAAATAGAATGGTCTGATTCTTGAAAAAAAATCAATAATTGTGTAACAAATAATTCAAGATTCGATCTTGAATATTTAATGTTGATGAATTATTGTTGCCAGCATAGATTCAACATGTTTTGTGGAAAAAAGTTTTGAAATTCATGTTTCTATGTTTAAACCTATTTTACAACAATTGGCAATTGTAGGAAAAATAGGGTTAAAGCGAAAATGTGGATTTCAAAATTTTTTCATAAAAAAAATTCTTGATCTTGTACGTACAAGTAACAATAATTTAATAAGATTAAATGTTTAAGATCGAATCTTGACTTATCGGTTATGCGATATGATCTTCTTTCGTTTTCAAATTCTTCACCACTTGTTTTTTCTTACTATGACTCTTAACCAAGAAATCATGTGTGGGCATGATTGCTGAAGATTGTATTGTTCAATTTTATTTTCACAAAAGAAAACTAAAATTACAGAGAAAGAAAACAATGAGCAAAAATCACCAAAAAAATTAGGGTTTGGCCAACCCTAATCATTTTCTTGAGAATTTCTTGTCATTTATAATAAGACCTAGAAGAAATTCTAGGTTTTCTTTCTTTTGATTTGGGCAACAAATGAAGAAAATACAATTGAATTGGTTAATTTTATTTCTTAGAAATAAAACTCCTTTTATACTGGTACTTTGAGGATGGGTTTTAAATTAATAAGGATTCATAATACTTTATTAATTAATACTTCAAAATTTTAAATTAATAAGAAGCAAATTACAAATTAGCTAACTGGTTGAAACCATTTCATAGGTAGGGTAAACTTTATAAGTTTATTACAATTTAACTATATCATTAGTCAAAGATAATTAAATTAAACCTTTAACAGTTTCTAAAGAATAAAAAGAAAACTTTACCCTTTTTCCTTTTTTAACCATTTACTCTTAAAAAATGATTGTAATCTCCACCATATGTCTTTTGATGGATAGTGGAAATGAAAACAAAGTTGTATATATTTTAAAATAAATTTTAAAACTAAAATAAAACATAAATTGTAAAGAAAAAATAAATTTAAAATATTTTAAAAAACTCAAAAAATTGTTATTCTTCTATTATCCAGACCTAACACAAACAAAATCTTAATTTCTTTTTTTTTTTCTGCTTTTTCAACTCTAACAAATTATTTAGGCCTAACCCAAATCCTACCTAACGCTACCAATTCTTCTTCTTTTTTAACAAATTTCTTGCTGAAGCGATTATTAATTTCTTCTCACTGTTCTGCTCTCTATTCTTCCCTCTTCCATGGCAACAGTAGTGGTGTAGCCTCACTAGCCCATCCATTTCATCAAGTTGAAATGATTGAACCGCATTGGTAATGGCATTGATGACACGATTTACAAAGTCCGCTACTATCAAACCTGCGAACTATATGCTTTGAAAGTGACTACAACCACCACAAGGACTCGGTTTGCCACTAGCTCTACCATGAAGTGCAGATTCTCCATGATTGAGGTTGATTGTTGATGATTTTTTATTGATGACATTAAACTAGTGATGATTTTGGGTTTATTATTGATGATTTTGTTGATGATTATTGGGGTGTTTGATAGAAAGAATATGAGAGTTTGACGGAAAGAATGAGTGATAAGGAATTAATGGAAGAAGAAGGAAGAATAAGATTGGATCTAGTGGAAAAAGAAGAATTGGTGGTAACAATGGGTTTCAACAGTGGATGTTCAATCTCCAAATTGGATCTTCATATTTTTTACTCTTTTTTTTTTTTTAACAAAATTGATCTCATCGTCCATCACTTGATGAACCATAAAGATCACAACTCTTTTTTTTTTTTTTGTAATTTTTTAAATTCTTTCCTTTTTATGTAAATTTACTTTTTTACTCTAGTTCTTAAAATTTATTTTAAAATAAAAATTAAAAATAAGATTAAAAAACAAAAATACCCTCAGATTTGTTAAAGTCGACTAATTATTGACTAACCTATGCTAATGATAGGTAGCTAAATAATAAACTTATGAAGTTTACCTCATTTGAGAAACACTTTCACCTAGGTAACTAATATATAATTTGCTCATTAATAAGGGAAAATACTTAAGCAATTACACTAGTAGATGGTGTGTATGTGTGTGCGTGCGTGCGCAAAAATGTTGTCACACGTATATAAAAGATAAATGTTATTTATTTAAAATTCATCAATGTAAATATTATTAAAGAGAAATCTTTTCATAAAAATCTTGAAAGAAAAATATTTATGGAAAATTTTATTTTAATCCTTATATTTTGAAAAAAAATGAGCAAATTATGCAAAACTCTCTGAACATATGCTTATTGACAAGTGGAAATAACGTTTGTCTTTTATTACAACTTTCTCTCTCGTACTAACAATTTGACCATGGTTGATAGTGAGAGTTGACTGTAATAAGGGTATTTAGGTTATTTTTTCTTTTTTGTTTTTTTCATTTTTTCTTAAAAAATTATATTAATTAATAAGTTATTTAGATATCCATTGTCCATTTAGATGGTGGAAATCCATTTAAAATAATTTAAAATTTTAAAAACTTATTAATAATTTTAAATATAAAAAATAATTTTTTCAAATGGATTTAAGTCATCTATCTCAAAGATAAACGATCAAAATCAATTTGGGAAAAACAGAAAAAAAAAAAAAGAAAAAGAAAAGAAAAATATCGAAGATTGGTGACCGTTATCTCCACTATCATCAACCCACATTTTCATCAAACTCAATCAAAATCAATCAACCCACATCTTTATCAAACTCAATCAAAGCATAATCAATGAAGGTTACAATCAAATGAAGAAAAAAAAAAACAAAACTTTTTTAAAAAGTAATAGATCGATGACAATTTGGTTCCAGATCGCTACTAATTTGGTTCTTACTAAATTGTCGATCTGATCTTCACTAGAATGATGATTTGGTTCATTGCCCAAAGGTCAATTTGGGTTTTCGAGAAACCTAGATCGACATTTGGGTACTAGGTACCCATACTAGTGTCTGGGTTTTCAGATTGAAACCTAGATGTCGAACTAGGTTTCTACTGGAAACCTAGATTGATGTCAAGTGGAAACCCAGATCGACGTCTAGGTTTCGATCTAGAAACCTAGATGCCGGTTTGGTTCCAAGTTGGGTTCTGTCGACGTTGATTTCAGTCGACGAGCAATCAATGCCCAATACCTACAATCAATGTGAGAAAACACGAAAACCAAGAAAAGACAAAGACAGAAACAGAGGATCAAACGAGGAACACCAAGCTTTTACGTGGTTCGGCAATAGAAAGGCCTACGTCCACGACTGTCTATCTCTCAAATTCTGCAGAGTGACAGTATATTATTCAATATTGTCTGTCCTTGTTACAATGTTTTCAATCCCTATTTATAGGGAAAAAAGAGTTACAATTCTGGTTGTAGCAAATCAGGAAGAGAATCCTGAATTAATTATATTCCCTAAATAATTGGGAAAAATAAGGAAAAGAATTATAAGTTAATTATGCTTCCTAATATATTCAGATAATATCAGGAAATTACTATATTTATCTCAAGATAATGATGACTTGAATTTGACTTCGAATTGATCTCCATATCTGACGAGGAAATCATGGTTTGATTGGGCAATTACCATATTCGGAGAGAGAATCACTATTGAACTTGGTAACTGTCTTTTCTGGAAGATACTGTGTTTATCACGTGTGTCTGAGCGAGCTGACGCGTTATGGTGGTTTCGAACTCGAGCTCGCTGAGAAACGAGCTGCGCAGGCGGCGAGCTGCGACCTGACTGTATTTATGGGTTTGTTGATGCCAGCTGGAAGTTTTGATGGTCTTTGAGTCAACACTGGGCTTCGTCTGATGGGCTTTGACTACGTTGACCTCATTGGGCCTTCTTATCGGGTCTTAAATGGGCATAAATTGGACTTTTACCAGCCCAATTACTGAGTCCGAAAAATACACACAACAGGTTCGATCAACATTGATGGTTGTTGGGATTGAAATTGTTTCTTCTTTTGTTTTTTCAGTCTTTTTTTTTATAGATTTGATTGTGTGAGTTGATGATTTTACAGATGGTGTTGATAATGGTGTTGATTGTAGATGATGTTGATGATGATATTCTTGGGTTTATGAAGATTGTATGAGTTGATGATTTAGCTTTTTGTGTTAATGAAGATTGTGTGGATTGATGATTTGTCTTTGCATTGATGATTGATGAAGATGGCAATCGTTTTGTCTATGTTGATGATTGATGATAATGGACTTTGTGTTGATGAACCATTTTTGTTGATAATGTTCATCAACAGAGGTTGAAAATGGCCTTCCAAATTTTACTGCCATCTTCAACTTTTTTTTTTTTTTAATTCTATTTTTCCAAATTGATTTTGAATGTCCATCTTTAAAATAGATAGCTTAGATTCATTAGAAAAAAATATTTTTTATATTTAAAAATATTTTATGCAATTAAAATTTAATTATTTTTAAATGTCAAAATTATATTAAAATTTTCTATTATTTTGTTTTTTTTTTTACACTAAAAAACTAATTATATTGTTTACAAGCATTAAAAAACTGAGCTTATGTTTTCTAGCCCTTTTTTACTATTCAATTTTTTTAATGACAAAACTATCATTGTTCTAAAATTTTAGAAAACTTGCATAAATTTTGAATTCTTGACACCAAAACTAGGAAGTGAGTGGCACCCTAACCTTCTCCATAAGATCGAGACCGACTCGTAAGGCATGGATCATGCCTTAACCAACTCCATAAGGTGAGGAACCCACCTATAGTGCCTAGATTGTTTGTGCAAACCAAAGAAACAGGACGCACATGGACCATGTCCATGCCAAAAACAAAAAATAAAAAAAAAAGATATGGACGAGGTTTACACCAAAAGAAAAAAAAAAAAGCGTGGCCCATGTTTGTGCAAACCAATAAAAGAATGCATACATGATTTGTGTAAACCAAAAAGAAAAGCGCAGATCACGTCCATGTAAACAAAAAATAGGACGATGCAGACAGTGTCCATCCAAACAGGAAAAAGGCAAAAAAAAAAAGAAGTCATTTTCATCCATGTTTTGTGTTTCTCAAATTAAAAAAAAAAAAATACGTTCTCTACTTCATCATCAATTGTCTTCCATCATCAATTGTCTTCAATAACATCATCACTCATCCATTTCATTCATTCCCCCATAACATCATGAACAACAACCATCAACGATATATAGAAAAAAAAATCAGAAGAGGGGATGAAATGAAACCAAAAAAAATTATATAAAAAAAGGAACCATCTGGTTCTAAGAGAATCTAAAATTAGCCTGGTTTTGGGTTGAAAAATCAACCCAAAACCAGACGCTTTTAGGTTTTGAACCTAGAACCAGATAAAAAAAGAAAAAAAAAAAAGAAGAAGATGAAGGTGCTGGTTTGTCACAGTTGATGAAGGAGGAGACTTTGTCATTGTTGGTCGATGACGATGGAGAAGGAAATAGTAAGGAGACAACAAAAGACATAGAGGAGTGCGAGAGAGAGAGAAATGCTAGAGAGAGTGACGGTAGAAAATGGGAAAAAGAGAGAAAACAACTAAGACTTATAAGATTTTTTTTTTTAATAAGAAAGGTATTAAGGTCTTTTTATTTAGAGAGGTGTTAGAAAAACTCATTCTAGTACTTTGGTGTTAGTTAAACATGATACTAGTTATTTGATGCTATTTGACATATTTTACTTGTTTTTGAATTGGCTTTGATCATTCATCTTAGAAATTGATGACTTAGATCCATTTGAAAAAATTATCTTTATATTTAAAATTAAATAGATCTCAACCATTCATTTTTCAGATGGACAGTTAAGATTTTTTAAGTTTTTTGAATTTTTCCCACAAAAAATGGAGGTAAATCTATCATTTTAACCACCAAAATAGCTATTTAGGGGTATTATGATCTTTTATCTCTATTTTGTCAGTTTGTGGTTAACTTTCACAGTCAACCATAGTTAAACCATTTATATAAGGGAAAACGCTGTAATAAAAGTTAAACATTGTTTCCATTTGTTAATAGACAAATGTCTAGAGGGTTTTGGATAATTTTCTTTTTATCATTTGTATAATTTTTTTTTTAATTTTTATTATTTTTAGGTGACACGTTTTGAATTACTACTAGCTAAGAAGTTAGAGCAAATTATTAATTTTAGGATTAACTAATAGTAGGGGTAAAGTAAATTTTTGTATTTTTTATTAAGTTTGACCATTAAAGTTTTTGTCAAAGGGACTAATTGATGTATTTACAAAACTTTAGAGAAAATTTGATCGTTTTCCAATTTATAATTAAAAAATTGACACTTTTACTAAAAGTAGGGATGAAAATGAAATTTTCATATATTCAAAGTATTTTCTTCTAAATTCATTTATTTTTAAATTATCCCCTTTGCTTTGATTTAAAAATGTAGGTCAACAAAAGAAATACAAGTTTCTAGCGGGCGAAATTGACTGACCTCTTTTGATTATAAAGAAAATTTAATTTCGGATTCTCTTAAAAACAACTTTAATAAATGCAATAACACTCGTAGAGATAGTTTTGTCAAAGAAACTAATATATATATAGAGAGAGAGAGAGAGAGAGAGAGAGAGAGAGAAGACATCAATCAAATGCGTTTTATACAATTAATTACTTAACATTAGTAGGTGTAGCCAAAAATTTTGAATTAAAGTGGCCAAAAATTTTGAATTAAAAAAAAAAAAAAGTGTGATCTGACACATGATAAAATATATAAGAAATGATCATAGGTGGCCAACTTTGAAAGTGAAGTAAATCGTCTACCTTATACGTATTGAAACTTCCCCCCTCCTCCCCATAAAAAGACGAAATGCTCGTGACGTGTAAGAATGGGAAGTGGTTGTGAGGATCTAGAATAACAGCATATGACCTCAAAGTAGGTTTGCCTTTCTTTCTTGACTTGTGCAGAGTTTCACGTGTCTCCCACTAATATGTCGATAATTTTTTTATTTTATTCTCTCCTCTTTTTTAAAGTAGAATTTCATATCCTATTTTAAAGTCTTATTTTAATTAAATCTAGTAATATTTTAATAAAAAATAGGAGAGGAAGAGGTATTCTTACGGTCAACGTAGGTTGACTTGAGAGTGTTTTAATGCCATCTCCCCAAAAGTGAAAAATAACAGGCATATGACTTCTCCTCTGATTCCAAACAAAGCTCATATAATGGGGAAGGTGCTGACTTTGTTGTTTTTTTAGGCTTCAATCAAGAAAGAGATCAATCAGATGGAGTTGAGGAAGGAGAAACTTGTAAGGTAATCTTCTCTCCTTTTTTTTTGGCAACTTTGTAAAGTTTTAGATTTGTTAATGAATTTATGGGCTCCTTCGAACCAGAGCTAGTTGAGAGCATACAATTCCTTCACTTGGATCTTCCGCTGTTTGGTGATTTTCTTTTCTTGACTAGGGGTGCCTTTAATGTTTGGAATTCTTCTGCTTTTCTGTAGTGAAAATGCATGATTGGATGTATAGAATGTAAATGTTTGTGTTTCAATATTGTCCTCTATGTTTTCTAGTCATATCCAAATGGGAAGTTTTTTTATTCTTGTCAATGAAATGTAGCTGCTTCTGCTATTGTTGTGATTGCAAAATACATAATGTATGGGATCACTCTCTTCGCTATTAGTTTCCTAACGACCTGAAACAAGGTTGTATCTTGGTTTAGCTTCCTGCTGAAAATAATGGGAATTGATTTGTTGGTCGAAAACTTTTGTAGATTTCATTCTGATGGAATACACCATAAAGAAACTTTGTGGGAAAAAACTGATCCAATACACCTTGAAAAGACATCTGCTGCTGCATACAAGATTCCATTACCTTCAGTGGGAAATGGGGTGGTGGGGGGCAGAGGTCGACTTTCAGAGACAGGAAAAGGGGGAAGGTCTAAGGCGTTTCTGGGGAAAAATGTGCCTTGGCACAAGAGAATACTTGACCCAGGTAGTGATATCGTGTTGCGGTGGAACCGGGTTTTCATTTTTGCATGCTTGGTAGCACTCTTTGTTGACCCATTATATTTTTACTTGCCTACTGTGGGAGGAGAAAAAACTTCATGTGTGAAGACAGACTTGAAGTTGCGAATTGTTGTGACTTTGTTTCGGACTATAGCAGACCTTTTTTATTTTTTGCACATGATTATAAAATTTAGGACAGCTTATGTGGCTCCAAGCTCTCGGGTCTTTGGAAGGGGTGAACTCGTCATGGATCCAAAAGAGATTGCACAGAGGTATCTTAGATCCGATTTCTTTATCGATCTCATTGCAACCCTGCCTCTTCCTCAGGTATCTTTATTCTGGCATATCCCAGCTTTGATTTTCTGTTTCCACACCTTTTAATGAGTGTTTGCCAACTGATTTTGTATTATTCTATTGTGATTTTGGTCGACTGGACCCTGTTAGGATGTCAAGAAACTACATCTCAGTTGTCAGTTTGTTTGATTAGCATCCGTCAGCCATGTTGATAAATATTGAGAACCTCACACTTTTAATTGGCGGTTGGTAATTAAATATGTAACTTGAAGAGCATTTAACATGTAGCCTTCTTGCTTCAGTGCTTCTATGCTTTTGTTAGAAAAACATGTCTTTGGACAGAACGGATGCAAGTTTTATAATATCTTCAAAGAATTCAATTGCCTTTTTATGGGTGTGTATGGAGATAGCTACTAAATGCTTGTATATGCACTTGAAATAAAGGAAGATATTTCATTGTAATAATTTTCTGAGAATCTGTTCCTTTCAGTAAGTAGTGTTGTACACTTATTTTATGCATATAGGTTGAGCCTAATGAGGTTAACTTTTAGCAAACCAGGTATGGTTTACATAGTTATGCTCCAGGTCATGGTGGAAATGGGGTGAGATATAGCTGCACATTCATTGAGATTTTTAGTTGGGTTATGAGAATAAATAAACTTTCAGCTGCATACTAAGGTTGACCTAATGACTGAAGCAAGCCATCTGAAATTGTGCTGTATAAAAAACTACTTAACTGAATTTTCCTCATTTTCCTGATTTTAAAAATGCTTTTGTCACATTTTGTAATTTGTTATCGTTGAAGTTTGGGATCTCCTTTTCCATTATTTACAATACTGTCTTGGTGGGCCAAGTTAATTTTTTTGGTGTTAACATCCCTAATAAGATTTTAGGATAGATAGGAAGAGAGGGCAGTAGCCTTTTATATATGCTTTTAAGGTGTTTAAATGCCATGCCTTCTGTTGGGTGAAGTTGGACTACTTCGATACAAGGTTGGGCTCCTTGTGTCTGTCTCTACTTCAAAAATCTTCGTTTTCTTAAATCTTTACATTTCGTATTTTATGCCACATCCTATCCATCATACAACACCAGTCATTAAAAAAATTAATTGTGGTCTCCACCTTTTGTACTGGGTGGCCAATACTAGGGAAAATTTTTATTAATCGGAAACCTTTTCTTCCGTCTTTGGTACATTCATGATTTTCATTTTTTTAATAAAAATTTATCATTTCCCCTTTAAGCAGAAAACTATTGATCTGTATGGGTTAAACACTAATAGTCTGCCTTTTCTTGCGTCATTAATCATCCATAAGTAGTACTAAGGCTAGTTGAGAATGAATGCTCAAATTGATGGCATGACGATGGGAGTGGTTCTGCTCCTATTGCACATGGTCTGCTAATTTCAGTGATGATTATTTTTACATGAGGTTTAGACATTCTCCAGCTGCAGAATGTAGCTTGCTAACTAATTTTATTTTTGTGCAGTTTGTCATCTGGTTTATTATACCAGCAGCAAGCCCCCGGATTAATCACAATAACAACGCCCTTGCACTGATTGTTTTGCTTCAGTATGTGCCCAGATTATATTTGATTTTTCCATTAAGTTCTGAAATTATTAAAGCAACTGGAGTGGTTACGAAAACTGCATGGGCAGGGGCTGCATATAATCTGTTATTGTACATGTTGGCTAGCCATGTATGTAAGCCGATTACTTTTATTTCCATTAAATTATTCTTCTGTTTTTCTACACACTTGAGTCTCACTTTTCTTTATGCAGGTTGCAGGAGCTGCATGGTATTTGCTGTCAGTTGACAGGCATACTGCTTGCTGGAAATCAGTGTGTGAGAAGGAAGATAGCCCTGTCAAATGCCATCTGCGTTATTTAGATTGTGATACTTTTAACAATGAAAAACAACAGTGGGCAAATAGTACAGACGTATTCAAAAGTTGTGATCCGAACAACAACACCTTTACGTATGGCATATTTGAAAATGCAGTTAAAAAGAACGTTGTCTCGTCAGCCTTTGTTGAGAAGTATTTCTATTGTTTGTGGTGGGGTCTACAGCAACTTAGGTATGACTTCATTCTTACATGTATCAATATCTTTAATTTATTACAGTTTTGGTTTCCATTATTTGCATTTAAGGCTAATTTTGATGGTTATAACCCTTTATTTATTTATATCATTCTTCCTTTCTTCATCATTTAATTGTATGCTGCATCTTGAGAGCCTAATTGTGAAACTTAATTATATGAATAGATTGGACTGTGTGCTAAGACATTTTATATTAACAATATACTTGGAAAATCTCTTTATATAAAGATACAATAAAATTACATATGACTCTGTGATTACCACAAAAGGATAACCTGTATGAAAAGGAATTTCATTTACAGAAATTTAAATTTATATTGTATATCTTGGGATATGTCAATTTCATTGCTTTGTTTATTCATTTGGGGAAAACGCTGAGTATACATTTGGATGATGCTCACTCTTCAAAGAAGTAAAATTTACAAATAAGTATCAATAATCTTTTTATTCATGTGACTGATTATTGTCAAGGGTCCTAGTTCCCTTCTACCTGATGATCCAAACCACTGCAGAAGAGTTCTCCATAAGTTTGCTTTTGACATGCATGTACAATGCATAAAATTTTGGTTGAGATTAATTTGCTTACCTTTATGAAGTGTACTGTGTAATATGTCCATCTTATTATGTTATTCAGTTTACAAAAATTGATCCGGCCTTTCGCATTCTTATTGTTTCAGTTCATACGGGCAAAATTTATCAACAAGCACATTCATTGGGGAGACAGTATTTGCCATACTTATTGCTATTTTTGGTCTTGTTCTATTTGCTCATCTGATAGGGAATATGCAGGTATTAGTGAAAAATGCATCTGGGACTATTGCTATTCTAACTTTTTCTTGGTGACAATGATGTTTAAAGGCTTTACTGA
Organism: Litchi chinensis; assembly: GCA_019925255.1. Taxonomy (NCBI): domain Eukaryota; kingdom Viridiplantae; phylum Streptophyta; class Magnoliopsida; order Sapindales; family Sapindaceae; genus Litchi; species Litchi chinensis. The sequence continues at coordinate 24,520,800 of CM034461.1, read as the reverse complement.
CTTTTACTGTGATATAATTATGTTACAGTCTTGTCAGGTTGTCTGTTAGTGGCCATTGCACTGTAATCTTTTGATCTTCTTAATTTGTTGTACTTGCCATTATCATTTAAGCTATCCTTGGGAAAAGTAGTAAATATAGAAAGATTAATATTAAACAGTGCCCTGGCCAGATGTCTGTAACTTGCAATTGATTAGCCAACCATTTAGTTTGTTATTGAATTTAGCTCTATTTTTTAGTCTTAAGTTAATATTTACTTGAAAGTTTGGAGTTTGATCTACCTTTTTCTAACATGCTTTCTATCTTACTTTTGCTCACACAATTTCGTTGTTTAAAACTGTTTTCATGTAGACATATCTGCAATCTATGACTGTGAGACTTGAGGAATGGAGACTTAAGCGCAGGGACACCGAGGAGTGGATGAGGCATCGCCAACTTCCTGAAGATCTCAGACACCGAGTTCGGCGTTTTGTTCAATACAAGTGGGTTGCAACTCGAGGAGTTGATGAAGAAGCCATCCTTCATGGCTTGCCTGCTGATCTTCGTCGTGATATTCAACGCCATTTATGCTTAGATCTTGTTCGACGGGTATGTTTCTTCTGGAGTCTAATCTTTAGATCTGAAAAGTTGAACACATTACCATTGTTTTACTCCATCCAGATTAATCACACTGCTTTTTGACTTGACATGAAAAGTCTCGTTTTTATATCTGAGGATAGCTTTTTCCCTTAATGGACTCAGTAGCTTGCCATAATCATTTTCAAGGGTAATGGCTTCTTAATTTTCAGCAGAAGTTATTAATGGTCTAGCTTGGAGAAGGTGACTTTACTACTGCTCTCTAGATTTGTGCCTTGAGTAACTTCAATTATAGCTTGTATCTTCCAACTTAGAAGGTCCATCGTTTGGTTGTGGCAATACCACTGCTCTCAACCTGTTTATAGTACTAACCTTGTTGACTGGGTAAACTCTGTGTAATTTTATCCAGAGAAATTAATTAAAATTTTTTGCATCTAACATGTCTCTATTTAGACATGATAATCAATTTTCAATTTTGTTTACCTCTGTATCAACATTGTAGCCACTTGCTTTTATTGTTCACAGGTCCCATTCTTTGCCCAGATGGATGATCAGCTGCTTGATGCAATATGTGAGCGTCTAGTATCTTCCTTAAGTACTGAAGGCACATATATTGTTCGCGAAGGTGACCCTGTGACAGAGATGCTGTTTATTATCAGAGGTAGACTGGAGAGTTCTACAACTAACGGAGGCCGGACAGGTTTCTTCAACTCAATTATATTGAGACCTGGTGACTTTTGTGGTGAGGAGCTACTTTCCTGGGCATTGCTTCCAAAATCCACCCTCAACTTGCCTTCTTCAACTCGTACTGTCAAAGCTCTGGTTGAAGTGGAAGGTTTTGCCCTGCGAGCAGAAGATCTTAAGTTTGTGGCTAACCAATTTAGACGCCTCCACAGCAAGAAGCTGCAGCATACATTCAGATTCTACTCCCACCATTGGAGGACATGGGCAGCCTGCTTCATACAGGCAGCTTGGCGTCGATTCAAGAAGAGGATGATGGTACATGATCTTATGGCATCAGAATCCTTCACTTTGGATGAGAGAGAGCCAGATGAGACAAGAGAAAAGGAAGAGGAACATTGTCTGGCTAGTTCAAATTCTTCTCAGGCAAAACTAAACCTTGGGGTTACAATACTGGCTTCAAGGTTTGCAAAGAATACAAGGAGAGGAGTACAGAAGATCAAAGACGTCCAGATGCCAAAATTACAAAAGCCTGAAGAACCCGACTTCTCCACCGAGCCTGATGACGACTAGTCACTTGCATTAAAGTAGCTAGAGCTTTCTCTGCTAAGGTTTACGAGGAATAACTATTAGATGGGTTCTGGAATGCTACATTTTACGCAATATATCGGAATCCTGGTAATTAAGTTTTAGAACAAGAAAAGCTTCTCACTGGGGGTGTTGGGGAAGAGTAACATGGTAATTTTTTTTGGTGTACCAGTACCTGTATATTATTTGTAATGTCATATACAACACGAAATCTTCACCAGAGGGAAGCTGATTACAGCCATGGTCAGAACTGTGGACCTTGAAATGTCTACATCATGACATGTTAATTCATTTCTACTGACCCTTAAGATTTGAGATCAATTTAATTCTCTTGTACAACTTTAAAATGTGATTTATCTGTGGGCATAGGCATTCTCGTCATCTTTTACCAGAATCTGAATGAACGAAAAAATTGTTACGACACTGCAAACTAGCAGTATGATCATGCTATTTATCTCAGTAACTGTCATACAGAGAAATATCATTTTGCTTCGTACCTTTCAGGGTCCCTACCTGTTTACATCATAAAACTCAATAATCTTGTACTTTTGGGAAATTATCTCTGCTTGAACTTTTCTAGCAGTGTCTGTTGCACAACCAACAAGAATGAGAACAGAAGTGCCTGCAAATCCCCTGAATGCAGTCAAGTGTGTAGTTTGTTCAATCACAGCAGGACCAGCAGCAAGGATCGCTAAAAATACTGAACCAAGCACTGATATCCGACTAAGAACCTACAATTCAACCATCAAAATGTGTAACTGAGTCCAAGATCATCTTGAAGTTGATCAAGGCTTTGTGTTTAAGCAAAACTTAAGCTGCTCTCATGAAGGATTTGAGTAGCACCATTTTTCAGAAAAATAAAACTTAAGACTAATATAACTGCAAAGAGTTATGTAGAACAGGATTATCCTAAAAATAGCCAATTCTGTGGAGGTTTCAAAGAGAAGATGCATCAAACTTTAAAAATAGAAAACAGAAAAGAAAAAACAAAAGTTGGAAAGAGAACATTAGACAACAGGTTCTTCATTTTTCAAACTAAAGAGAAACAGCAGTAGAACACATGGGGAACCAAACTAAAGTACAGCAAGAAGTCCTATTTATTCAGAGAGAGAAATTACCGTTTTTATAAATGCAGCTGTACTTTTACCAGGTCGGACTAGGGGGATCGATGCACCTTGTCGCTTCAACTGTTCGCTGACATCATCAGGATCCAGTTGCAGGAAAGTGTAGTAGTAGTTGAAGAAGGCTATCAACAAAATATTGGTTGGGAGGTATAATGAACCTACAAAGATTTTATCTGCTCAGCTTTGGACCATATTATAAAAGGCTAGCAGCATTGACTAAACACCAATGAACCAATGACAACCTCATTCAATTTTTGTTTATTTATCTTTTTTATAATGTCAATAGTCACAGAAGTTATACCCAATTACGTATTTCACTTACAAGGTGAATATGTGCAAAAGATTATAGAGATCGACAGTGTCGGCTAAATCGAATTATTTGAGATAGGAATTTTGTAAATACTTTATATATTGAGCTAATAAACTCATTCTTCAACAATTTTCACCTTAAGAATCTTACCCCCTGGATTTAAAGCCAATGCAGCCTTCTTTAGTGCAGCTATACCAGTAAATCGTGCTAGAGTACCAGGAAGAGCCAACGATGATGTTGAAAATATTATTGGCATCACTCCAGAACTATTGACCTGCTTGTGTAAAACCATTACATTAATTTAATAATTAAAAAAAAGAAAAAAAAAAAAAAGACTTCGAAGATGAAACACCTAAAAAATGATACCCTTCTAATAAAAGATAAGATGATATGTGAAGAAACCTATATAATTAGAAGAACTTGTAGCTTCATCTAACCCTAAGTGATAGAAGATTTTTGTTTCTAGCCAATAAGTTCAAATTTCATTTGGACTAGTTACCAACAGTATTATATCCCATAAGTTTCCTAACCATCAAGGTTGTCTAGTCCAACATTACTCTTCGGTTTAGAGCTTGTAAACGAAGAAACTTGGGAGATTTCTGGATATCAAAAACCATAACAACCATAATGATGATGATGATAAAGTTTTAACTTGACCTGATCATCCAGAAGAGCAAGAAACAAAGTTGAGATGACCATAAAAACCCAAAAGAAATTATTTACTAAAGACGTCTAGAAGATGGGCCAGGCTAGACTTAACACTTCAATTTTCTATTCTTTGACACCACCTATTATCAGTTAACCTATGGAAGCTCTTTTGTGTTTGAGCGCATATGCATGAGAGATGAGACCATAAAAGCATTACCCTATCTAGAGAACGATTATCTTAAAAACAATTATAGAATAGACATCTTCACATCTTTGACCTGTGGTCAAAGAGAGTGAAAGCATTGGTAGTTACCTCCCAAATTTGGGGAAAAAGAGACCACTCAATTTTCAGTCCAGGGATGTGACCTTCACTTTTCTACTTTTAAAAATGGCCGTCTGTCCGATATGGAATAGGTCTGGGCCAGCAGGGCTACTACAATACTACTATGATCGATTAAATTTTTAATCCTCAGAAAAAAGCACTTTATTATCAAGCTGATCACGAACCATGACCAGTGCAAGTTCACTTATAAATTATAGAACGTTATGAGAAACATAATTTTATTGAAAGTTAAGCAGATGAAATGCTTTGTTAAGAGTGATATACAATTCACACGGGCTGTGACCATGAGCCAGGTTTGACCTAAGGGGCTACATGGTGCCAATGACATTCCTCTCAAACAAATTTTGTAAGCGAAAACACAGTTTTTACTGTCTATAACAAGCTCAAGAGTGACCACAACTTTTTGTTGGCAAAAGTAACATTGCAAAGATATATATATTATTTCTTAGAAACAAAATTGAATATTTCCAACATTAAAATATTTTGCACTTAATTCCATAGTTTTAATATTTAAGCACATCAAAGCATCAAAACTTCAAAAAAAAAAAAAAATAAAAGCAAAAACCTGGAACACAAACCTTAAAGGGGAGGTAAGCAGATCTTTCAAGCCCTCCACTTCTGCTGCTATATCTTGAAGCATAGTTAAGCGGAATTTTTCTCTCTGCTTCCTGAAACCCTTTGTTGAGATAACTGTTAAAATTTCTTTGTTGCTGCTAATCCAAGTGTTATTGAACATAACAGATAGAAGTTACCTGAACATAAACGATACTGAGGACTAACAAGAAGAATGAAACTATAATGCCAATAAGCCCAATGTAGTTACCATCCTGAAATGCTTGTGCAACAGTCCTACCAAAAGATGCTGGCAAGTAGGAGATAATGCTTGTGAATATTAAGAGGGACGTTCCATTACCAAGCTTTAGATCAGAGATCCGTTCCCCAATATATGTTGTAAACACAGAGCCAAGTGTCAATAAAGTAACAGATGTGAGAACCCACTGTGTACTGAAGTCATTGACGTAGGGACGAAGGTAAAGTACTTGACCAATTGCCTGCCAACAGCAAGAAAATGTATGAGAAACCTCTATTAATAATGCTTAATTGTATATATTGAAAATATTTAACCAGGAAGTTTGCAGGAATGTATCAGAAACATAGAAGTGATTTTCCACTATCTAACATCCTCCAATTCTGCAGCATTACTGCAGCAATACATCAAAATAGGTTGCTAGATCGCATACCAACTATTTGACCTACTCTGACAGTGAAATTCAGCTTTCACAGAAGTTCTCCTTTGTGTACAAAACTTTGATTTTCTATGTGACTGAAAGAAAAAACTGTTGAAGTTAGATGTTAGATAGAGTTTCTTTCCTATTAAAACTCTTGTATTATCTCTTTATTAGATAAGATTATTGGATAAATTCTCATTTGAATGAGAAGATAGATTTCCTTGTTTAGGTGGTTGTTGGTGATTAGGTTTGCATAATTATTTTACTCTCTCTTTTAGAGAGTAGAGCATAAGATTAATGAAAATTAGATTTCACTCTCTCATAAAATCACATGGTATCAAAGCAGTACCGTTTTGAATGACAAGGTACGGTATGGCTTCACCAAGCTCTTCCTCAGAATTCTCTCCAAATCCAGAACCAAACTCTTCAAACAATGGAGGTTCTGGAGGAGGATTTGAAAATAACAACTTTCTTCATCCACTTTACAAGTCATAAACTCAATGGGAATAACTACATCCAGTGGTCCTAATCTATGAAAATGTTTATGAAAGGCAAAGGAAAAATGGAATATTTGACTGGTGCACTGCCAGCCCCTGCGAAGAGGATTTAGAATTCAAGAAGTGGGATACTGACAATAGCATGGTCATGTCTTGGCTCACCAATTCAATGACGAATGACGTAAATGAGAATTTTCTTCTCTATAAAACAGCACAAGAGATTTAGGAGGCTGCTAAGGAGACATATTCTCACTGTAATAACAGGGCTGAGATAGTCAGTGTAGAGAACATAATTCATGAGTTACGACAAGGTGAGATGACAGTGACACAATACTACAATACTCTTACCAGGTTGTGGCAGCAAGTGGACATGTATAAGCAACTCGAATGGAAGTGCCCAGAAGATGGTGCGTTGCACAGAGAAGTAATCAAAGAAACGAGGATCTACAAGTTCTTGTTTGGATTAAACCAAAGTCTCAACAAAGTTCGTGGAAGGATTTTATATCATAAGCCACTGGTGAAAATCAGAGGTGTTTTTTCAGAGATTAAACGAGAAGAGAGCAGGAGGAGATTAATGTTGGGAAGTCAGAGCAAGGCTGACAGTGGTACGGAAGGATTAGCATCAACGGTTCATGGAAATCAGCAGACTGCAGGTGATAACAGATCAAGAAAAGGGAGACCATGGTGTGATCATTGCAAAAAACCAGGCCACATCAAAGAGAAATGCTGGAAGATTCATGAAAAGCCGGCTAATTGGAAGCCGATTAGGTACCAAAACAGCTAGGAAAGCAACAGCAATCTTGTCTCAACTGCAGATTCAAAACCAGGTTAAAGAGAACCCAACAAGCCAAAATTTGAAAGAGTTATTGCAAAAGTTTTTCACACAGCAGAGTGTTATTGGTGGGATAGTGATGAGCATTGGATCAGTAGCCCATAAAGGTAAATTAACTTGTGCTTTGACCTCTAAAAGACATGGAAATAGATCACGGATTGTAGACACGGGTGTGTCCGACCATATGATGAGAGATGTTATAATGTTAAGATTGCAGATGGCTCTTTATCAAGAGTGGCTGGAACAGGAACAGTAAAAATCACAAGGAATATAACTCTTAACTCTTGTGTTATTGGTGCCAAACCTGGATTGCAATCTGTTGTCTATTAGTAAGCTATTAAAAGAGTTAAAATGTTTAACTAAATTTTTCTCTGATTACTGTGAATTTCAGGACTTGGATACTGGAAAGACGATTGGCAATACTGAGATGTATTCGAGATTCTACATAATAAAGAGTCATGTGTTTCCAGTAAGCAAGTATCAACCGGCTAGTTGTTTAGGTTATCATGATCAATTTGGTTGTCATATTAGGATCAATAAGGGTGATTCTATCATGTTGTGGCATTTTAGATTGGATCATCTAATTTCATGTACTTGAAGAAATTATTTCCTACTTTTTTTGATAATAAAAGTCCGAGTTTGTTTTAATATGAAGTGTGCGAATTGTCAAAACATTCTTTTTGGTAGGAAACAAAACTTTATTAAAATTTTAAAACAAACAAGAAGAAAAAAGAAACAAACGTAAACTAAAAGTCCACCAAAACAACAAACAAAACAAAACAAAACAAGCAGCGTAAACTTAGAAAACACTCAACAAACAACAGCCTTCCAGTCTAACAAAATAAGAAATAAGAAAGAATCTTCAAAGTCTTTGCTGATAGAAGCTCACAGAGAAGCCAAATAATAAGCTTTATCCTAGCGAAAAATCTCCTCTTCTTCGGTATCTTCAAAAATTCTTTTGTTCCTCTCTTCCCAAATCACCCATAAGATGACAAAAACTCCACAATACCACAAAATATTTGCTTTCTTTCCTCCACCAAAAATTATAAAATCTTCTGATAAGAAGGAAAATAATGAATTAGAAGCCGCCCACTTCAACCCAACCAAAGAAAACAACTTACACCAAAATTTAGCTGCCAATGGACAATGAAAAAAAAGATGATTCATATTTTCCTCAAACCTCTTACACATGACACACCAAGAGGGAGAAAGGTAATAACTAGAAAATCTTTTCTGGAGAACGTTGCTAGAATTTAACTTCCCATTGGTGATAAGCCAAACTAGGAACTTGACCTTATTTAGAACCTTAGACTTCCAAATCAAATTAGCAAAGTCAAACCTTGGATGCAAACCATCAATTAAAGAGATAAGAGAAGAAAAAGATCCATTGGCATTCAACTTCCACACTCTTCTATCCTCCAAACCCATGTTGAGAGAGACTCCATCAATTAAAGAGATAAGAGAAGAAAATTCCTCTATCTCCCCCTCATTCAAATTTCTCCTAAAGTTGAAAGACCATTCTGAATGTTGAGAAGATAACTCCAATCTATTTGAAATTGTAGCACTTGGAGAATGAACAAGCTTATATAACCTCAGGAACTTCAAGCAAAAGGGCATAAAGTCCAACCAACAATCCTTCCAAAAATGGATTCGAGCACCGTTGTCGACCATGAACTTCAAATTAGAAGAAAAGATTTGGAAGCCATGCATAATAACTTTCCAAGGGCATCGACTAAAACCAGTAAGAACCATGTTCTCAGCCATTTGCTTGGATGTCGTATTTACTCTTAATCACCTTATGCCATAAAAAATTAGATTCCAACGGGAATCTCCACATCATTTACCAAGTAGAGCCAGATTTTTCTTCATAATGTTCCCAACCCCTAGGCCGCCTTTATCTCGAGAATGAGAAACGATATCCTAACTTATTAAATGAGACTTTTTGCCTTCACCAATACCACTTCATAATAAATTCTTCATAATCCTTTCAACTCTTTTAGCCACTCCAATGGGTATTCTAAATAAAGAAAGATAATAAGTGGGAATGCTATGTAACATAGCTTGGATTAACACCAGTCTCCCTCCCTAATATAAAAAAACGTTTTTCCACCCCTCCAATCTTCTCTCTACTTTCTCTAACATCGAAGTCCAAAAATCTGAAGATCTAGGATTACCTTCCAAAGGCAAGCCTAGATATTTCAAAGGCCAGGAGCCTACCTCACACCCTATAGCATTGGATAATTCAATTATTTTCCTTTCATCACAATTTATGTCAACTAAGACACTCTCAGCTAAGTTAACCTTCAGCCTTGACAACTAGCAAAACAAACGAATCACCTCAAACAAAGTCTTGATGCTTTCTTCATATCCTGAAGAGCAGAAAATAGTATTGTCCGCAAACTGTAGATGAGAGACCGTAACTTTATCCTTTCCAATAATAAAACCTTCCACCAGCCGACACTCCTTAACTTTATCGATTAGTCTCCCTAAACAATCAACCACAAGAATAAACAATAAGGGGGAAAGAGGGTCTCCTTGCTTGAGCCCTCTAAAAGCATTAAAACTTCCCCTGGGTCTCCCGTTTATCATTATTGAAAAGTTTGAGGACTTTAAACAACCCATGATCCAATTTCTCCATTTTAACCCAAAACCTTTAGCTTCCATAACAAAGTCCAAAAAATCCTAATCAATATGATCGTAAGTTTTTTTGAAATCAATTTTGAAAAGTATACTTTCTTTTTTCTTCTTTCTATACTCCTCGACCACCTCATTAGCCACCAACACTGCATCAAGGATTTGTTTACCTTTAACAAAAGCAGATTGGCAATCAGAAATAGGGCATTCCAGAACCTCCTTCAATCTAAGGGATAAAACTTTGACAATTATTTTGTACAAGCTAGAAACCAAACTAATTGGTCTAAAATTGTCGATTTTTAAAGAGTTGAGTTTTTTTCGGAATGAGACATATAAAGGTAGCATTGGTGATTCTGTTAACAATCCCATTCTCAAAAAACTCTGAAAATACTTCCATCAAATCTTTTTTAACAATATCCCAACATTTATGAAAGAAATCCAGATTAAAACCATCTAGCCTCGGCGCTTTTTCACTGCTACAATCCACCACAGCTTTCTTAATTTCTTCTTCTTTAAAACGTCTTTCCAACCAAGCAACTTTATCTCTACTTAAATCATCCCAACTCAATCCTTGAATTGTAGGCCTCAACTCTTCCTCTTTATTATAAAGCTTTTGGAAGAATCAAATAATTTCCTTTTCCATTACCCCTTCTTCTTTAACTATAGATCCATCCCTTAGTTCCAACTTAAGAATGCTATTTCTACACATTCTTCCATTAACAACTTTATGAAAGAATTTAATGTTGCAATCACCTTCTTTTGCCCATGTAACTTCAGTTTTTTGTCTCCATAAAATTTCCTCTTTAGCAACCAAGTTCTGAAGCTTCAATTTCAACTAAGACCTTTCCACTCTCAAAAAGTCATCCAACTCCCCATCACCTTCCTTTTAATCTAAATCGGAGATTCTAGATTCGGTCTCATGCTTCTCTTTTGAAATATCCCCAAAAAATTCCTTATTCCAAATTCTCAACTTCTTTTTAATCCACTCAAGCTTCTTCATGAATCTAAAACCTTTCCAACTCGAAAATCGGCTTCATTCCACCAAACCTCCACGTTTTTAACAAAAGAATGATGCTCCAGCCAAACATTCTCAAATCTAAAAGGCGTAGGACCCTATTTTCCTTGAGAAAAATCTAAAAGAATTGGGCAATGATCAAAAACCGTTCGCACTAAAGCATCTTGTCTTAACTTCCTGTTGAAATACTCTTCCAAATTAAAAGAAAAAAAACCTGTCAAGCCTATAATACACTGCACTTTGTCTAAAATTAGATCAAGTAAAATTCGCGTAATTCAAAGAAGGGTCAATCAAATTGGTTTTTCTAATAAAACAATTGAAATCCTTCATACTTCTAGTCTTCCTACCCCCGGACGATTTTTTTAAAGGAAATCTAACAACGTTAAAATCTCCACCTAAGCACCATCTCGGAGAATATAACCCAAATAAACTAGCCAATTCCTCCCAAAAGGCTCTCCTCTCTCTTTTCTTATTAGGACCATAAACCCTTGAAAGCCACCAATCGACACCATCTTCTCCTGTGATATTAATAGAAATAGAAAAATCTCCAAGAACTAATTCCTTCACCTTGACAACCTTGGAATTCCATATCACTAAAATTCCATCAGAACTACCCACCGAGGGTAAATAAACCCATTGCTTGAATCTCTCACCCCAAACACTTCTAATGATTCTATGATCCACTAATTGCTTTTTAGACTCTATTAGAATAGCTATATCTGGATTAACTTTTCTAATAGACTCCTTGTTCATTCTCTTCTTCTTCCAACACCCTAAACCGCACACATTCCAACTCAAGATCTTCATAATAAACTTTGAGAGCCCTTACTACAACTAGATCTTTCCTTCTCATAATTTAATCCCCACTGAAGATTCAATAATTCCCTATTGCCTTTCTTATTTACTACATTCGAAACCTGGACAGGTTTAACTGGATAAGAAAGGGATAGGTTAATCTTCTTTAATAAAAAATTAGTCTTTTCATTGATTTATGTATTAGGCAATTCTTTTAATTCTTTAGCACTATTTGACTTTGGGCTCGACATTTCCTCCCTATTTACCAGAATGTCAGACTTCTTCTTTCTATAGTATTGGACTAGAAACCGTTCCTTATCTCCTTTTGCAGCAACATCAGAACTCTTCTCATTAACTGAAACCTCTTTCTGCTCATTAAACAGCTTAGAGAGCTCCAGATCATCATCCTTGAAAACCTCTTCTCGAGGAGAGATATTATCTTCTTTGCATGTTCCATCTGACTCGCTGTCAGAATCCAAAACATCAACAGAAAACTTTTATCAAATAATTCTACTGCGTTACCTAGAATTTCAACATCCTCGGTCTGGGTTTCCAACCTAAAACTCCTTCTGATAACATCATCAGCCAACCCAAGATTTAAGCATCTCATTTTGCAGCATCGATTCTTGACAGAACTCTAGAGATTCTTCTCATCTTCATCCGATTAAGAGATAATCAGAGAGCCATCTTCTTCTATATCGTCCTCTTCATTTTCAGAGTCTACTGAACTCAGAATAAGAGATCCAACCTTTTCGTCACCAACCTGTTTAGAGGAGCATCCTGATGAAGCTGGGTTGAAAAGAAATCGGTCCACCCATTTTGGAGAGAAACACCCAACTTTTTTCCTTATCCTGAGATCAGAGCGAAATGGGCCATACCTAATGTTTAGGCCCTTGAACCCTTTTTTATTTCTCAAGGGCTCAGGATCACTTGAACACTTAGCTTCCACCGGCCTATTGCACTTCAATCCAGTCTCAACAACTCTTTTTTCCTCTTTAAATCTATTACCATCGTCAGCTCCTGTTTCCCGATTCAAATCTAGCATTAAATTTTCCTCTCTTCTAGGCTCGCCAATCGCCACAGCCTCCCTTAAATCTGATCTGCTGCCTCTATTGTCTAACTTAACTCTCCATGCCCCTTTTGAATGCTTCTTGAAAATATATTCTTCTTGAAAAGGTGACTTTCCTGTCTTCCATTTTCTGCCACGTGCAGCCTTCCATCTTTCCTATTGCCAACAACCTTTTGCTTGAACGAAAAAAATTTTGGTCTGCGATAGCCTGGAAAAAACTTGGATAGAGGCTTGATCTTGATCTCGATAATTCTATCTCCATCTTTGATTCCGATTACTGCAATAATGAACGGACTTTCCGTCTTTCCTACTTTGATCCTTGCCTCGTTCAAATACTGAAGATGTTCTGTTCTTTTATCAACTTGAATAAGACCCCTACAAAACTTAGCAATTTTTCCAAGGGAAACCCTATTCCATAAGTGAAAGGGCAATCCTTCAATGGCTATCCAGCCTCCACCAAAAGCCATCCTTTCCTTTGAACAGTTTGCTTTAGGACTTCATTGCTGTAACAAAACATCAGTAGACAATTACCCATCTTGCCAATTCTAGACGCCTTCCTGGAGTCATTACAAAAGAAAATAGCTTTATCATCTTGGAACAGCTTCAACTTAACTGAAAATCCTAAAAAATTAGACAAAGCTTTCTGAATAGATTTCCAGTTGTCATGTCCTTCTTAGAGCAAATCACTGCTTTGACCCATTCACCGAATACCAAACATTGTGCATAGCTTGCACACCTATTATCTCCTTCTATCTGGCTTCTTTAAGCACCTTGCTTCCTCTGTCATCCTTCTCCGATATCTTAGAACCATCATCACAAGCTGAAGGAAAGATGCTTAAAATCAACTTCGCACAGTCTCTCTAACCAACAGCGTTGCTCCCTATTAGAACAACAATGTTTTTCAACCCTAAATTGCCAACAACAAAGGAGACTTTTACAAAAGCTCCTCTTTTGTTTTCAAATCTATTTATTCACATCTGACAATTCTTAAATCTTCGAATACGAAAGAACTTCCTATCCTTAACACAATGAACGGCTTTTAACAGACAATTCCCCAACCAATGCGCACTTTCCAACCCCAACTTCAACTCAAAACTACTGAACCTATTCCTCTCCAATAAGTTGACAACACCACCGGCATATTGCTCATCAAATTCTAAAGAAAAACCCTTACCCTCAATCCTAACTTGCCTAAAAAATGATTGAAATGACCCATCTAATCTCTTTTCATAAGATGATCCAAGAACATTGAGCTGCTCAACTTTTTACTAGGATGTGATTATGCATTTTTTTTTCTAGACAATATAACGGCATATCACAAATTGTCAAAACATTCTAGAAGTTCATATCAAATTCAGCTTTACAAACCGTCCAAACTATTCACATTAATTCATAGTGACGTATGGGGACCCTTAAGGTTAACAATGTTACTAGTTCAAGATGGTTTATCACATTTATTGATGATTACACAAGGTTAACTTGGGTTTTCTTGATGAAAGAGAAAATCAGAAGTTGGTAACATTTTTAAAAATTTTAATAATATGGTTAAAACTTAGCTCCAAAAACAAATTCAAATCCTGAGTACGGAAAATGCAAAAGAATTTTTCAGTTCATCTTTGAAGGACTATCTGTTAACTGACAGAATTATCCATCACAATTTGTGTGTAGATACTCCTCATCAAAATGGGGTCTCGAAAAGGAAGAATAAACATCTTTTAAAGATAGCTACATCATTGATGTTTGCCACAAATGTTCTAAAATTGTTTTGGGACGAAGCTATACTTATAGCAACTTATTTGATCAATAGTTTACCCTTCAAAGTTTTAAATTTTCAAACTCCATACCAAGTTTTTCAAAACTATTATCCTAGTAGCAGAATTCTTTCACAAATTCCCATTAGAGTCTTTAGTTGTACTGCTTTTGCTCATGTTTGTTCTTAATTTAGAAGCAAGTTAGACCCTAGATCAATTAAGTGCATTTTTCTGGGTTATTCTGTGACTCAAAAGGGTTATAAATGTTACTCTCTAGTAATTAGATGATTCTATGTTACTATGGATGCAACATTTATGGAAAATAAATCTTTCTACATCAAACAAACCAAAGGAGGTGATTGTGAGGAATATAAAGTGTCTGAAAATCAATTTTTTGTCCCTTTAGAGAATGATTATGTACCTAGTGATCAAGGTAGGACTCAAGAATTCTCATTTGATAAAGTTCTTAGTGTATGTGAGACACCCATACTTGAGGAAAAAGAGTAATCCAACCAGTCAACCTTACCAAAACAAAATGATGTCCCTCAAAACCAGACAAATCAGCCCACAAATGTAGATCAAAGTCAGCAGAATAGAGTTCAATCCAGAGTCAAACTTGAACCTAACACTGTTAAACCAGATTTAATTGTTTACACCAGGAAAAACATAACTCAGAAGCAAGTGGAATACAGAGTCCATTTTGAGCCAGGCCAAGAATCTTCACCAATGATTCAAGGACATGATCAAGCTGATGCATAAGTGAATGAACCAGAAACCGAGCCTGTCGAAGATGATGATTTACCTATTTCTTCAAGGAAAGGGACGGAGGAGTGTAGATCACATCCATTTTACCCAATAGGTAACTACATTTACTATGAGAGATTGTCACCCAACTTCAGAACCTTCACTGCAAGCATTACAGATGTTTAAATTCCAAAAACAGTCCATAATGCAATACAAATTCCAAAATGGAAGGCTGCCATTGAAGAGGAACTAAAAGCTTTAAAGAAGAATGGTATATGGGTGATCACTACACTGTCAAAAGGTAAAAATACTGTGGGATGTAAATGGGTTTTCACCATAAAACACAAACTAGATGGCAATATCGAATGCTACAAAGCTCGTTTAGTAGCCAAAGGGCACACCAAATCCTGTGGCATAGATTATTAGGAGATGATTGCTCCGGTTGCTAAATTAAATTCGATTGGGGTTCTTTTATCTTTAGCAGTGAATTTGGACTGGTCTTTACATCAACTTGATGTAAAGAATGCACTTTTAAAGGATGAATTGGAAGAGGAAGTTTACATGGAGGTTCTGGCAGGGTATGACAAGAAAACTGGGTGTAATGCTGTCTGCAGGCTCAAGAAATCACTCTATGGACTGAAACAGTCCCTTGGAGCATGGTTTGGTAGGTTTACACAAGCTGTGAAGAAATATGGGTAAACACAATGCCATTCCGACCACATCCTCTTTGTGAAGCATTCTCCAAACGGTAAAATCACCATCCTTATAGTCTATGTTGATGATATCACCCTAACAAGTGACAATGAAGATGAAATTTGAGCTTTGAAGAGCTACTTAGCTAAAAAGTTCGAGATTAAAGATCTTGGAGGATTGAGATATTTTTTGGGAATGGAGATTGCTCGCTCAAAATGAGAGATATCAGTTTACCAAAGGAAATATACACTAGATGTGTTGAACGAGGCAGGTATGCTTGGCTGCAAACTGGCAGAAACACCCATGGATTACACCACCACATTAGGCACTGTGAAGGACAGTGCACCAGTGGATAAAGGGCAGTTTCAAAGGCTAGTAGGAAGACTATTTACCTTTCCCACACAAGAATTGACATTAGCTTCGCAGTAAGCACTGTCAGCCAATTTATGAATGCTCCAACTGAGGAGCATCTGAATGTAGTTCATAGAATCCTAAAGTACTTGAAGATGATGCCAGGGAAAGGATTATTTTTCAAAAAATCAACTGATTGTAGCTTAGAAATACTCTCAGATGCTGATTAGGCAGGATCAGCAGTGGACTGAAGATCCACCTCAGGGTATTGTACTTATGTTTGGGGCAATTTGGTTACATGGAAGAGTAAGAAGCAAGTTGTGGTGTCTCGTAGCAGTGCTGAAGCAAAGCTGAGATCAATTGCTCACAGGTTGTGTGAAGGTCTGTGGGTGAAAAAACTACTTGAAGATCTGAAAGTGACAGTTCAAGGTTCTATGAAGCTATTGTGTGATAACAAGGCTGCTATTAGCATGGCCAAGGACCTGGTTCATCACAATAGAACCAAACATGTCAAGACAGATTGACATTTTATCAAGCAGAAGATTGAAGATGGCATTTTGAGTCTAAATTACACACCAACAGTAGATCAGACAGCAGACATATTCACAAAGGCCTTGCCAAGAACAACCTTTGAAAACTCGAGCTCCAAGCTGGGCATGGTCAATATCTATAACCTAGCTTGAGGAAGGAGGGGGGGGGGGGGGGGGGGGGGGGGGGGTGGTATTGAAGTTGGATGCTAGATAGAGTTTCTTTCCTATTAAAACTCTTGTATTATCTTTTATTAGATTGTCTATTATTATAAATTCTCATTTGAATGAGAAGATAGATTTCCTTGCGTAGGTTTGTTGGTGATTAGGTTTGTATATATAAACCTACTCTCTTTTAGAGAGTAGAGCATAAGATTAATGAAAATTAGATTTCACCCTCTCATAAAATCACAAAAACTGTACTTTATATAACAGTTGTTGTAATGAGTTTTCTTCTTCCAACATGTAAATTATCCTTTATCAGATTTTTGTAAAAGATCAAAAGCAATAATCAAACATTGCATAATAAATTTTTCATGCACGGCAAATAATACTATGAATGTATGGTAGCGATATGTTTGTGCTAAGAATCCAAGGACCTAATTTAATTAAACAAGCCACAGGAAGAATCTTGATGAACTTAACAGGATAATGAGTTCCTTACCTGTACTATTGCAAACCCAACTGAAGCATAGCGAGTATATTGCAGCACTTTCTTTCTTCCAGCTTCACCTTCTCTTTTTTGAAGATCCTGCAACTTGGGATAAATTTGGGCAAGAAGCTGAAACACAATTTGTGCATTGATAAAGGGAACAATACCAAGAGAGCATATTCCAATTCTACCAATACCTCCTCCAGAAAATGAATCTAATGTGCTTAATAGACTATTTTGATCCAAATTGCCTAAAAAAGCTTCTCGATTCACGCCACCAAGAGGTATATATATTCCAAGTCGAGATAGGGCCAAAAACCCCAAAAGCTTGAGAAATTTTCCAGGTAATGGGCCTTTGAAGAAGTCCCCAAAATCAATGGAACTGTCCTCAATAGCAGCTGCCAAATTTAAAATGTATAATCATCAACTGCTTAGAGAACTTGCACCATCAATTGTCAATCACTTGAATATTTTTAACGAATACACTTATAAGCCAAGAGAAAAACCTGCCAATCCTCGAGCTGATGAAGATTTCTCCTTTTTTGTACCCGAGGTGCTTTCAAAGACTGGTGACAACAAGCTTAAAAAGCTTTCCCATGTGCTATTTAGACCAGAATACATATTTGGATTGATGCCTAAAGGATCAAAAACTGAGCCCTCGCAGCTGAGAAGGAATTTCAATCAGCAAGTGGGATAAATATTACCATGACTGCAAAGTAACCACATTTCTGGCAATTGTTGAGAAATGGTAAAGAATGAATTCAATATATAGTCTATAAATATGGGTATACTATCAAAGAAACTATTAACGTGCTCCAATGGACATTTATTTAAGACATTTTTATCTGAGTATGAACCTTAGCACAAGTTACAACATCATAGCTACTAGTTTTTGAGATGCCATAGATAGCTTCCAGGATCTTTCAACTTTAAAATAGACATTGCCGAACAAGAGAAATATGCCACCCAATAGCAAGTGGGAACAATGGGCAAGAACAATGGAAAATCAGTTAATTTCTAGATCTATTTGAACCTCTCAGTAATGAAAGCAAGTAAAGAATCGGTAAAATTCTCTGATAGCCTCCAAGTATATAACACATAGTAGTCAGTGTGCAAGATTGGTATTGGCAGATAACAAACAACTGACACAAAGTGCAGTTAACTTTATAATTGAATACACAAAGGAGAAAGATGACTGAATGGTCAAAAATATATCAGCAGACTTCCATATAAGACAGTATAGCTCATCAAAAAGCCAAAATTTATTAACAACTCAACCTGGCAATTCATGTGTAGGCCTCACAACCTCACATTGTGAGCAATGTGTTTGTCATCTTGCCACCCCTAGTCTATAGTTGACATTCTCATAATAATTACTACTCTTCAGATCATTGTCAACCTAAAATAAAACTAGAACAATCAATCACTAGACAATGTGTACAACAATAAACAATTTCAGCTTAAACTAAACTTCTCTCAATGTTCATTCTATTAATGGCCACCTCATTTCTGATTCACATAAAATAATCCTTAGGAGATAATTCTAACAAAACCTCAAGTGTGACTTCTTTTTGCTAACTTGGGGCAATTGAATCCAATACAATGTTTACTTCTCACTGTTGGTACTCATCTCCAATTCTCTAGTGTTCTTGTACTACTAAGATAGCAACCACAAAAAACAACAACCACTCTTATAACCCCAAGTATACAAAATATAGATACATATATTGAAGAAGGTCATTGTATGGAAGATTAATAGGCATAATAAATAAAAAAGTGAAAAAGGGCATGTGAGAAAGATACCTGTTAGATAGAAGAGGGGAAGTGGTGGTGGAGATGGGGTTGGTGGGTGGTTTTCTCTGAGCAGAAAAACTTGCTCTGCAAATTGGGTTTCTAACATTCTTGTGAGAAGAGTGGTTGAAGCAAAGAGGCCAATAGGAAGAAGAAGAAGATTGTCGGACACTTATCAACATGTTTAAAATGATTGTTGTTCACTTGCTCTTCATTTGCTGCTTCTGTCTCGCCTTACAACCACAAGTGGAAGTAACCACATCCACACTCTGACCACTCAACATGATCATCGTTCCATTTTAGGGAAATTCCGAGAATTGCACTCACGTCCCTAAGGTTTGTGATAATTGCACCCATACCAGTAAAGTTGAGTTTTCAAAATATCCCCGCCAACTTTGCTTTTGTACAACCGGAGTCAACCTTTCGTTAAAAAAAAAAGATATTAACCTCCCCTCTCATGACGGCTAACCATTAGCTTTTTTACGGTGGTCCGTTTACGGCAAGCCGCCTTCCCTGACTGTAATGTTAGTTCAAGGTGGGGAAGGGAATCTCGCCTCTTCCACCGTGAGAACATCTCCTTTTCATATGGAGATGTCCAACATGTCCATCTTAAATGGAGATGTCGAGTTTCTTCATTTGAGAAATAAACCCATTGTTGGATTCATGAAGTACACACATGAAAAATTAATAATTTTAGGAATAATAATAATGATAGAAGAAAATAAACATACTTGATAATAGTATTTGCAAACTTGGATTGGCTTGCAAATATGAAGCTAGGCCTAGTAAAACTAATAAGCTGCAGAAGTACACCCGAGGGAATCTATAAACACATTTAAATCAAGAAAGCAAAATAATTTTAGGAATAAAATTATAAAGTAACACATAATAATGATAAAAAAAATAATTATACTTGATAAAGATGTTTATATACTTGGATGGACGTGCACATACAAAGCTAGGCACAAGAAAACCAATAAAATAAGCTTCATGAAGTACACTCACGAAGAATTATAAAAACCTTCAAATCCAGAACCAAAATAAACATTAGCAACAACAATAAGAGGAACTAAAATGTAGAAAATTAGGTTCTACAGGGACTCTGATTACATTTTATCTATCTACCCTTTTCACAAAAATATCTTTATGATACTTTTCAAAGCATATACCATGAGTTTCTTTCAAGCTCTAATGGGGCTTTTGATGACCTCATGCATTGTTCAAAACTCATTCAAATAGAAGTTTTTGCTAAGTGATTTTATGTCATGATAACTGAATACTTCATATTAGACCAAGGTTTTCTAATAGAGCTCATTATTGCTTTAAGGATTTGTGAGCAGGTTCCCTTCATTGTCATAAATGTCTATAAATATCTCATCATTTAACTTGTTCCTAAGGTTTTATTCTTGGAGCACATGATTGATACAATCCAGCCATCTCAAAGAGACTATTTTTTGGATGATAGATCCAAAAAAGTTTACATATAAATTGTGTGTTTAATTAAGGACATAGTTATAAGAATAAATTTGCACTTGACCCTTTTGAGGTTTGCTTTTCTACAACTAGATTCAACTTTTCATGATTGAAACACTCTACCCCTTTCCGTCGGTTAAAGTCAATCCAATTAGTTAAACTTACCAAAAATTAATGGCATTTTCTTCTTTCACATAATATTTTAATTTTCTTTTAAAATATTAGTTAAAAAGATATATCTCAAATATTCATCTTCATAATGGACGGTATAGTTCTGTATTTTTAATTGGATAAAATAAAAAATAAGAACCCTCGAACTTTGCCCTTATACAATTGGAATTAACCTTTCAAAAAGAAGATAATGACCTCTCTTCCTGTTATTAGTCAACCTTCAAACTTAACAACCAAAGATGGCCAACAGTAGTTAAAGGGTAATTAGTCTTTTTATTAATTAAAATAATGAAATTAAAAAATATATATACATTTCAAGATTAAATAAAATTGATTAAAAAAAAAAGAAAAAGAAAAATGGATCTTCATTGTGCTTTTTAAAGTTGGTTGGTGAAGATCTCCAATTGAAAATTTTGAAATTAAATTAAAAAAAATTGAATTTTATAAAATTCTTAAAAAATAAAAAAAATGAAAAAATGAAAAAAAAGAAGATAGAAGGGTGGAAATTTAGATTGGATCTCCATTGATCTAGATTGGAGATTCAGTAGTTGGGGAAGGTGTGTTGCATTCCACCACTACAAGCAAACCTCCTTTTAAAGGAAGGTGGCTTGCCTTTTTCTATCGCTGGACATCTCCATTTTTTAGATAGAGATGTCAAACATCTCCCTCTCAAATGGAGATGTTGACATGGTAGGGATGGTGAGGTTGCATTCTTTGCAATGAACAAACCTCACAATGGGGAAAGGTAAACAAACCTTCCCTGCTACGACATTTATGGAGATAGAGATGTTAGATGACATCATGTAACACCCTGAATTTTTTATGTATATATATTCCGGTATGATTAATATTATTTGATTGAAATTATAATGTAAAAGTAAGATTAAATTAGGAATTGTTATACCCATTTTCTCATTCAGCTCAAATGGGCCAGTACAGACCTTATTAACTTGAACAGAAGCAAGCGCCCAGGAGGCCTAAGGGTGGAACCAGCGGTTGCAAATCCAGCTAGTGAGGCCGTTCAGGTTGCAAGCCAGCAACAGTCCCCAGATTTGCCGCGCATACCTCCTGCTCGCACCTTCAGCTCGTAGAGCTCACGAGGTCGCCCAGGTCGCGAGCTCGCGAGAACCTCCAGACCGCCTTATCTCTCCTCCTGGTCACGTCGGCTCCCCTCCAATGTGCCCCACCTGGCTGACCAGAGGGCTTACTCAGGAGATATCGTGTATAGCAAGTCAACAAGGTCACCTACTCCCATGGTTTCCTACCAGAGACTGTTTACACCATAACCAAGACACCTTCGATGTGACGGCTCTGCATTTAATGAAGAGAAGACTTCTCTAGAAGCATTAAATGCATTGAATGCAAACGTGTGCATACAAGAAGGAATGATGGTTTCGCATTTAAGACAGCATGACTGTGTCAGGATTAGTTGAAATAACCATCAGCTGTACCTTATTTTTGTATTTTTTATTGCTTTCTTTGTATCTCTCCCCTCTATATAAAAACAGGGGAGACCTTTACTGT
The DNA here is from genome assembly GCA_019925255.1 of Litchi chinensis. Taxonomy (NCBI): domain Eukaryota; kingdom Viridiplantae; phylum Streptophyta; class Magnoliopsida; order Sapindales; family Sapindaceae; genus Litchi; species Litchi chinensis. Next base: position 24,498,784 of record CM034461.1, on the reverse strand, counting down.
ACAGGACAAGCTGAAAATACGAGAGAACTGTCACTCTGCCGGATTTTGACCTGAGAGTGGCCGTGGATGTAGGCACAGTCACCGAACCACGTAAAAATCCTTGTGTGTTGCATCATTCTTCCTCCTACCTCCATTGTTTATCTGACTGCATTTACTCAACCGCCACGACCAACATTCCCTCTTCTTAATTAAGCTCCACCAACCTTAAAACTTCATTTAAAAACCTCATTTATCACATACCTAACATCGTAACTGTTCCTTAATTACCTTGATCGCCGTCTAGGCCCCAGAATCTCTGGGTTGACCGTTTCCGAACGTCAACAGGAATTTTATGCATTTAGGGTGAGATATATTTTTAATTTAGGGAAAAAATCATTTTAGTCCCTAACTTTTGGGAAATGATCAAATTTTTAACTATGTTTCAAAAAATGACAAAATGGACCCTAACTTTTCAAAAAAGTGTCAAATTAGTCTTTCTCGTTAGTCAACTAACGGTCAAACTTAACGGATGACATGATATACAAGGGTAATTTTGTCATTTTAGGGATTAAAATGATCTGATCCCTTAAACTTTTTTTTTAATTTTTTTTCAGATCATTTTAATCCCTAAAATGACAAAATTACCTTTGTACATTATGTCATCCGTTAAGTTTGACCGTTAGTTGACTAACAAAAATGACTAATTTGACACTTTTTCGAAAAGTTAGGGTCCATTTTATTCTTTTTTGAAATATAGTTAAAAATTTGATTTTTTTCCCAAAAGTTAGGGACCAAAATGATCTTTACTCTTTAATTTAAGGGATTTAATGTTTTTGAAGGTATTTTATAAGTAAGAATTAAATTAGAAATTCAATAAGAGAAATTGAAGTAATGGAAGAATGTGATTGGATGAGAAAGTAATGAAATTAGAATGCATTTCATGTGATTAATTCTTGGACCAATAGAAGATTGACAAATCAAAAGTAAAAAAGTGATGGAAATTAATTGAAATTGGACTAAAAAGTTGATTAGTTAAGTTAGTGGAAGGATTAGTTAGAAATTCAACCAATTAGAAGCTAACACTTGCAACCAAGGACTTGGAGGTAATAAATGAGATAGTTGAGGGATAGAATTGTAAAGAAAAGATAAGACTATATAAAGACAAGTTGCATGAAAGAAAACCCATTTCTTCCTTCTTCCTCCATCTTTGTTGTCCACTTCCCTCCTCCATTTCTCTTATTTTTCTTCAATTCCAAGCTAACAAATCACTCCTAAACCTTGTTCTACACACTCTCTACCCATCCAAAACATCAAATTCACCAAACCCCATCTAGATTTACAAGTGAATTTTCAAAGAAAATGGCTAAAGTAAGGTAAGTTGATGTGAGTTTTTGATTTTGTGATGGGTTAAGGTTAGAAATGATGTAGAAGCACTCATGAGCATGTAGGTATAGTCACTTTTGCATTGATGTTAATGGATTTGATCTTAATAATGATAAATGCACTCTTTGAAACCCTAGATGTGGGATTGGCTCAAGGAAGCCAATAAAAGGATAAGGAGAAGTCATATGCTTCAATTGGTGGGTTGAAAAAACTAGAAATATTACCCAAAAGGTTGGTGTACACTTGACTTAAAAGTTCACTTTTATTAGCGTGGTTTTTGTTTAAGTGAAAATTATGATATGAAGGATTTTGTAGCATTTTATGATGAAAAAAAAAAAAAATTGAAAAGTTTGTGAAAATGGAAGCTTGGTCGAAAATGATATTTAGAGATGTTGTGAAATTGTTGTGATAATTTGTGATAAAATGTTATTTGCATGTGATTTTAACGACTTCCGAACTGAAATGGAAAAGAATCGAAAAGAAATTTACGAGTTTAGTGTCTTAACCGAACCTATGCTAGGGGAAGGGCATGAGGTTCTGATAAGTTATTGATGAGCTAATTGAATACGAAACGATGTTTTATGATGCTTAAATTGATACTTCGAATAATTGGAAAAATTGTGACTGAAATTTTGTTTATTGCTTTCCGAATGAAATTTTTATTTAGAAATGGAAATTGTTAATTTATTAAATTGTTGGTAATAAATAAAAATTTATAAGGATCCTAGTAAACTTGAACATTGGTAGGTGGGGATTAGTAATTGGTATGCCAATAGGGTGATTATAACAGTACTGCACCGATTTGTATATATACATTGATACGAGATTCTTAGACTTTGAGAGGCACCGAGTGTCCGGTTCCAGTATTTATGTGTTATGTGAAATTCGATCCGATGGGTAGGCACCGAGTGTCCGATATCGGAGAAACTTGTTTTCCAGTCCAAAGTATCATGTCAGAGTTTACGAAGGGTGCTGAAAATTCTTAGGTGAAATCGTGTTGATATGCTTGGAAATGAATTTTGTGTGTTTTATATATGCATTTATTAGTAAGTGATTTGTTGTGAATTATTATAACATTTTGAGAAATCGTGAAATGTTGCTTCACCATATAGTATTTTTGCAAAATGGTGAATTTAAATTTGGTGTACACCCATTAAGTAGAAATACTTATAGCGCGTTAGATTTATCACGCGCAGGTGGTGATTTAGGCACTGTAGATAGAGACTGAAGAAGAGACTTCTACAGCTTTTCAACGAATCACATCCCTCCATTTTGGGTAATTATTTCTTTTGGCACGATATACATTTGTTAAAATGCATTGGCGCGGACATATGTATGTACACATATATGTATACATGGGATTTTGTAAATGATAATGTATATAAATCGTAGAAAATTTTTGGTATTGTAAAGTGATTTTATAAACTAATTATTACTCTTCATTTAATTTGTGTTTACTTTGATTAGTGTGATTTTCATTAAATGTGTGATTTCCTAAAAGTTTGTGTGGTAAAATGATTTTGAGTTGGACGGAGGATCCGAAAGGAGTAGTTAAGAAAATGGATTTATTCTAGAAATGTTTCTTTTGAAATCTGCAAGTTTTTATAATTTTAGGATTTTCAGAAAAACAGATGAAACTTTTCCGGATTTTCGAATAATAATATATATGTGTATTATAATAATAAATAAGTCGAGAAATGTAGCATCTTTCGACTCGATTTTCATTCAAGTGGGAATCGAGGAGGGTGTTACACATCAAACATCTTCATCTAAGATATGGAGACGTCATGGTGGGGGATGGTGAGCCGCCTTCCTCCTTCATGAACAAATCTCACCAGCATCTCCATGGATGGAAATTCAAGTTGGATCCATCTATTTAGATTGAATCTCTACTATTCATCTCATCAAATGAACGTTGGATCTTTACATCCATTTCGTTTTTCTTTTTGGTAAAAAAGACAAGAATCAAAATTTTAATTTAATTTCTAAATTTTAGTTGGAAATCTCAATTATCTATCTTTGAGATGGATAGTAAAGATATAAATTTTCCCTTTCTATTTTTCTAATTATTTAGATTTTTTTTTTTTAAATTGATGAAATACTTAAATCTCCACCATCCATATTTAAATGGATGGTGTAGATTTAATCTATCTTTTATTCTTAATAATTCTTCGACTTTTGATTTTTTTTTTTTAATTTAAATTAATGATAGTTTCATCTCTTTACGCGTTTTTATGGTCAACCCTAATATTTAATGGCCAAAGCTATGGGAGATGAGGTCGTTGTCTTGTTTTTGAAAGGTTGATTTTGATTGTAGAAAAGCAAAGTTTGAGGAAGTTTTCTGTTCTTTACTATTTTTAATTTATTTTAAAGAGAGGGCATTTTGGTAATAATACAAATTTCTAGTCAGCCAATATAATAAATTGAGGTTGACTAATAACATTGGAGTATAGTATTTCAAACTAGAAAAATTGAATTGGCTTGTAGAAAAGCAAACCTAAGGAAATCTAGTGCAATTTATTCATAAATCGTTTTATTGTACAAACCCATATTTGCATTTAAAGGAGTAATAAATTAAATTATCATTCTTATAGAAGATTTTACTAAGCTAGATCATAAAATTGTAATAAGTTAGATAATAATAATTGGTAGTTTGATAGCGTACCAACCTAATTGTGATGCATGCGATTCTCACCCTAGATCTAGTTTACACCATATTGGAGTAATTTATTCATGAATTTTGTATTATATTTATTAATATAAATACAATTAATATTGATCCATACCCATCTATTATAGAATTTATACAAATAAAAGTGATAAAAAAAATTCATGATTTTTTCTTTTTTTGGAAGTAAAAATTCATGATTTCATAGTTATTACTCTTACTAGTATAATTTGGACAAGGATACATTTTGCAAAGTAACAGTGAAGACTGAATTGGGCAAAGTGTCAAGTAGGCTTCGGCTTTAGGCCAATTGAAACTCGCAGTTTACAGGCCATTCATAAGCCATCATGAACCATCTTTTTAGATGGGCTAGGTAAAACCCCTACCCTAAATTTCAAATTTTAACCTTAAAAAAGAAGAAAAAAAAATCTAATAAATAGTTGTTCCCTTTCATATGAGAGTTACTTTTCGGATCGCGCCATAAAGTCAAACATTGTTTGGTTCCAATCAAATCACTGAACTTATCCTAGCCATAAAATACAAAAAAAAAAAAAAAAAAAAAAAAAACCAATTCTATTAAAAAAATTTATTTAAGTTATACCCAAAAACAAATTTACTAATAAGGATAAGATATATTTATAAATAAGCATTAATATTTGAAGATTAAACCTAAGCAATAATAGATGTTATACACTATTATTCTATCAAATATAGCAAACAAAATGAAAAATAAAAACCTAGAAAAGCTTTAAGTCACCCTAAGAAAAAAAGATAATATTATCTCTTTTGAATCTGTCTTCTACATGGAAATAATAATAGAACATAATAAAACAAAATCTTGTTTAGGAAAATCCCTAAATATATAAAAACATAAAAATTATATACTACTATTGATGCCACATTTGAATCATTAGACAGAGTGTCGGGTTTTCAGCCTTGACTCTAAATAGGTGTGATAGAGGTTGGGTGCTACCATATCCATTTTGAATCACTAAGTGGCATCTCCGAAATTTGAACTAGTAATCTTATAAGTGTTTAGATTACAAACCTAACACCACCAAGCCAACTTGTTGACGTTAAAAATTGGTCAACACCCAAAATAATGCGAATATGGTAAAATAATCAAATTGTGAAAGGTTGAATGAAATTGATGTGGAGGTAATAATGGCAAAAATGTAATGATAGCTAAATAAATAAACAGTAATAATGTAAGAGAAAAAATGATGAAAGAGGACAAAAGAATTTTAATGTTGTTCGACATTATAAGTTATACCTACGTCCACGATTATTTTATTACTGAAGAGGAAGATTGTGTTTAACAGAGTTTATGTTAGGGTTTTTACAACATTTTGCTACCAATTGTGGATGAGCTTATAAGTATGTCATTTGTGCATGTGAAGAACCATTTGTATAGTGTTAGAGTTCCTTGTTTATACATAATTTGGTTACTAGAATATGGGAAAAGCTAAGATCATCTTTCCTATTTTACATGATACCGTATTTAGTACATCATATTCAAATCAAAGTGCAATTTTGGTAGTTTCTTGTTTGGGGTCATCTTCTACATATTATAAGAATTTTCTTGTTTCTCAAACTCTACACTATTAAGAAAGTTTTTGAGATGATTGTGTTTACGAGCTACTATATCATTACGACTTCGAGTTGCATCCCCTTGGAGCTGACTAACTTGGATTACCCTGTTGTCTTAGTGTTATTTGGTTTATTACACGCGCCTATTGACGTGGCATTAGTTGACGTGCTTTTAAGTAATAGGCTTCTTATTGCTTTATTCTTTATTTAGGTTTTTGAACTTCCTAGTCTTTTGGGCCTTAATAGACCTACAACTAAGTTGCTATTTTTGGGCATAACACAAGCTCCCCCAACTTTCAATACAAGCTGATCATTCCTAGTCGTGTTGGAAGCTTGAATGTGTAAGTTTACGAAAGCATGCCCGAATGATTAATAGTTGTCAACTATTAGCTGTAACTGTCACATCCCAATCATGCACATTTGAGGCTTCATTAATCTTCATGTATGGTTCGTGACACAAGACTTACTCCTAACCATTGGATTTACAATGGTAATGCTTGCGTTGATCAAATGGTTGTCTTTGTTTTAGATATAAAAGGAGTGGAAGGGTGGTTCTCTCTATTTCATTGTAATTTTTTGTTTCCAAAAGAAAAAAAATCTCATTTTCCTTTCCTTTTCAAGCTTGTTACTCTCACTTCTAGAGGTGACTTGAATCTTGCTTATTACTCTTGTGTTTTTTCTTGAATATAATCTCTTAATGTCTTAATCGTCAGTTGGCATTTATAGGTATGGCACCTAAGTTGCAATTGACTCTTCCTTTCAAGAGTGATAAAGTCAAATAGTCTTTTGGCTCTAGATTTGTATGAATGTCCTCGAAGATATAATTGAGTCATCCCTATTCCTCGGATACTTCTAATGACAAGTGATCAAGTAAGAAATTAAGAGCTTTTGTCCAGGGCAAGACCCCTAAGGATAAAGGGAAAAGTGTTGTCTCTTTCACTATTGAGGCCTTTCCTTTAGAGGGGGTTAGTTGTGGCTCCATCTGTGTTAGCCTTATTGAGAGATTTACTACCTCGATGAAGGGCTGTTTCGTGAAGTCTACTGGACAGTATATGTAAACACTTGAGAGAGAGCAGCTAAATAATGTTATTCTCTGTTCCTCGAGAGAAGTGCGCATTCCAAATGTATTCTCTCTCCCTCTCTCTCTCTCTTTTCCTTTTATTGATTTTTTTTTTTCATTTGTAATCTTTATACTCGTACTTCTTCAAATGAACGCCTATGATGAAAACTACAATGCTAGCAACCATTGGAAAAGAGAGCATAAGTAGCTCCAACAACAATTATCTGAGACGCGGGTTGAAAACAACAAACTGAAAGTAGCCCATCAAAATGGTAAAAGGGGCGAATCCCACCATAGGAAACAACCAATGCAGATGCATTGGGGTTAGAAAATCACAATTCTACTTTTGCCAAGAAGAAAAAACATCATGCCAACTTGGCTAGATCCCACAAGAGAGATGCTATCATTTTGAGGAAACAGTTGGTTGATGCTAAAGTTAAAGTAGCCTTGGTGACTAAGAAGGCTAAGGATGCTAAGGGTGGAGTTGGATGCCTAGCTCACTACTCTTTACACGATTTCACTGAACAACATTTCCTTTTTGGGTAAAGATGTTGACTGGATCATTATAGGCTTCGAAGCAAACGAGGTTGGCATGGGCAAAGCTTTTGATCCTCCAGTTGACGACTTTTGCCAATGCAATGATGTTGGCACTGTTCCATCTCATATTATTATAGTCCTTCTTTATTATTATTATTATTATTATTATTATTATTTACTTTATACTGAACTGTTCATTTCTTGAGCTCAACAATAAATTCAATTTTTTAGGTACTTTTCATACTCTTTTTGACTATTACGACCCAAGTCAAATGAAAATTGAAATGTGACCATCCTCTTGTAATTGACATAAATTTTGTGTAATTTGCCACAGTCACCTCAGGTTTTTGTTGTTAGTAATATAATAATATAAACAAGTAATAATATAAAAATTAAAATTCTAGAGACTCTATAGATTACAAATAAATTTATAACAACAAAAATATAAAATAAAATTATTGAGGCACGTGTGTAACATGGTGTTCTTAAGACTAATTCACTGTCCATTGTCTATATTGTTCAGTATTTATCTTTAAGATACAACAATAACAAATTCTTACAAACCAAATTGAGCTTGAATCTTTATCACTCTAGAAATTTATGACCAAGAATATTGTTTGAGAGAAAGTAGAACCGAAAAATAAAATAGATTTTCAATTGTCTCAAAAACAATGTAAAAGGATGCCAATTTATAGATTTCATGTGGACAATTTGAAAACTAAAAATAATGGTCTTTTAATTCACTTTTTATTCTATTGATTTTGTAGTTACAAAGTCTTAATCCAATAGTTAATTCTACAAATTTAATTCAAAATTAAACATGCCTGCAATTACAAAATTCAAAAATTAATTCTATAAATTCAATCCAGAATTAATCATTTTAATGGCTGCAATAATCATGAAATAATCATATTTATAGTTACAAAGACAATTTATTTAGTAATTAATCTTGTAGAAACCGCCATCCAATATTCAAGTTTCCAAAATCAAATGACTTTATTTTCTTCCTAATGGGTGCACTTTGAGTTTCAAATTATCATTCACCCAATCACCATTTTGATCTAAAAAATATACAAATTTGATGTTCTCATAAAGTAGAACATAAATCTATCTTGATTTTCCAAAATTGAGATCAAAATAGTTGATAAAATATGACTTTTATGTTTCAATTTTCTAACAATTCCGCACATGAATGAAATTGACAGAGGAGACAAAAGTCATAACTTAAATAACATGTATAATTTGGTGATAAAATTCAACAGTCAAAAACTATATAGGATAGGTAGGTGTTGACTTTTGAACCTTCCCTTATAAAATATATTTTCTTTATCTACTAATAAGTAAATACGATATCTTTGAATTGTTATGTCCTTTATGTAAACGATTATATAACTCACACAGAAATCTTTCTTGACACAATTTAGTTCTCACTGTTATGTTTGTTTTGATAATAAGCATTTGCATGGTTCTGTGAGAATTACTATAGAATTGAGCCCTCACAATTTTCTTTAGAAGCGGCCCTAGTTCTCTCTCATATAAGTGATTTCTTAATCTAGAGTAACCTATATTACTCTGCTTGGATTCACGATGCATAAGAATTATTAAAAGTATAGCTTATCCTAACTCCTATAAGCATTACTATTTTATCATAAGAATGGACAAGAGAATAATCTCTAATGGATAGGTAGATATCCTTTATAATGATGCAACTAAGTCTTTACAGTTAGATTGTTAACCTAAATCTTGGGATTTCCAGTCACTTAGGTTGGATTTCTTTTGTATTGACTTATTCTTTCAAGGGCTTTAATCACATTCCTTTTTATGATTTTTCAACTAACTCTCTATTTAACCCTTTGGTTAAATAAAGAGTTACAAAACCCTAGTTGAGAGTAGTTGTCTAATAGTATTATGTCTTTAACATATGTGTCTAGACTTATCATTATACATGTTGCTCTAAGTCATTCCTCTTGTAGACTTACTATTGATCATGCAAAAATAAAGCATGATTTTATACTTCTAACTTAGGCTTTTGTGATGAGAATTCGAGCAAATTCTAGTGTGGTTTGTAGGTGTGCTAAAATATATTAAGTTAATGAGCAATAATTGAAATTCCTTAAGGTACCTTTCATTAATGTGCAATAAGAATGGTCATGCAAGTTGGCAAGTGTGGGATGAGACACTTGTGAGAAGTAAATCATGTGAGAAAACATCAAAATTTAGCATGGAAGATGTCATGAGAAGAAGGCAAAACATGGCCACACAACACACAGCCTCTTGACAACAAAATAGATCAAGCAGTAGCTTATCATGCCTTACAAGCTGTAAACCCCTATCTTCGATTTTAGACTTTCTAGTGTTATAAGCTAGATAATAGGATGAGAATGTTAAACTTCATTAATATCATCCTAATGGGTGATATTAGAATACTAGCAAAATTTTTAGAAACTAATTAACTCTAATAGTAAGATAAATATAAAGAATGACAAAGTGGTCTTTTCATGAATAAGGACCATATATATATATATATATATATAAGTGGAAAATGGTCTATTCTTAATATAAGAGTTAAACATATATATAAGTAATTGTCATATAACACTTAGTCAAATTAAAGCTATTAGTGAGATAATTACCAAAGAGGGGCAAAAGAGTCATTGTCACACTTAAAGACCTATATATATATATATGAGAGGGGTGTTAATCATCCACACTTAGCAAAAATTTAGAAAACAAAAAGGAGAGAAGGTGAGGAGAGTGGGACGACAAAAAGAAGAAGAAGAGGAGGAGAAGTGAAATCCAAACTTCCCAAGGTCATTTTGAAGCTTCCAAACCAAATCTCAAGTAGGTTTAAGCAAGAACCTCAAAATCTAATCAAGTTTAACGTTAGTTTTCATAATTTTCTTTAAGTTTGATGTTCGTTGGAAAGATATGATGTGATGATGGATTGGTTTGTTTACTTGATATGTTGTTGATGGGATTTTGATGTAAATCAATATTATAGTCATGAGTAGTTAAAAAGGAAGTTTGAATTATAAGAAACCATGAAACAAATAGAGTTATGTTTATATAGGAAACCCTAAGACTTAATTAAAAATGGTTGGAAGTGGATTTAATGGTAGTTATGATGTTTGATAAATGTCTAAGAGAGTAATTTAATGAAAAAGTTGAAAAATGCAATATATGGGGTGTGTGTGTAGGTCACGGCCAAGGAAGGGCTATGTGACTTTATTGAACCTTGATCCATTTGAGCTTAAATTCATACTTATTAAAGCTTAGAAAATGCAATAGAAAGGATAGAATTGAGGAAAACAAGTGTAGAGACGATGAAGTATTATTAGGCTTAGTTGAAGGGCATTAAGGGATTTCATGTAAAAGCCTTTTTTTGATGCATGAAATGAATATGCTTGATTATATTGGAGTGAAAGAATGTTAGATATGAAATAATTGAGTTTAGAATGTGAAAAGAACAAATTTTGACACGAAAAAGTGTCAAAAAATAGGGTTATTTCTTAGGTTTCACCCCTCTATAGTTGGAATTTTTCAAAATCATTTTATGGGGGACCTAAGTGAGAGATAGGGAGATGATCCAAGTGAAAATGGAAGCAAAACAGCCCACAGAATGGGTTGTGAACATTATTCTATCAAAGGAGGTCCGAAAATTTTGACTTCTCGCTCCGAGCCTCTGAAAATTATATGGACTACGTGGGGATGTTCTTAGGAGTATATAAGTTAAATTTTTGCAAAGAAACCAAAATTAGAAAGCCTTGGTTAAGTAGAATCTAGAAGGAAGGGTTATAGTAAAAAAGAGGGGCTTTAAAGATTCTTTAATGTTAGAAGCAATGTATGTAACTTTATATAGCATATCGTAGCATATTTTAAATAAGAATATGTTGTGCAGGTGACGTGCAAACTAGTGGAGCGAAGGAGACTTATTAAAGCCCTCCGGCAAGTTTGGAATCGACGTAAGTATTAACCACTTACACTATTTTAATTCTAGTTGAAATATAAATATGTATTGTCAAAAAGGAATTTGTGAAACGAATTTCAAAATCTAAGTTCATATTTTTGTGTAAAAGATCCTTATATCGGATTCATAAATGAAAATCGAGACTAAATCATTTCAAAAATATTTGAATTTAAAGTTTAGTTAAAGGTTTTTAAAAATAAAGAAGTTTGGTGCTTAATGCACTCACTAAAAAGGTTTCCAAAGGTCATGTGTATTCCCAAAATTTTATATATTAGTTAGCACTATGTGGCGATGCAAAAAATTTCGCTCGTAGTTGCTAAGATTTTCAGATTTTCTAGTGCTACGTTTACGATGCAGAAAATTCCGTACGTAGTCATCTAGATTCATAGTTTACTTTGCACTGTGATGCGATGTAGAAAATTTTGCACATAGTTACAAAAGTTAAAATATTGAGCACTATAATATGCGATGCAGAAAATTCTGCGCGTTGTTGTTGAAATATCTCAGCAGGGTCACATTGGTGTCAGTTGAAAATCGTCACATAATTTACCACATTGAGCGGCGTAGTTAGTTATTGTGTGGTTAGATTCTTTAAGGGTACATATGGTGCTTTTAGTAATAAAGTTTCAAATCAAACCTTATGAGTATCAAAATTAGTTATAATTACTTATACGACGAGTTTCATCTTTATTGTATTGATTAAACTAATGAATTTTCTTTGTTGTAGTGTTAAAATCTGTTCAGGTATTTTCACCAAAGAACGAAGTAAAAGAATCATCTCGTCAAAATTATAAGTGGGCGAAATCAAAGGAAATATCCTAGATATATATCATGCTTATATTTTGAATATTTTAAACCGAGGGAGTACATGTATCATGTTGTAACCTTGGTAACATGCATCTTGAAACTTGTAACTTTTGTAAATTATGTTGTATGTTATTGTAAATATTACATATGATATACATATATTTCTCACTATGATTATCATGCATAATGATTGTAAAGTTGATTGTGAAAATGTATATTTGGGAATAAAAAGAAATTGAGTGGTGATTGAGAATAGTTCGAAGTGTATTTTCTTGCAGGGAAAATTTTGAAAACCTTAAAAATACAACCGTTATACTGTCGAATTTTTAATAAAATTTTCTTACATAGAATGTGAAAAATGTATACCAACCCAATTATTTTAAAAAAGATAGAACTTGAATTCGTCAAAACAAAGTAAACGGGCAAAGTATATTAGGGGTTTGCTTCGCAAGTCTCTCTTAACCATGAGTAGGGTTATAAGAGATTCGTTGGAATGTCTAGCAAGACCCTTCAGATAAGAACCTAGAGAGAATCTGGTTCGGGTCTTGTCACAAGCACATTGCACACCATCACTTAATAGCCTGCTTATCAACGCACACCAGGCATAATAACTCCATGTACACCTGTATGCCTACCTACACAATAGCCCCAACCAAGCGTGCAACCGACGTCTATATAGTTCTTCACCTACGTCTAGCTATGGGCCTACCAACTAGCCTACACACATAATAGCACACACAAGATAACACACACCAGCCTGTTGTGTGCTTCTGTCCCATTTACATGCTAGGCAACATGCCCAACTCCAATAGTAACCCTTTGCCGGCTTAACAGCAAGCTCCCTAGTCTGTAAGCCTCCCATCTAATGCACTTTAACATGTTTTGCTATTGCCAAGCATGTACATCAGTATGTCTCTTATCGAACCAGCGAACGACGCAGTATGAATCATTGTTAGCCCATTCAACAGCATGCAAGAGAGCTTTAACAAGGGAAACTTGGACTTTTCGCTCCTCATTTCATGCCCTGGTTGTTTGGGAGCTATAAAAAAGTCCTCAAATGTTGCAAGAAACTAGCTTTTGGAGGGGGGAGCAACCCCTAAGGTTCTAGCAACAAGTTTGTTTCATCATTTGCAAGTCAATGAGAGCAAAAATCACCCTAACTTTGCATCATTCAACAAAGAGAAGAGCTAGGGAGAAAGTTCCATCTTTTGAGAGAAGTAAAGGCACTTTTGGATAGGAGATAGCTTCACATCAACCCCATAAGCTTACTTACTCTCTCTTGTTTATGCTTATTGTTGAGATGTTGTTGTTGATGCATTGTATGGGTTGTGCTCCCTTTATACTCAGGAACTAATATGTTGTCTAGGGTTGTAATGTAGGCAAACTATGTAGTTTGACTTATTATTTATCATTGAAACTTATTTCTTCCATTATAGTCTATTATTCTAATTGTGCGTAATACTTTGAAGTTATTTGATCACTAATTAGGAGAATTAGTAACCATATTAAACTTGGAAAAACGATATGTGTGTTTAGACCTTGGGTAGCATGGGATAGGAATATACTTGTGTTGCTTGTGTAATCTAAACTTAATGAAGTTGACTTAGTTTATCCATATAGAAATATAGTGGGTTAAGTGAATTTAAGCAGGTGCACTAGATTATTGGAGGAGATGTGTGGATAAATTAGGCATTACTCAATTGAGGATTAGATGGAGATAGAGTAAAAATGGTAGATGATTAGGTAAGGTGAATTAGTAAGCTCTGGCCTCATTAGTTTAGTTCTTTATTTTTAATTGTTAATTTTGGTTTAGTGTCTGTAAGTTCATTTCTCATTTTCGGTAGTTTGAATAGGTTAGTTTTGAAATAATTTTAGTATTTAGCAAGCTGGCTCAATTCTTATGGGAACGATATCTTACTTCATCACTATATTACTTATGGATCGTGTATACTTACATAGGTTTCTGTGTGTGTGTGTGTGTGTGTGTGTGTGTGTGTGTGTTGTGAACTTGGCACATGCATAAAAATTAGCCATCAACTATCACTATGAATGTAAATTGCAGGAACTGGCTTTAGCCACATTAGAATATCCTCTATTAAATGGTGTAGCCATTCAGCCTCTTATCCATACTTATCTAATGCATTGACTTCAAATTCTATTATGGATTTGGCTATACACGTTTATTTAGAGGATTTCCATAACATAGTTGTACCTACTAATATATCCACTAATGGATTTAGAATTTTTCACATTAGATATCCAGTTTGCATCATTGTATACTTTTAAAATAGCATGATATGTGGTATAGTGCAACATATAACTATGAGTAAACCATAAATACTTAAGTGATTTTATTATCGCCTTCTAATGATCTACTCTTGGATTACTCGTATACCTGCTCAGTTTACAAACAGCGTAAGATATATCAAGTCTTGTACAATTTGTTAAGTACATTAGAATCTCAAAGCACCTTAGCCATATTCTTTTAGGTGTACACATTGTACAAAAAATCAGCTAATCTATTCATGATGTAATTCATGCAAAGGTAATCAGAATGGTTCCATGAATCAATTGCATGGATAGTTTGTGATGCGACCCGACATGAATTACTTATATTCAGAACTAAAGCGATCCTGTCTGGCACCCCACGGAATCCTTTCGGATTTTAGCTAGCATCACCAAAAGGATGACGTGAAGCGAACCCTTAATTTGAACATTTCTAAACTACGATTTATAAACTCTTTAAAAAAATTTCCTTTTTCTATAGTCAAAGTTTTTCAAAAATCCAACGGCATGATAGCTAGTTTTCAACATTTCCCATTATTTCAAATCACTTGTAAACAATTCAAAAACACTTCTGAAGTTCATACAACATTCTCCACTTTCAAATTTGGACCTTAGGTCCATTTCAAGCACACCTCACCACAATAAAACTAATTCCATAAAAATCATTTCAAATCTAGAAAATATCATTTCATATAAACAATAAAAAATATTTACACATGATTTCAATAGTGCATTTATTTTTACACAAAATACCACTACAAAATGGCCAACTTTACGAACTTGTTTACAATAAAAAACGTAAACATGTACATGCTCTTATCTTACCCAAAATATGTGCAAAAATAATTTCACAGAATTAGTGATCGAATCCGGACCACCTAGCTTGACTTCAAAGAATGGGCACCTTGATCATTCGTCCTTGCACCTGGGGAGGTTTTTCATAAACAAAGTAGAGAAATATGAGCTAAAAGAGCTCAATGAGTGGTTGATAATCGTTTACTAATAAAACTCATTCTTTCATAAAAATACCTCCTAAAAACATTTAAACATTTGTAAAACTTTACTAAAACTGTAAATCCTATGCATTTTGTAAGTAACTTCACCAAATTCATATTTATGCATAAAAACATAAAAGTATCACATGTATGATGCTAAAAGCATAAATAGCTTATCATGCTAAAATTTATAATTAACTTTCAACAATAATATAAAGATATTATTTTTCTAAATCTTTGCATCTAGTAATATGATTTTCTTGTTCCAAAATAGCACCAATTGGAAACCCAAGGAAGTTTAGATCACATGTCGACTAACCTAGTGCCATACCATGTGATTTCACGTGTCGACTAGCCTAATACCGTACAACATGATGTCACGTGTCGACTAAACTAGCATCATACAACGTGACTCTCTGAGATCTCTTACCACTATATAGCAGAATTATTCATCGCATAAGTGGAGTAAGATACTACCCTATACGTGTAGAGGACGACATGACAGACACGACTCAATCCCGCCGATATTAATGGTGTCCCCTCCCAATACTTACCATATATGATAGGGTACTATGACCAGGTCTTTAATCTTTTCTGTAAAGTTAGGTAACCTATTGGCTTTTGAAAACATTTTTTATTGTACTTTAAATACTAAAAGATAAAGCATATCACTTTTAAAGATACTAAAAGCATTCTCTTTACTTGATGTATAAAATACTCATAAACTAACATTTTTAGTAAGCTTTAAAACTTGCATTCTAGAAGCATGAAAACATATTGCTTTTAAAAGGAATACTAAAAGCATTTACTTTTACCAGATGCTTAAAATATCCAAACTAATACTTTTCATGGAATACTAGTAGTCATACCAAACATGCTTTAAAAAAATCTATTTACAATAATTTGATAAGAAATCAATTAAAGCTTAATAAAACCATTCACCCACAATTTACTTTTCCACCACTTGAATCAATTTCCAAGTGATCATTCCTTGTTTTCGCCTCCCCTACAAGTCATATATCAAAACCAAATCCATCACAACTCATTCATTTGAAACCAACACAATTTCACCTAATTTGCATTCAAACTAGTATGTCCTTCCTCATGGCCAATTACACTACTTTACACATGTGTTTTATTCTTTTGATTTCCCATGCATTAATCATCTCAATTTCATCTTAATATCATCCAAATACACTCACATGACAAAAACATAAAGTGCACTATATATTTCCATGTTTGGCCGAATATGTACCTATCATATTTTCATGCTTTTTCTTTTCATTCCTTTGACTTAAACTTGCTTGAATACAACCATACCACCATGAAAATGCATCAACATGATTAAATAACAGCTTGTATACCCAATTCATGCCATGGCCGAAAATTACACACATAAGTACTCAACTCATTTCTTTCATTTTCTTGATACAATTTAACTTAGAATCATGCAAAATCTTAAACAAACACATCAAAGCAATAAAATCAACATGTATTCATCAAACCCTAACTTGATCTAAACTAGTATTATGGCATCTCATATCATTCATCCACTTTCATGGCCACCAAACACACTAAAATTACTCAAATATTCATATTATGCTCAATTATCAGCTCAATTGAAATGTTTTTGAAAAATTACAAAAACCCTCAAACTCTTACCTTACTTCCTTGCTTGATTGATGACTTCCTTTAGTTTGTTTTCACTTCCTCACTTGAAAACAAATAGATCTACCTCTAAACTTATCAAAAATTTCATAGATCCATCAAGTTATCATCCATCCTAAATCATCAAAACATCATGAAATCAAACAATTTACCACTTAAAATTAGCTTGTAAGGAATGGGTTTTACTCCTAAGCTTGCTAGCAACGTTATTTGACTTGAAAATCACTCAAAAATCACCTCAAAAAATCAGGTACAGTAAGCTGTCTTCATTTCTCCACCATGGTCGAAACACCCCTACAATTGTTTTCCTTTCTATTGAATGACTTCTCTTGCTTCTTCTTTTTTATTCAACTTTACATAATCTCCTTTTTTCTTGACTAAAATGCCCTTGAACAAACCCTAAAATAGTTATCATATCCCTAGTCACATTTGGAAGCATTTGATTGGTCCATGGTTCATAAATCATTAAACAATTTAACATTTCTATTCTTTTTAGTTGTATGACAACTAATTTATCATTTTCTTAATGCTTCCTATGTGGCTTACTCTCATTGGTCCATTTTGGTTTACATGGATTGTGCTTTTCTAGGTTTCATTCCATGTAATACTCATATGGAATCTATGTATGCTTGAATTTTAAAAATTCTACTTTACTCTCTAATAAATTAACTTTTCATTCATGCCTAAATAAATTCCGAAAATATTCATAGTCACTTAATCATCCAATTGACCATATAATACTCTAATTGGGTAATTTATCTTTCAATGTTCTACTCTAAGAAAAAATTTCAAGTGGGTGTAAAACCATCAATACTAATTATTCCCCAAAAGGGTATTATTGTCCAATAACTTTCGGATTATTTAAAATATATTCAATTGAACACATTTTCAATCAATTTCAATTCTTTTCACTCTAATACTTATTCTGGCACTTTTAATTCATGAGGTCTACTTTCTGAAAACCACTTTTCATGCGGACACTCTTCATCTGAAAATATTATTCATCGAAAAATTAAAATAACAAATTTTTATAAAATGGATGAAAAATTTTGGGTCTCACAGTTTGCACATCTAGCTCGTCATCCTTTCATTTAGGAGCTTCCTTTATTAAGAATCTCATAAGGTTCAAGATGGTCACATAAAACAGCACATTTTATTATCACCTTTTGAAATGATACTAACTGAATTTTTTCGATTTTTTCAAATGATTTATAGAAACTAAAACCAATATCCTTGGATTACCCAATTGTGCAACAAACTATGTTATTGTCATAGGTGCACCCACTAATTTGATAACAAATGGTGGCACTTGGTTCATGTTTTGCTTCTCAATAGTGTTATTACCAAAATTCAGTGTCATTTATGAAAAGAAATAATTCCAGTACTAATAATACTAATTCTATTAAATTTTACAAAATTAGCTTTTGATCTATAGATCATAATATAAATCATTCCAATCCAATTAACTTAAACAATTTTAATATTTTAGCTACCAAAATATTTTACACCAATTTTGGGTCTCATTTTGGTTAGCAGCAAATGTTGAATCCATTTATGCGAAAACCAATTTTAATTATACAATTGACTTAAACAAATATTTTAAAAGTCAATAATCACAATTGGTTATTAGTAAGTTATTAAGCAACCAATTAAAACTACTTGAAAAATTTAAGAACATTAACCAATCTAAATATTCATTTTTTTTTTCCGATATCAAAATGTTTTCCAAAACACATTTGGATCCAAAAAGTCTTTTTTTTTTTTTTTTTTTCCCAAAATTCAAACCCAATTTCTTTGAGTTAATTTTGAAACCAACCAAGAATCTCAAAATTCCTATCTTAAAATTCAAATACAATTAATTAGGATTAAGTTTCAATATTCTGAAAATTCAAACCCAATTGATTTAAGCCGAATTTCCAACTGTATTCTTGATTAATTAAGAATATCAACATATTAAAATTGAAATTTTTTTTCAAATCATGTTCAAGACGGAAAAAGAATAACTTATCAAAGTTTCAAAATAACAATTGCTATTCAATTAAAGAAAAAATCTTTATATATATACATGGGATCACTTTGGGTACACCTGGGGCGTGCATATATATATATGGGATCATATTTACTAATTCTAATAACATATGTTTAGTTATAATTACATATAATAAATTACTATCACGTATTTTAAAATGCAATCATGTATTTTTTTTGTCAAGTGTATGCACTATATATATATATATACAGAAACATGTGTTGATGGATCCCTCTTCATTATACAACTAGGCAACCAGTCTAGCAACCCCACAGTAGCTTTCTAGTCGAAATTTGCTTCGACTGAAAGGTTCCCCTGAAGCTAAGCTTTATACTTTACTGAAAACCTTTTTAAAACTCTAAGAATTCCTTTTCAAATGGAAGCGGATGAAAACTTTTGATTTTTAAATGAGTATTTGCAAAACAGGGTTTATAAAAATTTCGGTAGCACAACAACTGTTTTTCTAAAAATTCCACCCTGTAAAAAACATAATAGAAAACCTGTGCACTTAAAAAAAAACCACACTATCTCAACTTCTAGGTCTCAGGTCCTCTTTTATTTTTCAAAATCAACCACAACCATGATTTCAATTTAAAGGACAATTAAAAAATCATTAAACTTGCATAAAAGAACATTATGCACACATAATTTTAAAACATAATGCAAAAGCATAAATGTATATATCTTCCAAAATAACATTTACAAAAACATACATCAAGTCTTAAATAATTATGCATGTACATGGTATTTCAAAATAAACCAGTGCAGTAACGTCACGTCTTCAGCCCACTAGCACGTTCGACAGAACTTCTTCTAATTGTCGGCTCACACCTACACCTAGGGAGGATTTTTATAAAAACATAAAAGAGTTGTGAGTATTTAACTCAGTGAGTGGGTGAACTTTTTAAACTACGATATTTGTTTTTTAAAATGTATATCCTCCCAAAATAGTTTTGAAAAGTAATAATTTATTTCGAATTGATAAACTGTAAATAGCATATAACATATAAATATTTCTGCTTGAAAGCTAATAATAATTTCATAAATCGTAAGTTTTTCTCATTTTATAAACTCCACGTCTAACGATGTGCCATTCTTTCTGAAACTTGCCTTACAAGGTAATCCAAGGAAACTCGTCCCTACGTAACTGTATGTCTACACGTCATGTTACTAGGACTAGGAAATGTTACCTGTGTAGTCATAGATACGGGAACTCTGGGGTTGCGATTCCCCCCCTAACATCAAGCAGATCTACACTACCATATACATGCAAAGGGTGACACACTGACTCAAACCCCCTAAGTTAGTGACTCTCCCAACCACTCTACCATACACGCATATGGTACTTCGACTGGGTATAACTGGGGATTTGGGTAAATCAAAGACATATAAAATCCTTTCAATATGCTTAAAACTTTTCTCTTTCACTTGGCTTGAAAGCATATTGATTTAGCTTGTAAATATTCTTTTTTCTAGTAAATGGTTTATAACCAAAATACTTTCTTTCTAAGGAAAAAAGTTAAAACTTTCGAAATATTCTTAGCATGTCTCTTCTATGCATGTATTTTACACAAACTATAAAATTGTTTTACTTCTAAGATAAATACATTTGTAACATAAATTTAATAAAACATACATGCATTATAAAAATAACGATAACATGCTAAAAGCTTGCTGACAAAAGATAACAGATCAAATACTAAAGCAATTATTTGCAATTATAAATAATCAATTGATAAAGTTCATAAAAACTTTGCAAATAGCCACACTCACAACTTGCTATCCAATTTAGTAAACCACTCCTTCACACTCTCCTTTAACTTGTCGTTTCACCTATACTATAATACAAGCATAATTTTTGTTTAGAACTTCCATGCATCAACACATAACTTCTAACTACACAAGGATATCAAAATACTTTTTTTCAAGTCATATCAACTTCAATTATTCGTATATAATTTTCATTCAGATTTCTTAATACCCAAGTACATAAAACACCTCAATTTAAGCCTAAATTCCACACTAACGCATTAAAGACATTTTTATATCATCTTGGCCTATGTTGGCCAAATATTCACAAATTTTTAGACCACCAATCTCATTCAATTTTTATCATGACAATTACACTCAAACACACGTAATATGGTGTAAGTTCAATTTAAAATCATAAAACATTGCATTTATGTAAATATGAAAAGTTTAGCCATGAGATGACTGTTTGACATTCCTATGCATTTCCTTTTAGTTTCAAATTAATTCTATCATCAATATAACATATAAAGTTATTCAAATCATTCAAAAATAATTATCCAACACTTCAATACACTCCTAGCGGAATCATGGCAACTTGTATACCAAAATTTTGCTTCTAATTTCAACATCAAATCTCAATATTCTAATATATTTATATGCATGGAAACCACTCAAATAAAAAGAACACAAATTGGGCCATTCCAACACTCTTTGGCCGAACCACATACAAGCACACAACACCAACGTTTCTTCAAGTTTTACACTTACATGCACATTAAAAATTACATCACATTTCATGGCAAAATAATCAACTCAAATTGAAACCTATCTTGGCCGTACACCACAAGCAAACATACACCAACATTTCTTCAAGTTTTACATTTGCATTCATATCAAAATCATACCATATTTCATAGCAAAGCAACCAAACAAAATTTGAACCACTAAAATATACCTTTGCCAGTATGCTAGACACAATCCAACATCAACTTCCTTTAATTTTCACACCAAACTTACATGCAACACAACACCTATTATTTTGAGATCTTAAACCCTTAAACCCAAGCATAAATATCAAAAACACTCCATTAAAAATCATAACTCCAACATTTTCCCATAAGAAAAGTCATGAAAATTTACACTTACCTCTTGAAATCAACTCCAAATTTATAAATCTTCCTCCTAAATTTGCATGCAACCTTGAATGGTTTAGAAATTACTCAAAAATCAACTCAAAACTTCAAGTGCAGCAAGCTGCCTTTGGTTTCCTTCCTCTCTTGGCCACACACCCCTTTTCTTTTCTTTTGGCCAAATGCTTCCTTTGTTATCTGAGAGCCTCTCTTTCTTTCATTTGTTTCTTGCATTTTAATTTCACTTTATATATGCTCTTATGCTTTAATGCCACATGTCTTCTCTTTGTCATGCATGGATCCCATATGTCTCACTTTGCATGACACTCTTTTTCCACATATCAAGCATGCATGCATCTCTTTCTTTCTTTTCTTGCCACATGCCACTCAAGCAATGTAACATGCTCTCCCGGAATTCAGGTAAATTCTTAAAACTTACCCCTATGTTCGGAATAGTAAAATGATTAAAGTATTCAAACCCAGATAAATAATTATATTTTCGTAAGATTTTCGGATGAATCCAGGGACGGTTTACAATTTCGAAATCTAAAAATTTATTAAAACGAATGGACCCGAATAAATAATCGAATATTAATAAAATTTTTGAATGTGAAATTAGATTATAATAAAATTTTTAGGTGGTCCCGAGACAGTTCCGAATGGAAAAGGGGTCCGTGTGAGTAATAATTTCTAAAAATCGAATCTTGCAGATTAAAGTTTTGAAATTTATATTAGAATTAATGGAAACTAAAGCAGAGTAAAGATAAGTCTTTTCGAAGAGATTTTAAATAATTCGAAGAATGTTGGACGAAAGTACTCTATTTGATTTGTGTCCCGTATATAGTATTTGTAGATAAATGAAATAATTTTCAGTACCTGATTGTGAAAATTTAATTTTAGTAGAATTTCGGATAGGATTGAAAATGATTTCGTTTCAGAAGTAATATAATAATTGTTTAAGTGATCGTAAGTATTAATCGAATATTAATAGAATTTTCGAAAGCGTTAATTTAATTTTCGTATAATTTTCAAACGGACTAAAATTGGATACGAATGCAGAAATAGAAAAGCATGGATTGAATAAAATACATGAAAAGAAGTGCTTGTTGGACAAGTGACATAATATTAGAAAAAGATTGAATGAATGCATGACAAGTGTAAAGTATGGATTGAATAATTAAGTTACAATAAAGGTGAATTAAATAACACAAAGCCAAGGAAAATCCATCTCCACTCATTTGGTCAACGCACCATTCCTCACTCATTCTTTCATTTTCCTTTTCTTACTCGAACTCTCACATTCTCTCCATCTCTCACGCTATCTCCCCTTCATTCTCATGATTTCAATCTCTCACTCTCATGGCTCTCTCTTTCATAACTATTCCTTCCTCTCGGTCATAATAGAAGAAAGCAATAAAAAAGCAAGCTTAGTCAACGCACAATCTCTCAGTCCACTTCTCATCTCACGACAATCTCATCCCTTTAATTTGTTTCTCTCGGTTTTGGAAGGGAATCTAAGAATCCAAGAAGCAAAATCAAAGCTAGAAGTAAGAACAAGCAAAGATTGGAGCGATCAACACAAGAGAGCAAGAAAGAGGTCACGACCAAGCAAGGGAAGGGTGATTGAACCCATGCATGAGATAAATGATGTTGTCCTTGAAGAATTAAGGCACATGCAAGAGGTTTAAACCCCTTTCGAAAGCATTTTCATCGATTTCGGATGGTAACATTTACTTTTCGAGCAATTTCATTAAGTTTTCGAAAAAGTTTTCAGTGAAATGCATGATTAGGTTTTATGATATACCACCTCATTAGTGCAGAGGTTGGTTTGTGGATGATTTTAGTGGCGGATTAATTTCAAAAATGAAAATACATGTATTCTAGTTCCGATCATGAAGAGATATTATGGTTTGATGTGATTTTTGATGATTTTACCATGTTAGAGATGTGTTTTATGTGTTGGATGTTAAAATAAGATTGGAAAAATGATTTGGGGGGGATTTTGCGTTCGGCCAAAGAGCATTTTTGTTCTTTTAAAATTGTTTTCGGTTGGTTTCAGTGATTTTAGGGAATGTTTGAATGTTAGAATAAGCTTGGAAATTAAAAACGAAATCGTTGAACAGAAATTGGTCACTTCATGATTTTATGTTTGGTAATTGTTTGGAAGTAATGTATAGTAATTATAAATGAGATTTGAGATAATTCGTGATATGTTTGAATCTAAGTTAATGTGAAATCGCGAAAAGAATGGTGATAAGGTATTATATTGAATTCGGTCAAGTGAGAAAGTTTAGATTCAAAATCATCATTTAAATTCGTTTGTGTGAACTTAGTTTTAAATTGTTATGTTTATAGTATTTAAATAATTAGAATTGCAAATGAATGTTAAACATGAATAATCAGAGTTAAAACATATTAAAATAGGGTGTTTCGAAGTTATGAATTGGTTGGGTGAGTTGTTGAATGGATGTGTGAATATATACGAGCGAGTTGTGATAATTGTATCATAGTCTGAAAATCGATTATGTAAATGTGTAGGTTATTCGAAGGCCATAAAGAATATAAACCGTGGATTAGAATCTAATAGTGAGCTAGGGAATCCAGATGAGTGTAAACCCTTTTTCGTAATTTCAAGTTCCCTAGTAATAATAATTAACTTATAGGGCAAAAATACTAAATTTTATAAATATTACCTTTAGAAGTTATATTAAAAACTTTGTAGAAATCATTAAGATTTTAATAAAGATTTTAGAATTCAATTAAATCCAATTAAACCAAATAGTAGGTAAAACATTAAAAAGGGGCAAAATGGTCAATTATACATGTGAGAGCCCTATATATATGTGTGTTAAGCTCAATACTTAGTGAAAATTGATGAAAG
The DNA here is from genome assembly GCA_019925255.1 of Litchi chinensis. Taxonomy (NCBI): domain Eukaryota; kingdom Viridiplantae; phylum Streptophyta; class Magnoliopsida; order Sapindales; family Sapindaceae; genus Litchi; species Litchi chinensis. The sequence continues at coordinate 24,474,052 of CM034461.1, read as the reverse complement.
AAAAAGAGAGAGTGAGAGGTTAAGGTTCGGCCAAGGATGAAGACAAGGGGAAACCAAATTTTTGTAAGCCAATTGAAGATCCAACCAAGAAATCAACCTCATCCAAGTTAGATAACCAAGATTTGAGCAAGATCCAAGTAAGTTTTCATCATTTTTGCATAGATTGATGTTAGTTGAGCTTGTATGATGTGTTGATGATTAGGTTGATATTGGTTGAGTATTTGATGGGGGTTTTGATAGAGATTAAGTGTAGAACTCTATCAAGTGAAAAAGGAGACTTAAATCAAGAAAACTTATGCAAGAAATGGTAGTTAGGATTTGTGTAGGAGAAACCATAGAATGTGAATTAGGTTGGGTTAAGTGAATTGAGTATAGGTAAAGTGTTTGATGAAATGCCTAAGTGAAATACAATGTGAAAATATTGAGAATTGAAATAAGCAATAGATTGTGTGTGAATAGGTAGGTCACAGCCACTAAGGGGGTTATATGATCTCATTGAGTTTTGATGAAATTGAGCTTGAATGCATGTTAGAAGCTAAAGTATTATCTAGAAAGGTTAGAGAAACGTATAAAAGTGATAGAATTGTCAAAAGAGAAGTATAGAGTTGGGATTTTCGAGCAAGATGAAGGGGCTATAGAGACCTGCACTATTCGAGCTTATTCAGGATTTTTCTAGACCTCAAATCATGCCTAGGGATCATATCAACTCATAGAAATTAGAACGAGATGATTCTGATAAAAATTGAAGAAGTTATGGCTAAAATATTACATTTAGATAGTCGTAAAATAAATTGTGAATCCGAATGCATTCCTTGACGCATGAAATGAATGTAATTGATTGTAATTAAGTAAAAGAACCTTAGATACGAAAGAATTGAAGTCGTCGCATGTAGGATGTCACAAATGTGCATTAAAAAATGTTGAAAAATAGACGTTTTTCATAGGTTTCACCTCTCGATACTAAGAATTTTTCGAAACCATTTTACGGGTGACCTAAGTGCGGTTAGGGAGATGATTAGAGCGAAAATGGAACGAAGAAAATCGCTAGGATGGGCCCTAGCATAACTTCGGTTTTAGGGGATCCAAAAACAATGATTTTTTATTTCGGGCTTTCAGCGACCATTTTAAGCTTTCCAGAGTACCCCTAAGTGATAATAAATAAGGCTTGTGTAAAGAAATTGAAATTTTAGAGCTTCAATTGAGTTAGAACTTAGCTGATAAAGTTATAGTCAAAAGGGTTGTTAAAAGAGTTAGTTGTGTGAAAAATTTTGATTTTAGATTTGAGTAGTTTAATTTAGTGGAAATTGAGTAAGTTTGTGATGTGTAGGTGACGCACAAGCAAGTGGAGTGAGAGAGACCCACTAGAGCTCATTAGCACGCTTGGATTTGAAGTGAGCGTCACTAACTCACACTATGTGTATTTACGTTTCGACTGCAATTTCATTGTTGTTAAAATGTTTGTGAATGGTTTAAATGTGTTCAAAGAAGTTTTGAAAGTAAAGTGATTTTTATGAGAAATAGAGCTTAAAAAGTTTAGTTAAAAGTTTTAAAAGAAAAGCCATTTTGTGCTTAAAAGCACTCAGAAGGAAAGAGTTTTCAAAAGCCATGTGTAAACCCTCAGAATTAGAGATTTTCTTGGGCTACAATATGCGATGCAGAAAATTCCGCACATAGTCACTAGAATTCATAGATAAACTCATACTACGCTGCGATGCAGAAAATTTCGCACGTAGTTATCGACGAGTCACAGTAGTATCACGGTTGGTGTCAATTGAAAATCGCCACGTGACATAGTTAGTAGGGGAACGCATGATGCTTTTAGAAAGAAATGAGTTTTATGACATTTTGAGCATAACTAAGTGAGTTTATGATTGTTTAGTTAACAGGGGTTAAACTACCTTATTTACTTTGAAAGTTCATACTTTTGTGTTGTATTGTATAAATAAATTTCAGGTATTTGCGCTGTTGGGTTTTGTGCCCTAAGAGCTTGTAATTATGTAAACGGTTTTAATAAATAATAATAAAGTATTCATTTTATTCAATTTATATATTTTGCAAAAATTATATATATCATGAGAAACATCCTTGATTACTGATGTATTTTGAAACTAAGTATATAAGTGTTATATACAAGCGGATTTAGTTTGAGAGAAGTAATCTATAGAGTCCGTAGAAAGCAAACGAAGCTGGGTACTTTATTTGTGATAAATCTACAGTTGCGGTCCATTTTGTATTCGGTACAATAGTTTTATCCGAGACTATTAATGTAGTGACATGGAAATGGAGGCACCTTATATAATAAAGATTATATAGGACTGGACCACGATAAACATAAGTCTCTAATTAATATCCGTTAAACTTAGAGATTTATATTTATCAACTAGATGATCATATATGAATTGATCTTAATCCTGAGTGTATTATGGACTCCTGCTTGTTGAGTTATGTCCTTTGATTTACATGGGTGAGATTGATATAGATGCTCGATCAATAACTTCGTACTTTGGGGATATGATTTAGTAAGTTGTTGGAAACATTCTATATAATAGTGGAATCCACTCCTTCTTGCGAGAAGTAGAGAAATAGTTCTCTTAAGGGTTGATTCAGGTCTTGAACAATAAGAACGCTCAACTTTCTGTTCATATGTAAACAGAAAGATAAATTCATAAGTTGTTATGAATATATTGTTCATTAGAGAATCAATGGTACTTAAGGATCAAGATATAATTAGAGAGGTATAACGGACATACTGACCTAGCTCTAATTATGAACTATTGATGGAGGGTCAAATCATATGTAGTGATTATATCAATGGACGCTGAAAATTTCAGATTATATAAAAACATCTATAGTTTTGAGAGTGCAATCTTAGGTTTTTAGTGGAGTAACTCTAAGATTAATAATAGTGAATTATTTAATTAAAGAGTTTAATTAATAATTCCGATATTATTGGAGCTCAAAACTATAGGTCCATCGGGTCCCCTTGATAGCTCATTTCACTATAAGAAACGTGTATATAGAATATTGTAATTGGATCATCTAATTATATTTGTTACATAAGTAGTAAAATATGTGTTCACTTGGTATTTGAATAATATTAATTATTCAAATTATTAATTAGTTAATTATTAATTATGAATTAATAATTATTTAATTAATTTTATAAGAGGTCTTGAATTTAATTCTTAGTTGTGATCAGGTATAAATTAATTATGAATTAATTATAGGTCACAAGTATGATTACAAAATATAACATGAATTAATTTTGAATTAATTATGTTATATGGGCAAAAGTTTAAATTTAATAAACTTGGGGTCAAATATTAATTTTGATTAATTAAAATCCTAATTGGTTGCCTATAAATAGAAAAAAAATAGTATTCTTTTCTTAACAGAAGTTATATTTAGGTTTTGTTTTACGTTCTTTGAAACAAAAAACCTATTCTCACCTCTTATTCTTTTAAGAAAAGAAATCAATAGAAAATTAGCACAATTCTATATAATTGTGCACACTCACTTGTTTCTTGGTGTAGAGTCATATCAAGGAAGGTAAGGTGGTGAGCAATCCACAGAGATTAATGCAAAAAGGTACAAGATTCGATCTTTATTTAGTTTTATTATTTTATTTCATTGTTTTATGGATCTAGGGTTCTTGAGTTTTCTAAAAAAATTTTAAAACTCAATGTTCCACAAATCTTTATTTTATAAAAACAATTGTTGTTTTTTCCTTACATGCACGAGCATTCGAAGACCACAAACTTCTTGTAATTATAGGTGGGACTAACCTCGAAGAATGTATTATATAGTCTACATTGTATTTTGATAATATTTTGCATCTTGAGATACTATGTAGAAATTTTATACTAATATATTTTGTAATGTAAATTGATTGTATATATTTTGATGACATGAAAGTTGATTAGTATCAATGGTTTTGAGAAAATGGTGAAATAATTTTGAAATGCATGTTTGTGGAAGAAGTTGGGGTTGTGATGGAAATGATTTGGGAGTGTAATTTTAATTGCAGGAAATTTGGTAATCTTATAATTGCAACCGTTATGCTGCCAGATTTTCGTTAAAAATGTTTTCTAATTGCAGAAACAAAAACAGTTACTTTTATGATTTTTGTTAACTTTCCAAATCAATGAATTGAATATAAATTGTAACCAACCTAACTAGTTTTAAAAAAAAAATGAGATTACATGTGATTCGAAGTAAAGTAAACAGGCAAGTTCAGGGTTCGCTCTGTGGATTTCTTTTAGCAGCTTTAGAGGGTTTAGAAAGGAATCCATTTGGGTGTCAGGTGAGGTCTACCAGATACTAGCCTAGAGGGAATCTGGTTCGGGTCTTATCAGTATGTGTCCTAACGATAAATGTTTTCAAATGATGTTATCTCGATTCATTTGATTTATATGATTAATATTTATTCATGCTTTGAGGATTGTAAAATGATTTTTATATGAATAACGAGTTTTACGAATGAGAACCAAATTGCATGAATTTTGTAAAGCATTGTATGAAAAACATGAAAGCATGAGTTCTGAAATGAAAAACATAAACGCATGAGTTCTGAATTGAAAAGCATGTGATGGAAAATGATTATTATGTGATAAACAGGAATTACATATGAAAACTGAATTGCATGATAATTTGCTTATGATTGAATATCTTGCTTGAAATGTGAGTGAATTATTGAAAAGCAAAATGAATGAAAATGATTTGTGAACCTATGGTATGCCTTAAAGGTATCATGGTATTACCGATTAGATATCTTGAGCGAAAGTAAATTCCGCTTCGTAACGAAGGTAAATTCCATTACACAAATACTGAATAAATGAATTGAGTGAAGGTAAATGCTGCTCCTAGCGAAGGTAAATCCCGCTAGCGAAAACCAAATAGATGGCCCGTGCAAAGGTAAATTCTGCACCGAGCGAAGGTAAATTCCATTCTGCCACATGTATAGGATACCATATGAATTGAAAATAATGATTGACTTGTTTTAAATGAAAACTTTTCGAAAATATAAAATTGTCATCACTGATGTGTTTTGTGAATGAAAAGTGAAAAGAAAGTATGTGAATGTACGAATCACTCACATTTCGTCATTTGAAAAGCATATGAAAGTGAATGATGATATAAATAGTTGCTTTTCAACTTATTGCATTATACGTGAGTTATGATACATGTGAAAAATATAGATGATTATTCATGCTTTGAAATGTGTATGGTTTTCGGATTATGTATTCAAATTTTAATAGCATGATTTTTATGTACGAAATGAGTTTATACAATTGTTTTAGGGAGGTAATATTTGAAATGATTTGAATAGAAATATTTGACACTTACTGAGTGTTTTATGCTCACCTTAGTTTTGTTGTTTTGAAAAATAAAAACCTCTAAGAATTAGGTACATGTGCGGGCGATCAGGTGGCAGGGACCTTACATCAGGAGTAGATATACACTTTCATCGGGTGTAGCTGTGATACCCCATTATATTTCATGTACGATATTTGTGTTTTAAACTTATGGAAACTTGTATGTAAAAATAACTTTAGCGTTTGAGTTTTGTGTATACATATGATCATGCATACTATATTTCAAAATTTAAAATTGTTTTAAATTGATGCATGTTTGGAATGGTTTATGATTTGTGAAAAGAGGGCCTGAGGCTCAGTTGTTGAGAATTAAAGCATTTTTTTTTAAGTGTACAGAACTTTTAATGTGATTTCACAGGATGATATTTTTAGAAAAACAATCGTTATGCTGTTGAAATTTTTACAAAATTCTTTTCATAAATGTCAATTTTAAATCAAAAAAGTTCCCACCCTATTCCGCTGGCAAACGATTTATAAAAAGAGTTTCAAAAATGGATTTTCTAAATAAAGTTTTAAAAAAGCTTAACTTTACGAGAACCTTTCAACCGAAAGGGATCCCATCTACAGGGTTACCGTGGGGTTACCGAGCGGGTTGCTTGGAGAGTAGAAGTCGGGGCCTGTTATACAATGTTTTCTTTCATGCATTCTTGCCATTTGTCATGCATGCATTATCTCTTTTGCCACTTGTCACACCTCTTTTATGCATTTCATCCATAGTTTTCAATTTTCTAAGATGCCTTTGTTCATGTTTTTTACCATTCAATATAATTATGCATTTTCTGATAATTTTCTTGGCACTAAATTTTATTTTATTCCTTAATAAATTTCCATATAAATTTTTGAATTCGAACTCACTTTTGGTGACAGGCCCCTTTCCTTATTAGGTGTGTTAGTCATCTTACGATAGCCCTCCAACGGATATCTGATCCAACTGGAAAGTTCTCGTAAAGTTACGCCGTTTACTTTTATAACTTCTCTAAATTTTCTTTCGAAATGCGAAAATGTGGGGAAATTTTCATTTTCTTTTTAATTGTGTGTAAAACAAATTTATAAAAATTTAGGCAGCATAACAGTTGTTTTTCGAACATGTCACCCTGCAAATTTCAAATTTACACTTTTATAGCAAACAAATCTCCACTACTGGGCCTCAGACCCTCAAATTAGTTTCTACAATTCCAACCACAAACAATTGTTCAAATAGAAATCAATAATTGGTAAATCATTTTGACTAAACACAAAAGTATAGTTTTCATTCACCAAAATTTAATTTCATTAACACAATATATTATATAACCCAAAAGATAATTTACAAATATATTTACCAAAATCTATTTATGATGCATGACATACAATTTAAAATGTAAACCTATGCAGTGATTATGACAAGATCCAAACCAGATTCTCTATAAGCTCTTATCTGGAGGGTCTCGCCGGCCACTCCCGCGAACCTCTTATAACCCTACTCACTGTTAAGAGAGACCCGCAGAGCGAACCCCTAATATACTTTGCTCGTTTACTTTGCTTTGATTGAATCAATCTCTATTTCCTTAAAAATAGTTTGGTTTGTGTAAATTTTTCACATTCACTTGAAGAAAATTTTACAAAAAATCAACAGCATAATAGCTATATTTTTAAGATTTTCAAAATTTTTCCTGCAAGAATTACACTTCTAACTATCCTCAGTCACCACCCAACTTCTTTTGTCCACAAGCATACATTTTCACAATCAATTCCATAAATATTATGAATGATAACCATAGTGAGATATATATATATATATATATATGTATCACATGTAAAGTTTGCAACTACATATAACATAGTTTACAAAAGTTACAAGTTGTAAAATATATGTTACCAAAGTTATAATGGGATACATGGACTTCATCGATTTCGTATTCACAAAATATAAACATGATTTTATATATAATGCATCCTTTGGGTTTTGCCCACACCTAATTTGATGGGAATTTTCTTCGCTCGTGATCATCTGCGATAATTTCTTCAAAAAGTTTGCACATTACAACAAATAAAACTTGTTAGTCAAATCAAATATAGCAATTAGGGAACTACATAATTAATAATCATAAACTGATTTCAAATATTGATAGTTTTTAACAAATATTTTCTTTCTAAAGACACCATGTGTAATCCCACATACTCTAACCATTTTCAACGTAGTGCGTCATATGACGATTTTTCAACTAACACCAACCGTGACGCTACTGAAATGTCTCGAACACTACGTGCAGAATTTACTACATTGCAAACGTAGTGTGAAACAAACCTCAAATCTGAGCAATTATATGCGGAATTTTCTGCATCGCATATTGTAGTGCTAATAACTATAACTCTTTACAACTACAAGCGGAATTTTTTACATCGCTTATAGTAGTGCAATTCAAACTATAACTTTTGGCAACTACGAGAGGAATTTTCTGCATCGTCATATAGCGTGAAAAACTATAAATCTAAATGGTTATGTGCGGAATTTTCTACATCGCATACGTAACGCTATATAATATGAAAACTAAGGGAATACACATGGGTTTTTAAAACTCTTTTTGCTAAGTGTATAAAGCAATATTTCACTTATCTTTCAACACTTTTAACCAAAACTTAACTTTCAAGCTTTTTAAAAATAACTTGGTTTCTGATTCTCATTACTAAATCAAATATGAGGTTCTTTTACAAAAAAACCCAGACTTGTATTTGGAAAATCGTTTTATAAATCTTTTGACAATAATACTTACAATATAAAGTACTATTGAAATAATATAAGTGATGTAATACTTACCTTGGCTCACGATCCACTAAAAACGTCAACGGCCTTATTGTGCTCCCTTTGCTTGCTCGGCGCTTGCACATCACATTCTTGTTTAGAGTGTGCTCCAATGAGCTACACATAACTATTCACATTGCTTTGAATACACTTTACTCTTTAGCACACTCTTTAAACTACAATTTTCTCGTCTAGGTTCTAACTCAACCAAAACTTTAAAATTATGATTTCTTTATTTTCGAACCCTCTTTGACTGAATACTATTTACAGCCCAATCCGTGGGCTTTTTCGCTTCCGTTTTCACTTGGATCATCTCTCTATCTCCCACTTAGGTCACTTGTAAAACGGTTTTGAAAAATTCCAACTATAGAGGAGTGAAACCTATGAAATACCCCTATTTTTTGACACTTTTTCACGTCAAAATATGTTCTTTTCACATTCTACGCTCGATTTGCTTTCTACTATAATTCTTAGACTTATATATACTTGATTATGATCATTTGTCACACTAAAATGTAAAGATGAAGTGGCATTGTATAGTGACTACAATTGCCCTTCATCTAACCTAACTACACTTTTGTAATTATCTCTTTTCACTTTAAATTTATATCAATTTCATATGATTTTCTAATCTCAAATATGCATGAAATCAAGTTCAATTTGATCACAACTCAATGAAGTCATACACACCTTTCCTTGGCCGTGACATCCACATACACTCATACCATTTAATTTTTCAATTTCTCAAGCTATTTTCTCTCAAACATTTCATTAAACATCTTATCTACATTCAATTTACTTTACCCAAGCCTAAATCAAGTTCTAGGGTTTCTCCTACACAAATCCTAACTCCCATTTCTTGCATGGGTTTTCTTCTATCAAGTCTCCCTTTTCATTTACTAAAGCTCTAAACTTGATTCCTATCAAAATCTCCATCAAATTCACAACCAACATCAACCCAATCATCAACACATGATACAAGCTTAACTATCATCAATTTTAGTAAAAGTGAGGATAACTTACTTTGATTTTGCTTCAAACTTGATTCTCTAGCTTGAAAAAGCCTAAAATCTTGATTTGGATCTTCAAATGGGGATTGAAAACTTTGATTCTCCTTCCTCCTCTTGTGGCCGAACTCCCACTCTCTCTTTCTCTCTATTTTTGTTTCAAAATTTTGCTAAGTGTTGATAAGTAACACTAACACACTCATATATATAAGGAGTTAGTTGGTAGAGATGACCAAAATGCCCTTTGTTGGTTTATTTCACAATTTATTTAGTTTTCTCTGAGTTTTAGATGACTAACATGTTTATATTCACATCTATAGTTCTTATTTGAACAAAGACCATCTTACCCTTTGTATAAATATCTCTTATTATCAAAATGACTCTTTTGCCATTCCTTACATTTATCTCACTATTAATATTAATTAGTTTTTAAAAGTTTTACTAACATCCTAATATCACCCATAAGGATGCTATCAATGCAATTTAACATTTTCATCATTTAGTCTAGTTTCTAACACTAGAGAATTTAAAATCGAAAATAAGGGCTTACAAATTATCTTCATGTCAGCCCACCTGCACGTCTGACAGAGCCTCTTCTAATTAACGACTCGTACCTGTACATGGGAGAATTTTTCAAAAACACATAAAAAGAATGGTGAGTATAAAACTCAATGAGCGGATAACTTTTAAATTGAAATTTCCTTTTTCTAAAATCTATATATCCTCCCAAAATAGTTTATAAAACTAATAATTTTCTTATAACTTTATTAAAATTACAAAACTAATTTATTCTTATAAATTTTTCTTTGTTTCTTGAAACTGGAAATAAATTTCTGATTTAATAAACTTCACGTCTATTAACGTGTTTTTCTCTTTTGATCTCGCCAAAGGCAACCCAGGGAAATCTTAGCTCTATAGTGACGGAATTTCTCATCGCCACCTGAACTCGGGAATGCTACCATATATAGTCGCAGATGTGGGAAACCTTGGGGTCATGATCCCCCCCCCCCCCCCCCCCCCCCCCCCCGCCCCCCTCCCCCTAACATCAGACAAATCTACACTACCATATACGTATAGAGGGCGACTCATAAACGCAACTCAATCCCCCAAGTTAGTGACTGACTCTCTCAACCACTCTTGCCATACACGCATACGGTACTTCGGTCGGTAATCTCTAGGGATTAGGATAAACCCAAGACATCTAAACTTTCTTTCAAAATAATAAAAATTCTTACTTTTCTTTTAACTTATTGTTTGAAACTAAAATATCATTTTTTTTTCTCTAAGGCCAAAGCTTAACATTCGTAAACGACTTTAGCATGTATAATTCTCGAGTATAATTACTCAAATATACTAAATTGCTTTATACTAAAATAATTACAATTGCAATATAATCTTAAAAATTTCATGCAATTCATATAAAAATAGATAACATGCTAAAGTAAATTTAAAATCACATAATAAATTCTTTCATTAAAACACAATTAAATAAATCAATTCTCATTTAATAAACTCATAAATATTTTACAAAAATAAAATCACTCATAATTTACTGCAAGTACCAATTCACCACTCCTTCAAGTCATTCCTTTGATCTTGAAATTTTCCTACACTTCAATCCATCAATAATCTTGATTTAGAATTCATAATACACTATATTAATAACCTCATTAAAATTCCACACACCATGCACCAAATTGCCATATTCTTGACTAATCTTCCAACCAACTTTCTAACCAAAATTTTGTATTTAAACTCAATTCAAAATCCAACAAATCACTCAATTAATTTTCAACATATCAAACACTAATTAAACACATAGTCTAACTTAATATATATAGGTTCAATAAATTCAACACTTTACCTTATTTTCCACCAATAACCTCACATCAATTTCAATTAATTTCTTTGGCACTAAAGTATTCAAACACATCATAATCACCATCCAAACACATAAAAATGATTGGATAACACTTTATAATCCAATTCTTTACCTTAAACACATTAACACCCAAACTTTTCCTGTAAACTCCTAGCTCCGACTTCTAAAGTCCCAACGTGAGAAATTAAATTAGAGAGATAATATATAACTCTCTACGTTTAATTAATTTAATTTCATAGCCTCCGAAATTTATTCATTTAGAATACGACAAAATTCGTCGTATTAAAAAGTTTAGTAACGTCCCAATGAAAATCCAAGTTAGGAGATCTAAGATTTTAGTAAAGGCTAATCGAATTAAAATTCGATTAAAAAGAGAGAGTTAAGATAAATGAACTAAGCTTAGCGTTTTAAGGTGAATTCTAGTAAGACGAAAATTAAATCAAATAGAAACGGAAGAGATACGGAAGAATATTGAGGGATGTGGCCATGAAAGGGAACAAGACAATGAGTTAAATGGAAATTTAAAAAAAGAAATGGGACAAGATGCAAATATTAGAAGTTGTTGATTATAAATATCAACACTTAGCTGATTGTTTCAGCAAAAACACAAACACAAAAACAGTCACTGCCGAGAGGAACCGATAGAGTTCGAGAGAGAGAGCAGCGGCTGTTAGCGTGAACCAGAAGAGAAGGCCAAGAAGAGAAGAAGAAAGGGCCAAGAAAGAAGCAAGGTAGCTGCTGGTCGAGCAAGGAGGCAGCAGCAGCAGCAGGTGGCCGCGAGCAGAACGCGAGCAAAACTTCTCGCGCGAGGAGCTGGTCACGACTTCGAGTAGGACAGCGAAGGGGAGACTTCTGGCTATAAAACTGCAGTATCTGGGCACAAAGGCAGAGGACGAGCAGAAGAAGGAGAGGTGTAAGTCTGGTCGTGCAAAATGCATGCAAATCAGCAAGCAAAACAGCACCAGACGCGAGCTAGAACAGAACCGCGATGAGGTGCAGCGAGCTGGTCCGCCAGGGAAGAAAGAACCTTTCAACTAGCCTTCCATCCCCTCAATCCACCTCTTAGGGTCCCTAGTAAGTCATCCAAACTCTCCAAGAAAGCTCTAAGTGAGGTTACAATTTATTTTCTTTAACTTCTTGCTGAAACAGAACAGAAATTTGATGACAGCCTCTTGTTGTTGTTGTTGTTGTTGATTTGGTTGATTAGATGCTTTTAATCTTTGAGAGAACTTTATGTAATTGAATTAGACACTTGAAGGATGAGTTTTTGTGTGTAATTGCTACCTTAAAATGATGTATAAGGGCTGTCATACCCTCCCTCAAAAATAGAACAGAAAATGGTGTTCTATGCACACCAAGTGATTGAGAAAAGTTGTGAGTGAATTTTGAGCACTCTAATGACCAAGTTAGATTTATGTATGTATTAGAAACTTGTAGGGCAGTAGTTAGACCTTGAAATTAGATGGTTTTGAAACCAATTTCAAGCCTTAAAAAGGTTAAAAAAGTTAGAGAAGAGTTAGAGTTGCAAAAAGAGGGAAATTTGACAATGTTGGTGAACCCGAGCTCAAATTTGAGCTAGAGGAGACCTGATCATATTTGGCTTATTTGGGGGTGTTCTACACCTCAAATGATGCCTAGGAACCATAGAAAATCATAGGTTTTGGAACGGATCGAATCCGATAAAAATTGTGCAAGTTATGCACAATATAGTGCTGTTAGAGCTCTGAGAAGTGAAACGGTTAGCTTAATGCAATTTTTATGGCATGAAATGAGTTTAGTTAGTCATTATAAGTTAAATGAAGCTTAGTTGTGGAAGAAAAACTAACGTCGCTAACTCGAAACCAAGAGTTTGCAAAACGTGCATTAAATTGCGCCCGAAAGTGTCCAAAACGGATGTTTTCCTTAAAATTGACATAGCAAACGATAATATTTCTCAATGAAATTTGTCGTGTGACTAGAATGTGATGTAAGTGAGCCGTAGGAAAAAGAACGAAAAAAAACGGAGCCCCGAGCAGTAGGTTATCGTCTGTTTGTCAAGGGCTGTCCATTTTAAATAAAATTATGATTTTTCGTTTTAAGCCTCCAACAAGTAAACGGACCGTGTGGGGATATCCCTAGGGGTCCAAAACTAAAAATTTTCTACAAAAATCGGGATTTGAGAGTCTCGGTTGAATTAGAAACAAGTTAGGAGCTATATAGAGAGAATTGGGCATAGTTAAGAATTCCTAGCATATAGTTGAGAAATTGAGGTTTTTGTTAATAGTAATGATGAGATCATGTTGTGTAGGTGACGAGCGCGTGAGCGGCGTCTAGGAGCCTCGTCAAGACGCTTGATGCGGCCTTGAGGTAAGTGGTTCGCCACTTGAGAGCTTTTAAAATTTTCATGTCAATTCTTGATTTTGTTGAATAAATGTAATAGCTAAGTAATGAAGCAAATTGAAAATAATATATAATGATATGGTTAAAGTTAAGCGTATGGGTTCCTATGGAATCCATATGTTTCTAGAAAATGATAATGAGTTGCATGTAGAGAAAATGGAATAAGAAAGTTTTCAAGATTTTCAAACTAGTGAGTTTGTGCTTTTGCACTTAAAGAAAAGTAATGTGAAAACCCATGTGTATGCTTTAGGAGTCATAAGATTTAGCGCTACGTGACGACGCAGAGAATTCTATCCGTAATTGCTCAGTGTAAAAGAAAAGTATAGCGCTACGTTGCGATGCAAACAATTCCGCACGTAGTTGGTTAGTTAATAGTTAGCGCTACGAAGCGATGCAGTAAATTCGGCTCGTAGTCGTCTAGAGATTTAGCACTACGCTTGAGATGCAGAGAATCCTGCATCGTAGTTGCTCAGTGAATAGATATAGCGCCCTACGTACGATGCAGTAAATTCCGTAACGTAGCAGTTGAGATATATTAGTAAGCTTCACGTTGGCGTTAGTTATAATCGCCCATGATGGTTAGAACGAGTCAAGGATACACATGGAAGAATTTAAAGAAGTTGTAAAACTTGAGTAAATAATGAATTCTTAGGTTGGTGTATGTGATATTATATATCCTTATTACACTAACCCCTTGTTTATTTTGTAACTCATTTGTTTTTATTGCGTGCCGCCGTCAGACGAGATTGAGATCTTTTGTTTACATATACATTGATAGGTGGGCGATAGCGCAAAACATGTGTATATACATTTTTGTATATGTATTTAACCTATTAACTTTTGAATTACATTGATGTTGAATTTGTAAGTTGTAAATATAATCATGCATTCTATATATATAGTTCATATATGTACATGTTAAATTCGAATTCATTGTTTATGTTTATGAAATGGTGATGATTGATGCATGATTGAGAATAAAGAAGTTGAGAGGTGTTCAGAAATAGTCGAAGTGTCATTTTCCTTACAGGTTAAATTTTGGTTTTATCAAAAACGCAGCCGTTATGTTGCCGAAATTTTTATAAAATGAATTTCAAATAGAATCAAAGAAAGTATTTAACACTCCCAACCAGTTACGATAAAAATTCAAATCACTAAGTTTTAACGAGTAAACCGGAACAGAAAGTTAAGGTTCGCTTCCCGAATGTCTTCGATCCGACGAGTCGGATTCGAGGAATCCGTTGAAGTGCCCGACAGGATCCTTCAGACGAGAGCTTAGATAAGGTCTGGGAAGGGTCCTATCATTTCCAACTTCCATTTTTCTTACATTCTTTTAATTCCAATTAACTAAATTCATCTCAAAATCTCATACAACTCATTCCATTACATGTATATACACATTACAACTCATCAAAATAATTAAACAATCATTTGTATATCAATCACTCCCTTGACCAAAATCACACAATTTTCCGTCCATCAATTTTCTTTTCACTTTCTTGATTTAAATCACATTAAATCTTTGCAAAACTTCATTCAAACACATCAAAATATTAAAATCAACTCAAACCCATTTCAAAGCTAGTTTGGCCGCATATCACCCCTAATACATCCAATTTGTTTTCTTCAATTTCATGCTAAAAAAACACATAAAAATCAACCAACTAATCATCTAATATCATGATAACAACCCAATTGAAATATTCAACAAAAATCACACAAACCCTAACATCAACCTTACTAGTATGCTTGACAAATCTACTCCCTTGAATCTCCTTTCAATTTCAAGCTCAAATACAAGATAATTAACCTCTAATCACACCAAAAATTCCATAAATACATCAAGCCACCACATATCCATGAAAACCCACGAAAATCCCATCAAAATATCATCAAAACTCAATTTTCTTACCTATTTTTCTCCACCTTTTTGCTCAATCACTATTCTAACACCTTGGTTGATTAATTTTGGCTTGAAAGGAAGGATCAAAACCCTTGATTTTCTCTTCTTCTTGCTGACCGAAATAGGGGGCTGCTGGACTGTTTTTGGTCTCTTTGTTTGCCATCCATATGGGTGTTAAAATGCCCATCCATTCACTTTTTATATTGCTAATTTATTTTGACTCAAATGCCCCTCCTTATTTCTTCAAATGGCCATCCAATCCTCTTGTTAACTTTACTTAAATACCTTCGATCATATCTCATATCCATTTATTTATCTAAGGGCAATTGAGTCAATTGGTCAATAAATTATTCAAAATTTTCTAATGCATGACAACTCATTTCTATTATTTTCATAATTAATTTAGTTTTGTCACTCTCCCAATGGTTAATTCAAGTTCACATGGATTGTGTTTCTTGCTCAAGTTCTTTCCATATAGTGCTCACACAAAAATCCATGTATTAATTAAAATTGAATTGACCATTATGCCCTTAATGTAATTAATTGCCATTCACACTTAATAAATTCCAAAAATATTTCATGGCCATCCTATCGTCAAATTGACCATATAATGCTCTAATTGAGTATAAAACCTCTCGATCCCATGCTTTAAAAAAAATTCCAAATGGGTGCTAAATCACTAATATCCATTATTCGCCAAAAAGGGCGTTATTGTAAATGACTTTCGGATCTCTCAAAACCTATTCAAATGAACTTATTCGATCCGTTTCAGTTTTTAATAAATTTAATTCCTATTCCGGGACTTCTGATATCCGCGGTCCACTTTTCAAAAATCATTATTTATACGGATACAATTCACCTGAAAATACTATTCATCGAAAAAATTTTATCTCACGAAACTTGAAGAAATTTTCCGTTTCCCCAAATCACTATTCACTCAAAAATACTACTCACACGAAATTACTATTCATTTGAAATACTATTCATCCGAAAATATTATTCAGTCGAAAAACATTATTTCTCCCAAAAAATGAAATTTTGGCTTCTACATCTGATCTACCCGGGAATTATAATAAAATTAAATTTCACATCCGAGAACTTAAATTTACATTATTACTCCTTAATTAATCGGAAGGGCGTTTTTGTCCAATAAGTTTTGGATCACCTACAATTCATTCGAATAGACTTATCTTTGATCCGTTTCAGTTTTCTCTAACACTAACACTAATTTCGAAACTTTTGATTTGCGAGATCCACTTTCTAAAAATTACAATTCATATGGATACTATTCATCCGAAAATACTATTCACATGAAAACCTATTCTAAAAATTATAATTTTCAATATTTGTTTCCCTAAAATTACTATTTATTTAGAAATGCTATTTATATAAAAGTACTATTCACACTAAAATACTATTCATTGAAAAAATAAATTATTTTTCATAAAACAAAATTTTAGGTTTTACAATTCACCCCTCCTTATAATAATTTCGTCTTGGAAATTTAAACAGACTTACTTGTCTCAAAAAGGTGTAAATACTGACTGTGCATTTGTTCCTTATGCTCTCACATGGCCTCCTTTACTGTATGATTCCTTCACAGCAGTTTCACCTATGGGATAACTTTGTTTCGTAGAACCTACTCTCTCCTATCAAGGATCTAAATTGGTGTCTCCTCACATGTCAGGTTTTCTTTTAGTTCCATTGGTTATTCTATCAAAACATATGAAGGATCAGCTACATACTTACGGAGCATCGAGACATGGAACACGTTGTGTATTTTGGAAAGTTCTGCTGGCAACTCAAGTCAATACGCCACTTCGCCTACTTTGCCAATCACCTTATCTATAAGGACCAATGTATCATGGACTTAATTTACCCCATTTTCACAATGGATTATTCATTTCCGTGGTGATATCCGCAGAAATACTTTGTCCTCATCTTGGAACTCCAAATCCTTCATATGCTTATCTACGCAGTTTTTCTGTCGACCCTATGCGATTTTCAATTTGTCCAGAATAACCTTGATCTTAACTATAGTCATCCACACAAGCTCGGAACCAATTAATTTCCTCTTACCTACCTCATCCAAACACACTGGAGTCATGCACTTTCTTTCATAACGTGTTTCGTATGAGGCCATACAAATACACAACTTGATAACTATTATTGTCGGTAAACTCAATTAGTGGTAGGTGAATATCTCAACTTCCTCCAAACTCAATCATGCAAGATCTAAGCATATCCTCTAAAGTTTGAATAGTGCACTTAGACTATCCATCTATCTACAGATGAAATGTTGTGCTGAAATGTAATCGAATGCCCAAAGCTCTGTAGACTTGGCCAAAACCTAGATATAAATCTCGGATCTCTATCTGATACGATTGACATTAGAGCCCCATGCAGCCATACAATTTCATCTACATAAAGCTTGGCTAATTTATCAAGGGAATACGTACTTCGGATGGGTAGGAAATAGGCGGACTTCGCAAGTCGATCCATTATCACTCATATGCTATCATATCTGTTTCGACTCCATGGAAATCCGACCACAAAATCCATCATGATCTTTTCCTATTTCCATTTCAAGATAGCGAGCAGTTGAAGAAGTCCCGTTGGTCTTTGGTGCTCAGCGTTAACCTACTGACATATCAAGTATCTTGACATATATTCAGCTATTTCCCTCTTCATATTTTCCACCAATAATGTTTTTTCAATGTATGGTACATCTTCGTACTTCCCGGATGTATAGCATATGCCGAGAAGTTAGCTTCATCTAAAATGTCTTTCTTAAGTTCTAACACATCTGATACACACAATCTTTGACCCATCATTAGTGTACTGACAGTCCTCCTGTTGACCTGACTCTACTCCCTGTTTGTTCTTAATCAACTGAGGATCCTAAACTTATAACTCTCGGACATTATCTACGAGTACCGGTCGAATCTGAAATGTAGCTAGCAATGCACCCATATTCGTTGTTTCCAAATTTACTCCCAAAGACCTCATCTCCACTAACAATGGAATGTACCCTGCTCTTAAAAGTGCCATTAAGCTTGTGAGTCTTCTGCTCAATGCATCTGTTACTACATTCGCTTTCCCTGGATGGTACTCTATGGCACAATTGTAGTCCTTGATCAACTCTAACCATCTCTTCTGTCTCATATTCAAATCTTTCTGAGTAAACAAATATTAGAGACTCTTATGATAAGTGAATATCTAACACGAAACTCCATACAAGTAATGTCTTCAGATCCTCAGTGCAAACACCACTGCGACCAACTCTAAATCATGGATTGGGTAGTTCTGCTCATGCTTCTTTAATTGTTTAGAGGCATGGGCTATCACCTTTCCATTTTGCATCAAAACACAACCCAAACCCTATCTCGAGGCATCACTATACACTACGAAGCTCTTATTTCCTGAAGGGAGTGTGAGTACAGGAACTATAGTGATGGAAACCAAGATAGCGAGCATAGGGGACGACGAGACAATTGGACAATGAGACAATTAAAGACTGTTGGGATTAATCTTGAAGGCTTTAGGAGCTAAGTGAAGGCAATTGAAGTTAATTGGGCTTTAAATAATTTGGGCTGAGTTTATTTTAATTGTAATGGGTTTATAAATTAAGTTGGTCTATTTAATGTTATATTTGGTCTTAATTTATGTAATGGGCTAAACTAATATATTTAATTAACTTAAGCCCATGTTTAATTATTTTAACCTATTAATGTGTATAGTGAGCCCAATTGTTAGGGGGCTAGGGTTTTATGTGATGTTTAATTTCTTTGCCTATAAAAAGGCTTATAACCCTAAGCAAACATAAGTTGGAATGGAATGAAGATGCAGCTTTATGCTTTATTGAGAGAGTGAATTCTCTTTTGTTCATTTTTTAACATGTGATCTTATCAAGTTTTGCTTGTGGCGATCAAACTATGACTTATCTCTCACATTCTCATCTATGTCCTGGGAGTGGCGTCAATATCCTTCTGTGATAATTTTGGTTCTTGATAGAGTTCTAATCATCGGTTCAAAGTTCTTTATAACTTTGGTTTTTGATTGACATATAATCAATGGGTCAAAATTTCTTTTTCATAAACTTGATTTAATCTTTCTTGGGGTTGTGTTTCAATTTGCTTGTGGGTGTCGTATCTTTATATACGGGGTTCTCATCAGTTGATATCAGAGTTTTGGGTATTAATTCAGGTTTGATTTATCAATTTAATTATTTATTTGTTTTGTTTATGTTTTTTTTTTTTTTCTTTCTTCCAGTCGCATGTCGTTATTATTATTATTTTTTTTTAGGGTTTTTGTTGGTTAGATTATTCTACTCCTTAATTTTATTCATGTTTGCGTCAACACACAAGAAATCAATTATTGGCCTGCAGAAGTTTTTTTCGTCTTCTTTTGCTGTCTTGAATTGCCGTAATCCAGTCACCATCCTCGTTTTATTTATTTATTTTTTTTGTCTCGTAGCCTGTCGAACGTCAGCTTCCACTACATATAAATTTTTTTTTATCTTTTGTTGTTTTCTCGAAGTCAGCGCATCACCATCTTTTGTCTAGGAATTATAATTTTCAGTTTTCTTTTGCTTATTGTTTGCAGATCACCATCCAACATCACTTTATTGTTATAATTATTAATTTTCTTTTCTTTTGTCCCTTGTTGACCGCACCATCATCTTAGAATGGTACGCATCTGTTCTCATTGTTTTCATCTGTCCAATTCTTTTAGGCTGTCCACATCATCAATTTTTATTGTCTCACGTTGGTTCATCAAATAATTCTGCTTATTCGCTTATTACTACATCTTTTCCGCGCTATGTCAAGTCAGTTTCAAAAGTCTATTTTTGCAGCCACTGTGTTCTCATATTCTTTTGTTTTATTTTCTGGTTTGATAAAAAATGAGAGTAAAAACAAGTGTTTCACACATGACTGATTGGAGTGATAAACACGTGAGTGGAGTGAAACACGTAAGAGAGTGTGAGATTTTCTCTAATATTTTTTTCAGGTTTTCAATCAAGACTTCAGATAACTAGATGGGTCACGATTTGAGGACAAATCGTTTTGAGGAAAACGAGAATGATGGAAACCAAGATAGCGAGCATGGGGGACGACGAGACAATTAGACAATGAGGCAATTAAAGACTGTTGGGATTAATCTTGAAGGCTTTAGGAGCTAAATGAAGGCAATTGGAGTTAATTGGGCTTTAAATAATTTGGGCTGAGTTTATTTTAATTGTAATGGGTTTATAAATTAAGTTGGTCTATTTAATGTTATATTGGGTCTTAATTTATGTAATGGGCTGAACTGATATATTTAATTAACTTAAACCCATATTTAATTATTTTAAACCCATGAATGTGTTTAGTGAGCCCAATTGTTAGGAGGCTAGGGTATTATGTGATGTTTAATTTCTTTGCCTATAAAAAGGCTTGTAACCCTAAGCAAACATAAGTTGGAATGGAATGAAGATGCAGTTTTATGCTTTATTGAGAGAGTGAATTCTTTTTTGTTCATTTTTGAACATGTGATCTTATCAAGTTTTGCTTGTGGCGATCAAACCATGACTTATCTCCCACCTTCTTATCTATGTCCTCGGAGTGGCGTTAATGTCCTTCTGTGATAATTTTGGTTCTTGATTGAGTTCTAATCATTGGGTCAAAGTTCTTTATAACTTTGGTTTCTTGATTGACATATAATCAATAGGTCAAAATTTCTTTTTCATAAACCTGATTTAATCTTTCTTGGGGTTGTGTTTCAATTTACTTGTGGGTGTCGTATCTTTATATACGAGGTTCTCATCATATAGTCTCACCTTCAATTCATCAAAACTCCACTGACAAGCATCTAACCACTCAAACTTAGTTTCTTTTCTTGTGATTTTTATCAACGGGATAGCAATTTTGGAAAATCCTTCTACAAACTTTCTATAATACTCTGCCAACCGTACGAAACTCCTCACTTCTATTACGGTGGTTGGTGGTTTCCAATTTACAATCGCCTCTATCTTTTAAGGATCAACACCAATACCTTCTGCCGAAACCATATGTCCCAAAAATGTAACTTTATCTAACCAAAACTGACACTTATTCAACTTGGCATAAAGTCATTACTCCCTTAACGTCTGTAAAACTGCCCTTAGATGTTCGGCATACTCTTCCTTACTGCTTGAGTAAAGGGATCCAACCCGGATTTCCCTTTAGGGATCCAAGAGAAGCCCTCTCGGCACCCCAACAGAAGTCCTTGCAATTTTCATATTGATAATTGACTCTAAAAGACTTCGTTGGGCGAACTCATGATTCATTTCCATTTCGTAAACATTTAGAAATTTAGGTAAGAATTTTTTTTTTCATTTTTCAGTAGCACAATGGCTGTTTTTCGACATGTCCAACCTTTTCAAATCACCTGAAAATCAATTTATAAACACTTTAAAATTCATACATACTTCTCCGCTTTCAATTTGGACCTCAGGTCCATTCCCAATCAAAACGCAATCATAATTAAAAATATTTCAACCAAAAATCATTTCAAACTTTAAAAATATTTTATCATGCATATAGTCATAAATATTTACATAAAATCAAAAGTATTTACATCATGTATGACACGACCCAAACCGGATTCCTCTAGGCTACTATTCGGCAGGCCTCGCCTAGCGCTCCATAGGACCTCCCTTAAACTCTACTAGACGGGTTAAAAGAAATTTGCGGAGTGAACCCTTAAACTTACACTTTAGACTTTTTTCAAAATTAATTTGAATTCATTAGTTGAAACTAGTTGAGTTGGTTTTATTCGGAGATATAAAAGTAATCATTTATCGAAAACCATATTAAGGAAAATTTGGCAACATAACGGCTTTCTATGGTTTCCAAAATAACCCACAAAGAAAATATACTCCCAGATATAATTTCAACCACAACCCAACTTTATTGTTCACAAACATGCATCTTCCAATCAATCAACATTCCCATAAAACCGCAATAATAATAACCAATTTAGAAGAAAACAATTATACTAACCAAAAGAAATCATAAGCTTTATATCATAAGAGAACTTTACAAAGCCATTTTCATCATAAAAATGTAATGATATAAGTTCATAATGGGTAATACCAAATGATACAAAAATGATGTATACAAGTGTTTGGTTTCTAGTTTTAACAAAATGCAATTGTGGTCTATGTAATGCATCCGTCGAGTGCGCGCCCACCTATGTTGACGAATGAGTTCTCTCACCTCTTTCACTCGTGCTAGTACCTGTGGAGGAACTTTAGAAAGGAAACAAAGCAATAATGAGCTCGTAGAAGCTCAGTGAGTGCTTCACACTTTTGATTTAAAACTTATACTTTTTTAAATCATAAAGAGGTTATATAAAGGTCTTGATGTAAAAGATAGCAAACATAAATTTCAAAACAACTCAAAGAAATTTCATGATCAATTAATAACTCATTTCAACATGCGTCAAATTTTAACATAAATCTTCACTTTCTAAAAGCACAATTTATTCCCTTAAATGCTCTAACCACACAGCGACTGAACTAATGCCACAAAAATGTGGTATGTCACATGACGATTTTCAACTGAAACCAACTGTGACACTACTGAGATCCCTCAACAACTACGTGCGGAATTTTCTGCATCGCAAATTGTAGCACGAGATAATATCCCACACACGTAGAGGGCGACACGACTGTCTCGACTCTGTACCCCCAAGGCTTTGCCATACTAATATGGGATACCCCGGCTAGGTCTAAATCTGTAAATCTGAGGGTATACTCATGACCTTTGAAAAATCTCTTTCGCTAAGTGTATTACGCACCAAATAGCTTATCTGTCAAAACTTTAAATTAAAGCTTTTAAATTCAATTCTCATAAAAGTTGCTTTGTTCGCAAATTTACATTATAACAAATGTGATGATCTTCTCAACTAAAAACTTGCATAATAATAATTCGTTCATAAGCTTTTAACAATAATATTTTACCTTTCACAATACAACATACATAAACCAAGTTTTTAGCATTTACCTGGACTCAGGGCTTATTGAAGAGTTTTATTGGGCTTCTCTTGCTCCACTTGCTTGCTCCTCACCTACACATCACATTCTCATTTAGAATGTGCTGAAATGAACTACACAAAACTACAAATAGAGCTTCCAATGCGACTAGCACATTACAACGCCCTTTTGACCACAATCCCCCATCTTAGTTCTAACTTAACTGAAGCTTTAAAAGTTCCAATTTCTTTCCACGAATCTCATTTATTATCACCTAGGAACACCCTCATATGCTTGAAAAAATTTGTTGAAGCTCGAAACAAAAATTGGTCTCTTTAGACCCCCTTTGGCCAAACCTATACTAGGGAGGAATCCCTAGCTTTTCCTCCATCCATTTTTGCTCCAATCATCTCTCTAACTCTTATTTAGGTCAACCAATAAGCGAATTCGAAAAGAAACGGCCGTCGGGTCGAGGTCCTTAACCAAAAACTATTATTTTTCACTATGTTTTCATGCCAAACTTCACCACTTTTACATTCTATACTCAATTCTTTTTTCATTAGGGTTCGTAGACTCATGCATGCTCAATTATGAGATCATATACCACATAACAATGCAAAGAGGAAGTGGCATTGCATAATAGTCACCAATACCCTTCATCTAGCCTTAAGCAACACATTGCGTTCTTTCTCTTCCTTTTTAAATTCTAACATTTCAATATGATTTCCTAATCTCTAACATGCATGAATTCAAGTTTATTCGCATCAAAACTCAATGGTGTCACACACCCCTATTGTTGCCATGAACTACACACTTACACACAACACATTGCTTCTTTCACTTCTCAAACTATTCTCTTGATTACTCTCTCAAACATTTCATCAAACACCTTACATGCAACCTTCAAGTTTATTCGCATCAAAACTCAATGGTTTCACACACCCCTATTGTTGCCATGAACTACACACACGCACACATGCGCACACACACACAACACATTGCTTTTGTCACTTCTCAAACTATTCTCTTGATTACTCTCTCAAACATTTCATCAAACACCTTAAATGCAACCCAATTTGCTTAAAACAAACTTAAATCAAATTTTAGGGTTTTGCTCACATAAACCACAACTTTAACCTCTTATGTGATTCCACCTAAATCAAGTTTCCTTTTGGTGTCCTAAGGTTCTAATCTTAGTTTAGATCAATACCTCCATCAATTACTCAGCAAAAATCAACCCAACAATCAACATTTCATATAACTTAACTATCACCATTTTTAAGCAAAGTCATGGAAACTTACCTTAAACTTGCTCAAACCTTGATCCTCTAGCTTAATCCAACCCAAAATCTTGATTTGAAGCTTAAAATTGCTTAGAGTAGCTTTGGGTTTTCTCTTCCTCTTCTTCCTTCCCTTTGTCGACCCTCTTTCCCTATCTCACAATCTATTTTGCTCAAAATTTTGGCTAAGTGTTGGAAAGCCAACGCTTATATATGACCCTTGATTGAGGAAATGATCACAATGCCCTTCATATAATTTATATCACTATTAGTTTCCAATTTTACTCTTAACATTTTTCTAGTAACTCATGATGGTACTTAGAAAAAAATAACACCCAAGAAAATTTATATTTCACCTCATAATTCATCTACTAATACTAAGAAATTCATACTTAGGGATAAGGGCTTACAATGTATATTTACCATATATCAAAATATGTATAATAATTTCACAATTGGAGTCGTCCGAAGTGTCTGCCTACCTCTACATCAAAGATCGCCTTCTCTGAGCACCCATCTTTGCATTTGAGAGGTTTTTCATAAAATAAACAAAAAAGAGTGAGTTGAAGGAGTTCAGTGAGCATCATATGTTTCTATTAAACTTTATTTTCAAAAATAAGTCTCCCTAAAACTTTAAAACATTTCATAAATGTTTCAATACTGTAGAACTAAAATGAGCTTTTTGAAAACCTCATCTACAAATAAAGGCATGAATAAACATTTATTAATGATATAAATCATGCATCGTAAAAATCCATCCTTAACATGATCATAGGTATTTAAAGAGTAGCATCCTTCATGGAACATATATCTAATGGAACCCAAGGAAATTATATCTCACCAACCAATATTAGGTCACCGTTGGTGGGGACGATCTATCTCGGTCATAAACCACTACACTTCGGAACGTTACCTCGCCTTGTGTAGGATATTAGTCATAGTACCTTAAAACGCACAAAAGGCGACACGGTTGACTTAATTCCCCACAGTTAGTGACACACCCCCTCTTGATATACCATGTGTGCATAAGATACTTCGGTCGGTTCTCAGTCATATCGTGGGGATTAAGATAACCATTGGTTTTAAAAACTTTTTTCGATTATACTTTAAAAATTTAGTTCTTATACTAAAAAAAAAAAAAAAAAAATCAAACATAAAGCATGTTTATTTAATTTTGTTGTTAAAAGCATAAAAAAATATAAGGCTTTAATAATTTAGGTCATAAACATTTACTTTAGAAGAATAGGTAAAAATATTTACAAACCAACATCTTTAATAAAGACTCATTTCAAATTCAAGATACTTTAACATTCATAAAAACACTTTAAAGCATACTAAAAGAATAAATACACTTAGCATTTATAAAATACTTTTACACTTATCGTTTCCTAACTCACGATAATTCACAATTTCGGATTCCTTCACCTCCACATTACCTACGTATTTTCACATTCTATTTTTAGGCAACATTACAACTAAACGTATTCACACATACACTTCCATTGACATGCATTAACACATATAAACGCCTAATGACATAAGGATTTCGAAACACCCTTTTCCAAATCGTATCAATCTTAATTATTCGCATACAATTTTCATTCAAATTTTTTAACATTTAAGCATGTAAGATACCTTAATTAAAGTCCAAATTTCACATTAATACATTAAACAAATTCTTGAACCATTCTAACCTTTGTTGGCCGAACCTTGACCAACTTTTACATCATCATTCTTATTTAATTTTTTTCATCATAATTATGCCCAAATACATGTAAAAGGGTGTAAAATCAAGTCCAATTCATAAAACATTATATTTGAGTAATAAAACAAAGTTTGGTTGCGAGGTGTGTCTTATGATATTCAATGGATTTCTTTTTAATTTTATGATAATTTCATCATCCAAAAGACTTACAAAATCATTCAAAACATCCAAAAACAATTGTCTAACACTTTGAACTCCATATGGCCGAAACATGGCAGCTTAATATACCATAAATTTGCTTCTAATTTCAACATTAAAACTCAACATTTCAATACATTTACATACATGAAAATTACTCAAATAAGTTAAACTCAATTTAAACCATTCCAATCACCTCTTGGCTGAACCTTCATGCAAACACAACTCCAACATTTCATCAAGTTTCACATTTAAATTCACATCAAAATCATTTCAAATATCATGGCAAAGCAACTAGTGTCATAAATACATCAACTTAAATTTTATATCACAAAGTCAACTTCACTAGTAAGCTTACTAATTGCTCTTGAACCACAAGCTTTGATTTTCCACAAATTTGAGCTCTCAAATCTCTGGATCTATACATAAAAATCAGAAATAATCCATTAGAAACCATGAATCCACCTATTTACATAAACAAATTATGAAAACTTGGTTCTTATCTCTTGGAATCAACTTAAAATTAATGGATCTTGCTCCTAAGCTTGTGTACACTCTTAAAGCACTTGAAACCACTCAAAAATCACCTCAAAGCCTTCAAGTTAGCATGCCGTCTTCTGGTTTTTCCTTTTGGCCGAGACCCCTTTTCTTTCTCTCAAATGACTTGCTCTTTTGTTTTTTTATTTGGTTTCACTTTATATAGCTTTCATTTCCTCTAACAAATGTCCTTAAACTAAGTTTTAACTCAAAAATTTGCCATTGATTTGGTTTGAAGATATTTGATTCGTCAATGGCTAATTAATCATTAAACTAATTAAATCTCCAAAATTGTTTAGTTGCATAGCAACTAATTAAGTGTTTTTAGTGCCTTCCATTTGGCCTTCTCTCATTGGTTTGTTTTGGTTCACATGGATTATGCTTTGCTTGGTTTTATTTTATGCAATACTCACATGTATCCATGTGTGCTTGAATTTGAAAATGTCTAATTTACCCTTTAATGAATTAAGTTCTCATTCATGCCTAAATAAATTTCAAAAATATTCCATGGTCATTCTATCATCAAGTTGATCATGTAATGCTCTACTTGAATATTTTATCTCTCAATTCCATCGTTAGAAAAAAAATTCAATTGGGTGCAAAATCATCAATACTCATTATTCTCTAAAAAGGGTATTTTCGTACAAAAATCTTCGAAGCTTTCAAAATCTACTCAAACGGACTCATTTTTAATCAATTTCAGTTTTTTTAGACTCTACTACCTATCCTATATATTTTTTATTTTTGGGGTCTATTCCTAACAACTAGTATTCATCTGGTCATTATTCACTCGAAAACACCATTCATAAGAAAAATTTTATTTTTCATAAAAAAAGAAAATTCTAGGCTTTACACTGAATACACCAAAATGTCGTCTATGAACACTATAATAAACTTGTCCAAGAAATCATGGAATACTTGATTCATTAAATCCATGAATGCTAGTGGTACATTGATTAGTCCAAAAGGCATAACCAAGAACTCATAGTGTTCATAGTGTAAGCCCTTATCCCTAAGTATGGTTTTCTTAGTATCAATAGATGAATTATGAGAAAATAATAATAATAATAATATGAATTTTCATGAATATTATATTTTAGTACCTTCATGAGTAATTAGGAAAGCTTTAGTGGTAAAGTAAGGAACTAATAGTAATATAGATTGAAATAAGGGCATTGTGGTCATTTCTTCAAACAAGGCTCTTATATAAGTGTTGGCTTCCCAACACTTAGTGAAATTTTTGAAGCAAAATAGATAGTGAAAGAGAAAGTGAGGGACAACAAAGGGAAGGAAGAAGAGGGAGATAAAATCCAAGGCCACTCTAAGTAATTTTAAGCTCTAAATCAAGATTTTGAGTTGGTTTAAGCTAGAAGATCAAGATTTGAACAAGTTTAAGGTAAGTTTCCATAATTTTGCTAAAAAAAAATGGTGATAGTTGAGTTGTATGTGATGTTGGTTGTTAGGTTGATTTTTTTTTATTGAGAAATGGATAGGGGTTTCGATCTAGACGAAGATTAGAACCCTAAATGACAAGACACAAACAAGATTCTTTTTAGGCTCTTATCTGGAGGGTCTCGTTGGGCACTCCAACAAGTCTTTTATAACCCTACTCACGGTTAAGAGAGATCCACAGAGCGAACCCCTAATATACTTTGCCCGTTTACTTTGCTTTGACTAAATCGATTTCTATTTCTTTGAAAATAGTTGGGTTGATGTAAATTTTTCGCGTTCAATTAAAAAAATTTTTACTAAAATTTCGACAGCATAACAACTATATTTTTAAGGTTTCCAAAATTTTCCTGCAAGAAATTTCACTTCTAACTATTCTCAATCACCACCCAACTTCTTTTGTCCACAAACATATATTTTCACAATCAATTTTACAACCATTATACATAATAATCATAATGGGACATATATATACATCATATGTAAAATTTACAAGTTCATACAATATGGTTTACAAAAGTCATAAGTTTCCAAAAATATATATTACCGGAGTTGCAATGTAACACATGCACTTTACCGATTTCGTATTCACAATATATAACATGATATATATAATGTGTTTCCTTTGGTTTAGCCCACCTAGTTTTGATGAAAATTTCTTTTATCTGGATCACCTACGACAATTACTTGAAATAGATGGTGCACTACAATAAAAAAAAAAAACTTGTTAGCTCAACAAAATATAACAATTAGCGAAATACATAATTAATAATCAAAAGTGATTTAACCCATTGATAGTTTTCCACAAATATTTTTTTTTCTAAAAACATCATGTGTAACCCAACATGCTCGAACCATTTTCAATGTAGTACGTCACGTGGCGATTTTTCAACTAACACCCATCGTGACGCTCCTGAGATATCTCGGCCACCACATGCAGAATTTACTGCATCACAAACGTAGTGTGAAACAATCTCAAGCTTGAGCAACTATATGCGGAATTTTCTGCATCGCATAGTGTAGCACTTATAAACTATAACTCTTTGCAATTACAAGCGAAATTTTCTACATCGCTTACCGTAGTACAAATTAAGCTATAATTCATGGCAACTACGAGCGAAATTTTTTGTATCGCAATGTAGAGCAAATAACTATAGATCTAGATGGCCACGTGTAGAATTTTCTGCATCGCATGCATAGCGCTAGATAGTATGAAAATTAAGGGAATATATATAGTCATTGAAACTCTTTTTACTACGTGTATAAAGCACAAACTCATTTATCTTTCAACGTTTCTAACTAAAACTTAACACTCATGCTTTTTTAAAACAACTTGGTTTTCAATTTTTATTACTAAACCCAATATAAGGTTCTTTTACAAAAGCCCAAACTTGTATTTGAAAAATCATTTTATAAATCTTTGAACAATAATACTTATATTTTAAAGTAAAACAGAACTAGTGTAAGTGATGTAATACTTACCTTTGCTCACAACTCACTAAAACCTTCAACGACCTCCTTGTGCTCCCTTTGCTTGCTCGTCACTTGGATTTTTCTCCAACTTTGGTTATCTAGCTTGATTAAGACTATATTCTTGATTGGATGTTCACTTAACCTTGAAAGATTTTGGGTTCTCCTTCCTCTTGGTGTTGTCGTCCCTGTCACTCCCTTCCTATCTCTATTTTTCCTTTAATTTTGCTAAGTGTGGGTGACTAACACACTGATATATATAGAGAATTATTTGGTGAAAATGACCATAATACCCCTTGTTGGTTTATTTCACCATTCACTTGATTTTCTCTAAATTTTATATGACTAATATGTTTATAATTACATCTATAACTCTTATTTGAACAAAGACCATTTTGCCCTTTGTTTAACTATCTCTTATTAATAAAATGACTCTTTTTTACCCTTCTTTGCATTTATTTCGCTATTAGTGTTAATTTATTTCTAAAACTTTCACTAACATTCTAATATCACCCATAAGGATGGTATTGATGGAATTTAACATTTTCATCTTTTAGTCTAGCTTCTAACACTAGAGAATCTAGAATCGAGAATAGGGGCTTATAGTAAAACACCAAAATGAAGCTTGATTTAGGTGGAATCGTATAAGAAATTAAAGTTGGGGTTCATGAGAGCAAAACCCTAAAAATTGATTTAAGTTTGTTTTAGGCAAATTGAATTGCATTCAAGGTGTTTGATGAAATGTTTGAGAGAGTAATAAAAAGGATTTCTTAAGAAGTGAAAGAAACAAGGTGATGTGTGTGTGTATAGTTCATGGCACTAATAGGGGTGTGTGACACCATTAAGTTTTGATATAAATAAGCTTGAATTCATGCATATTAGATATTAAAAAATCTTATAGAAATGTTAGAATTTGAAAAGAAAGAGAAAGAAACTAATGTATTACTTTAGGCTAGATGAAGGGCATTGGTGATTATCATACAATGTCACTTCCTCTTTACATTTTCATGTGGTACGTGATCATAATTAAGCATACACAAGTCTAAGAGCTTTAATAAAAAGAGGATGGAGTATAGAATATGAGAGAGATGAATTTTGACATAAAAAGTAGTGAAAATAGGGGTTCTTGGTTAGGAACCTCCACCCGATGGCTATTTCTTTTCGAATTCGCTTATGGGCTGACCTAAATAAAAGTTAGGAAGATTATTGGAGCAAAAATGGATGGAAGAAATGCTAGGGATAGCTCCCTAGCATAGGTTCGGCCAAGAGGGGTTTAAAAAGATTAATTTTTGTTTCGAGCTTCAAAAAAATATTTCGAGCGTGTGTGGGTGTTCCTAGGTGATAATAAATGAGATCCATGAAAACAAATCGAAATTTTAAAGCTTCGGTTGAGTTAGAACCAAGATAGGGAAATTGTAGTTAAAAAATGCATTATATCGTGTAGTTGTATTAGAAACACTATCTGTAGTTATGTTTAGTTTATTGAGCACATTCTAAATGAGAAAGCAATGTGTAGGTGTGGAGCCAGTAAGTGGAACCCAAGAATGTATTAAAACTTGGTTTACGTACATTTGTGTTATATTATGTAAAGTACTATTATTATCGTTAGGCTATGAGCGAATCATTATTGTGTAAGTTTTTAGTTCAGAATGTTATCATATTTGTTATAAAGTAATTGCTAACGAAACAACTTTGTTGAAAACTTTAAAATCAAAAGTTTTGAGTGCAAATTTTTGACAAATAAGTTATTCGGTGTTTAATGCCCTTAGTGAAAGATAATTTTTCGAAGGCCATGAGTACACCCTCAGATCTATAGATTTAGACCCAACAGGAATATCCTGCAGAATAAGATAAAGCCTTGAGATATTATCTCACGCTACGATTTGCGATGCAAAAAAAAATTTCGCATATAGTCGTCAAAGAGTCTCAAAAGCGTCACGGTTGGTGTCAATTGAAAAATCGCTATGTGACACGCCACATCTTGTGACATTAGTTCAGTAGTTGTGTGGTTAGAGTGTTTAAGGGGTACAAATGGTGCTTTTAGAAAGTTGAGAATTTATCTAGAAACTTAAGGTTTGAATAAATGAGTTTATAGTTGATCATGATATTCAGTTTAGTCACTTTGAAAATGTGTTCCTATTCTCATTACATCAAGAATATTTTATAGCCTCTTTACAACTTAAAAAAGCAAAACCATTGAAACAAAAGGTGTAGAATATCTCATCGAACTTCTATGAACTCACCGTTTACTCTTTTTCTTCCTAAAATTCCTTTGTAGGTACTAGCACGGGTGCAAGTGGAGAGGGAACTCCTTCATCAACATAGGTGGGCGCACTCCCAACGGATGCATCGTATGAACCCATAATACATTTTATTAGAATCTGCTCTGACTAAAAGGTTCCCGTGGAGCTAAGCCTTCTACTTTTTCTAAAAACCTTTTTAAAACCCTTGAAATTCTTTTCAAACGGAAGCGGATGGAAATTTATTATTTTTAAAAGCGTGTTTGCAAAACAGAGTTTACAAAAATTTCGGCAGCTTAACAATTATTTTTTCGAAAATTCCTCCCTGTAAAATAAAATAGGAAACATATTTTACTACTAGGCAGCCCATCCGAGTTATACTATTAGGCAGCTCGTCCAACAACTCAACAGTGGCCTTTTAGTCGAAATCTACTTCAGTTGAAAGGTTCCCGTGGAGCTAAGCCTCCTACTTTTTCTAAAAACCTTTTGAAACTCTTGGAAATTATTTTCAAACGGAAGCGGATAGAAACTTATTATTTTTAAAAGAGTGTTTGCAAAACAGAGTTTACAAAAATTTTAGCAACATAACAATTGTTTTTTCAAAAATTCCACCTTGTAAAATAAAATAGGAAACATGTGCACTTCAAAAATCATGCAAATCTCAACTTCTAGGCCTTAGGCCCTCTTTCAATTTCACGACTAATCACAAACATGATTTCCATTTAAAAGATAATTCAAAATTCATTGAACTTGAATAAAATATTGTGCACACATGAATTCCAAAACATAATACAAAAGCACAAGTGTATGAGTCTCCTAAAGAACATTTGCAAAACATGCATTAAGTCTTAAAAGTTATGTAAGTACATGATATTTCAAAAACAACAAACTAGTGTAGTAGTGTCGCATATTCAATCCACTTGCACGTTCGATGGAGCTCCTTCTGATTGCTAGCTCGCACCTGCACCTAGGGAGGGTTTTTGTAAAACAACATGAAAAGAGTGATGAATATTAACTCAGTAAGTAGGTAACTTTTAAACAACACTATTTGCTTTTAAAATATAACTTCTCTCAAAATAGTTTGGAAAACTAATTATTTATTTCGAAATGATAAAGTTGTAAATCCAGTATATCAATTTAAATATTTTTGCTTAAAAACTTAATAACAATTTCACAAATAGTAAATCTTTCTCATTTTCTGAATCTTACGTCTAATGACGTACTTCTCTTTCTAACGCTTGTCTTACAAGGTAACCCAGGAAAACTCGTCCTCCGTAACTGTACGTTTACACGTCACGGCACTAGGACTAAGGAATGTTACCTATAAAACCCAAAACTTTGTTTTATGATAAATAATTTATTTTTCTGACGTATAGGGTATCCGGACGAAAAAGGGGTTCGTGTGAGTTATAATTTTCGAAAAATGGATCTCGTAGATCAAAGTTTTGAAATTAATATTAGAATTAATGGAAACTAAAACGGAGTGAAGTTAAGTCCTTTTGAAGAGATTTTAAGTTATTCGAAATATATTGGATGGATGTACTCTGTTCGATTAGTGTCCTGTATATAGTATTTATAGAGAAATAAAATAATTATAAGTACTCTAATGTATAATTGAATTTTAGTAGAACGTTAGGATGGGTCTGAGGATGATTTTTAGTTGCAAATAATAAAATTATTTAAAATGAATGGACCCGGATAAATAATCGAATATTAACGAAGTTTCCAAATATGAATTTGGATTATAATAAAATTTTCAGATGGACCCGAGAGGATTCATAATACGAGAAGGATCTTTAAGAGCTTGGAAGAACAAAAGAACACAAGTGGATTTAGTGTTTTGCATGCAAAACAAGTGTCCCACATGCACTTGAAATGAAAGACAAGTGTCATTCATGCATAATAAATGGATGACAAATGGCATAAGTATAAAATATATAAAGAAAAATTTATACAAGCATGAAGTAAGATTTTATCAATTAAACACTCACACATTCGTTTCTCACTCATCTCTCTATCTCCCACAGCATCCTCATCTCCCTCATTCACATCCCTCGGTTCTCTCCTTCTCTCTATCTCACGGCCTTCACATCTCTCTTTCACTCTCTCATGATTTCAACTATCTCTTTCTCTCTAGCTCTCAGTTTTGAAGGAAAATCCAAGAAGCTAAAATCAAACAAGGAGGAAAAGAGAAGCAAGGAGTGGCATTCGGTCAAAGCAAACAAGGAAGCAAGTAAGGAGTGCTTAGTTTTGAGAGGTGGAGGTTGAGACTTTACAAGGGTGGATGAAGCTATTCTTGAAGAAAATAGTCACATGCATGGAGGATAAATCAAGTTAGAGCCCATTTCCAATCCTTCCGAAAGGTAAACTTTAGTTCCAAGGAATTTTGTTAAGTATTTGGAAAGATTTTTGTGATAAAATATTTGGGTTTTAGGATTTACAACCTTATTAGTGAGGCGGTTGAAATGTGTGTGAAATTGATGTGGAATTGGTTGTGGAAATAGACATGCATGTTGGTATATATTCGGTCAAAAGGATGATTTTGTGGTTGAATGAACTTTGAATGTGTTTTCCATGAGTTTTGGTATGTTTTGGATGTATAAAATGCTTTCGAATATTGATTTTTTTGGAGTAAAAGCGGGAGGAAACCTGCGAGAGGGCCTAAAATCCTTTGAGGGCCAAGAGCTAAGAAAGAGGCCCAAAGTAAACAGTTTGGATGAGTTGTGGTGCCATCCCAGAATCTTTTAAATGTCGAGACCCAAGAAAAGGGATGGGTCACGTTCCGTTCTGCCATATCACTAGCTCCCAATAGCGATACAGAATTTTCACTACGTGGAACCAAAGGGCCTAGAATCCCTTGAGGGCCAAGACCCAAGAAAGGGGCCCAAAACGGACAGTTCGGATGAGTTGTGGTGCCATCCTAGAATCCCTTGAGGGTCGAGGCCCAAGAAAGGGGGTGGGTCATATTCTGTTTCGACAGTTTGGACGAGTTGTGGTGCCATCTTAGAATCCCTTGAGGGTCGAGGCCCAAGAAAGGGGGTAGACTACATTCCATTCCGCCATATACCTAACCTAGAATATCATATGGAATGAATTGACGGTGACTGACTCATTTTATTTAAAAGCTTTTCGAAAATATAAATTATCATCACTGATATATTTTATAGTAGAAAAATGAGAGCATGTCAAAATGTTGTGTTATTCACATATCATTGTTTGAAAAGTATTTTATCATAATTTTGATATTAGAAAGTTGTTTTTCAATATATTACTTCAAACTCAGCTTATGATGCATATGTTGATTATAAATGATTATTCATGCTTTAAATAATATATGGTTCTCAGAATGCTTAATTTAAATTCTACAGCATGATATCAGTTATGAAATGTATTTTCTATAAGTTTTTAGGGAGCAATTTCTAAAAATAGTTTGAATAGAAATATATGACACACACTAAGTTTATTTAGCTCACCCTTAGTTTTGTTGTTTTGAAAAATAAAAACCTCCTAAGATCAGGTACATGTGTGGACATTTCAGTAGCAGAGACTTCGAATCTAGAGAAGACAGATATGGTCGGGTGCAGCTATGAATTCTTTTGAATTTGCACATGTTTGATATTATTGCTTTAAAACTTGTGAAATATTTTATATGTAAACACATGTCACTTTTGAAATATATATATATATATATATATATATATTCATGCATGACATGTTTTAGAATTTGAAATTATCTTTAAAGTTAATACATGTTTGAGGATGTTTGTAATTTGTGGAAAAATGGCCTGAAGCCCGGTAGTTGAAAAATATTTGAAATAGAAGTGTATAGGTTTTTAATGAAATTTCTACAAGATGGAATTTTTTAAAAAACGGCCGATGTGCTGCCAAAATTTTTATAAACTCTTATTTGCAAATATATACTAAAAAAAAAAAAAATTCCACTCATTTCCGCTAAATAAGAAATTTCTAAAATTGTTTTAAAAGGGTTTAGCTTTACGGAAACCTTTTAGTCAGAGCAATTCCTGACTGGAAGGCCACAGTGGGGTTGCCGTTGTATAAGGAATGGGGTCTGTCACTACTTGTGTAGTCGTAGATGCACGAACTCTCTAAAGTCACGTATCCCCCCCCTAACATCGTGAGATTCTACATTATCGTATGCATGCAGAAGGTGACACACTGACTCAAATCCATTCCCAAGTTAGTGACTCTCCCAACCAATCTACCATACACACACACGGTACTACGGCCAAATATAATTGGGGATTAGAATAAACCTAAGGCATTCGATGACAAAATCGGACCCGGATTCCCTCTAATAAACCCAACGGTCCTACCGGGCACCCACGAGACCCTTCTAAAGTCTAACTATTAAGACCCAAAAGGATGTTGTAGAGCGGACTCGTATCGATAAGTAACTTTGTTAAACAAGAAAATTGATGCGGTGCAAGGTGTGTCTCCAAATGATCCAATTCAAATTCCTATTGGACCCGTTACGAGGGCTCGAGCTAAGAAGTTCAAGGAAGCACTTAACGGGCTAATTCAAGAAGTTTGCACTCAAATACAATCACGGAAGCCCATTGATGGAAGCCCACGTGAGGAATTAAATTGCATCAACTTGATCCAAGTTCTAGAAGATTCCAGCCCAAGTCAAACTTAATCTTCGCAATTAATGGATGTGTATCTTGGGCATCAATTCACCAGAATAATAGGAGGAGGGTCAACTCTCCTATTTAGGTCTTTAGTAAAATTAGGAATAATAAATCATGGACTTTTCTTTTTTTGTCTTAGGCATTATTTCCTTTGCTATTATTGTAATCCGAAATTACCTTTTTCGTCACAGGCATGATTCTCTTTGATTTTAATGCTTGTAATTTCCGAATTCGAATTTGTATTTTCAGCCTATAAATAGGCGCAATATCAATGAAAGAGGTGGTCAATTTTCATGGTATTTGTGAGAACGAATTTCTCTTTGGTTCTTTGAACAACTCTCAAACTTATTGGAATTATCCGTGGCGTTTGAAACCTTCGACTTATCAATCAACCCTCCATTGTTGATTGTGGCGTCTTCACCATACCAAGGTTCTTACCTCGTCATAGGTAACGGGTCGCGATTCCATCCCTCAAACTTGTCTTAGAAAACGGTCTTGGTTTCTTCTTTTGATTACGGGTTTCGTCACGGGTTGGCGTGGTTCGTATAAAAAACCATCGATCTTAAAATTTCTTCTCAACATCCATGCCAATCATATTGTGATTAAAAACATTATCATGAATATGCAAAGATCCAAAATAGGCATATCGTCATGGTTATATAAAAATTCTACAAAATGTTATTCAAATATTAAAATATGCAAGATAACATAATTGATAATAACATTAGAAGCACAATGTTTACAGAAGAAACAATGCAGCTTCGTCAGTCGTCTGACCCACCTAGCTTGATCGTGGTGGACTGGTACCCTGATTTCTTATACCTGCACCTGTACCTGGGAGATTTTGTAACATAGAACCAAAAATAACGGTAAGCTATAAAGCCTAGTGAGTGCGAGAGTTTGATTAAACTAAGTTCTTTAAAATACCTCCTGAAAACATTTTCTTTAAAAAATATTTGTTTTTGAAATTTGAGTTTTTATAAATTTTCTTTAGGAATTCAAAAGCTCTTTTTAAAATAATTTCTTCTAAAACTTGTTTTTTAATGGTATGCTGCTCTTACTAAAATTTTTACTAATAGGGAACCCAAGTAAAGCTACAACCACATGAACGGGTAGACCAGCTCCGCTTAGTGGGAGGGGGGTCACGTGGCGGAGTAGCTTTCGTCGCACATCGTGACAAAGTTACAAAGATATCTTGCTACTACGTGGCGGAACTATCATCGCATACTGCAAGCGAGACAACACCCCACGGTGTAGTAGGCAACTCAATAGACATGACAGACTCTATCCCCCGATGTTAGCAGGACTAACCCTCTCAATACTTGCCTATACCGGTCAGGTCTAATGCTAGAAAGTCTGTCTATAAATAAGCTTGGATCGTTCCACTAGTCTTTCAAAATCTTTACTCTTTTTTTTTTTTTTAAGCTAATTTTTTATGCTAACATGAATTGTTGATGAGCTAAAAATGATTTACGAGAATTTATATAATAATTGTAGAAAAATCTGGAAAGCATTTAACATAAATAAAATCTTATCACACTCACTGCTTGTCGTCTTATTCACTTACGCCAATGCTTCCGCGACCTCCTCAACGATCTCTTCTCTCAGCTCGCAGTAACCTACACTTATTCACAAACGAAACATTCACTTAGCTAGCTAAATTATTATCTAACTTCAAATCCAGACATGCTACTAAGGACTGCAATACTGACAATCCAGCTCGAGCTGCGAGCTCGCACCTCAGCTCACCCCAGCTCGCGCCTTCAGCGAGCTCCTACTTTGCCCAACTCAATTTGAACTGAGGGCACCAATCTTATCGAGCTTGCTCAGCACAGCCCGAACTAAGGGCATCCACCTTCACCAAGCTCGCTCAGCTCACTCCTTAGCGAGTTGAGATCTTTTTCTACCTCAAGTCGCTCTTCATACCTTTCAGCTCACCTTTACGGGCCACAACCTTAGGCCAGCTCGACCAGGCACCTCTGATGAGCTGCAACCTCACTCGGCTCCTTTTGCGAGCTCACACTCCAGCTCAATCCAGACAGGTGAGATGGAGAGCAACAGGCATAACTCAGCTCGCTCTCCAGTTCGACCATCTCGACCAACTGAAATGCGCTAGGGCCTCCTTCAGCTCGCACCTCATGAGCTCTTGCCCGAACTCACACATGCTTGCTCCTAACACTCTTTTCTTCAGACTTATATTAGCACTAACACATTCCGACCTCAATTAATCTCACATTCATATACTTAACACATACATTATCAGTTCACAAATATATCAGGTCGTGACCTCATCAAGTTCAGTGACAGAACCCAGATCATCTAAATCTAAAACCAAATCACCACAACTCAGAATTATTTTCAGTCATTTCACTTACCAGATCCTTGCTCAACCTTTGTCTTACTTTCTCGCTCGCTCATAGCTTCAATCACCAGATCTACATATCAAAAATTTTGGTTAACCACCTACACACCAAAAGCTGTTCTCGACAGCTTTCTCACCAACCTAAAATCATATAAACTCATTTCTTTTCCATTAAATCTTACCAGATCTGATTCTTCACCTTCCAATTAGTTTGATCTTCCTCAAAAATGACAAAAATCAGCCTGGAGTAGCTGCAGATCTGCTCTCCTTCCTTCTCCGGCAATAGCTCTCTCTCTCTCTTTCTCTCTTCCAGATTTTTTCTTCTACCGACCCACTCACCACACACTTATATTTATAGGCGTGGGTTAAGCTTGATTCCACCATTGGACTTATTTAAAATTACGCTTTTACCATTTTTCTAGATAATTCTTCATTTTCCCCCCAATGTCCTTGTCCTTTCCTTATATTTACAATTTTGTCATTTTTTATAAATTCTCTTATTTTTACCATTTTGTCCTCAACTTTTAATATTTAATTTTTCTCCCGATCATCTCAGACACTCTATAAAAATTAAATTGCACTTCCAAACACTCTAAAAATCATTTTTATTATTTTATAAATAAAATTTATCTCATCTCATACATGAATACAGTACAACTTGGGAGAGGGCGTTACATTCGAAATCTTTCAATATGCTTAAAAATTTCTTTTCTCTTTATCTTGGCTTGAAAGTATATTGATTTTAGTTTGTAAACTTTCGAATATTTAGTATACGGTTTATAACCGAAATACTTTATTTCTAAAGCAAAAGCCTAAACCTTTCTAAGACAAAAGCCTAAACTTTCGAAATTCCTTAGCATGTCTTTTCTATGCATGTATTTCATTCAAACTTTCTAGTTTGCTTTACTTCTAAAATAAATACATTTATAACATAAATTTAAGAACTATACATGCATTATAATAAAAATGATAACATACTAAAAACTTGATAAATCGGATACGAACATAAATATTTGCAATTTTGAATAATCAATTTATGAAATTTGACAAAGCTTGTAAATATCCACACTCACAATTTGTAGAATCCAGGATTTCCTTTTCCTAAGAGAAATAACGATTTTTGAATGAATAGTGATTTTTGGATGAATAGTAATGAGTGAATAGTGAATTTTTGTGTTCGACCACGGAAAATCAAAAATTTTTAGAATAAATAATAAAAACTAATGGAACTGAAACGAAACTTAAATGAGTTCGTTTAAATGAATTTTAAGGGTTGCGAAAATTTATCGATAAAAATGTCCTTGTTGAAAACGTTGTGAATTTTAGTGAGTTTAAAACCAATTAAATTTTTTTTTTAAGTATAGAATTGAAAGTTAAGATACCCAATTAGAGTATTGCATGATCAATTTGATGATAGAATGATCATAGAATATTTTTGGAATTTATAAATATTAAATGAGGATTTAATTTTAAGTATAAGGAATTAATAAATTGTTGCATGAGAAGATAATTATCAAACTAACACAATCCATATGATTAGGTGTGGACCAATGATGTGTTGACAGATTTAAGTCAAAAAGAAGTGTAATTAGTTGGCATGGAACTAAAAGTGAAGTGATTTGGTTAGAAATTAATGGGATTGAAGTGATTGACCAATCAAAGGCATTTACTTGCAACTAATGGCATCCTTGCAATTTTTAGGATAGTTAGAGGGCAAATTAGACAATTGTAAGACTAGTATATAATGTGGATTGCATGAATGGATGAAATAAGAGATAATGTTCGGTCAAAAGAAGAAGAAAACATGAGAGAGAGCTGGAGACTGTAAGTGCAAACACGAGAGGAAGAAAAAAAACATTTCAGCCATGAAAGAGGAAGAAGGAAGGAAGAAGGAAGAAGAAGAAGAAGAAGAAGAAGAAGAGGTGATCCAACTTTCCTTACTTCTCAGATCCATCAATATCTTCACAAGAAAAAATGAAGAGTGTTAGGTAAGTGATTAATTTCATGAACTAGTTGATTGGTATTTTTATATAGTGGATTAAATGAGTTTTTAATGAATTTTATGAGCTGATTTGAGGTTGATCATCATGAATTTAAGCTTAAAAGTGGAAGGAGAAGTGAAACAAGTTTGATTCAAGAATTTTGTAAGGTAAGGGTTAGGGTTATGTGAAGATTTTAATGGAAATTTAATTGATTTTGAGTTTAAGGTTTTAGTTAAATATTTGATGATTATTTGATGCATTTGGATATGATTTTGAGCTTGAAATGAAGATATTAGCTTGGTTAAGACCAATATTAGTAAGTGGTCAACTTAGAAGAATTTATGTAATTGAATGGATTTTAATATTTGGATGAATTTATATGAGATTTCATGTGGATTGAGATGAATTTTTGAAAAGAAATGTAAGTGAATGGAGTGATGGATATGTACACTAATGTATGACCAAGATATGTTTTTGCATGAGTTGAGTTGACTTTAAATGTTTGACTGAGTTGTATAATGTTTTGGGATGGATTTGGATTGGTTAGAATAAAAAAAATGGAAGCAAAATGGAAATGGAAAAGTTTGGATGTTGATTTTGGTTAAGGTCAAGAATGAGTGTGTGAATTGTTACTCAATCCTTTTATTGTGTTTTGATGATGTTTATGAAGTGTTTGAGTGCCTTGATGCAAAAGAAATTAAAAGAAATAGATGTGAAATTATTAGTTAGAAATATGGTAAAGTTGTGAAAGTATTGAGTATATATATATATATATATTGAATTGTAACTTAAGTGGTTAATTAGTATTTATTGGTTAAAGAGTTATTTGAGTGAATGGTAGGTTTTTGAATTGATTTTAAATGAAAATTTTTAGTTAAAAAGTTAGTTGGATTAGTGGTGATGTTGCCTAAGCGTGGTATTCGAAATTATGTAGGTAACTCGGAATTGAGGGAATCCTAAAGTGTGTATTACCGTGAGCTAACATTGGTGAGTGTATTTTGAAATATTTCGAATTGATATGGTAAATATTTATGTCATGCATTGTGAACAAAATTGATTTTTTTTTTATTAAATATATTATATACGAAAATGTTTTGCGTGTATTGTATGAAATTGAAAGGATTATATAAAAGATGTATTTTATAATGAAAACAGTTACTGGAAATATATTGTAAACCTATGGTATGCCTGGTAGATATTATAGATATCTTCGGTTGAGGTTGAATACCCGAAGCGTGCATTTGCAGAGTTGGGGTGTCCGTCTGTCACTAAAAATTTTAACAACAGGAGGTACCTGCGGGAGGTTATATGAGTTAGTCTAGTCCTGTGTGTCGTCCAATGCACGTACAGGTATATTATTAGCTAGCTTCCACCTGAGTGAAGAAAACTTCCGCTAGGTATAACCAGATAGATGGCCTGAACGAGGGAGGGAAATATCGGGAAGGCCGGAGCGAGGCAAAATTCCGATCCATACCTAAAATACCATGTGGTACGGATTAACAGTGGTTGGCTTATTTTATTCAGAGCTTTTGAAAACAGTAGTGACATCACTATTTACATTTTTTTAGCAGAAAACTGAAAACATACATTATGTTCTTTAACATTCAGTTTTATAATAAAATCAAATGACAATTGAAAAAAAAAAAATTGTTTATATATGTCATTATTTAAAATATGGTTTTTCGGAGAAGAACCGACTTTAATATTATAGTGATTAAGTGTTTATAAATTATTTTAAAACTCAAGGGAGGAATATTTTATGAAGTAAATTTGAACTAAAAACCTATAACATTCACTGGGCTCTTGTGGCTCATATTGTTTTATGTTTCATGAACAAAACCTTTCCAAGGCCAGATGTAGGGACCGGGGTGTCAGTAGCAGAGACTCTAGTCCAGGATTAGGTAGATCAAGTCGGGGATGTTGTTGTGCTTACATTAATGTATTTTGGATATTTTTAATAGTTTTGTATATACTTGATTATACAGTTTTCTCTAATTTTGGAAATGTATAAATAAACATATGCATGACATGTGAATGTATTTAGGATTTCTCTCTAAAATTTATAATCTAGTTGTGGTTGCTTGTGATTTGATGAAATGAGGACCAAAGGCCCAGAAGTTTGGGGAAATCGTTTGATTTTAAAAGTGTTTAATTTCTATACAAATTTTGTAAGGTGACATTGTTAAAAAAACAGCCGTTATATTACTCAAATTTTTATAAATCAAATTTGTAAAGGTGAAAAAAAAAATTCCTACATTTTCGTTAAAAAAGAAAGTTTAGAAAGATTTTGAAAAAATAAACGGTTTAACTTCACGGAAACCTTTCAGAGGGATCAAATATCCACTGAAAGGCTACTATGAGGTTGCCGACAGGCTGTTTAGGGAAAAGGGTCTGTCACAACTTGATACCCAAGTAGTAACCACTCTTTCACACTCTCCTTTAGCTCGTCGCTTTACCTATATTTAAACACAAGTACGATTTTCGTTTAGAACTTACACACGCATCAATCATAACTTCTAACTATTTGAAGGTATCAAAATACCTTTTTCCAAGTCGTAATGACTTTAATCATTTACACACAATTTCCATTCGAATTTTCTAATACCTAAACATGTAAAACACGTCAATTTAAGTCTTAATTTCATTCTAATGCATTTAACGTATTTTTGGACCATTTT
The DNA here is from genome assembly GCA_019925255.1 of Litchi chinensis. Taxonomy (NCBI): domain Eukaryota; kingdom Viridiplantae; phylum Streptophyta; class Magnoliopsida; order Sapindales; family Sapindaceae; genus Litchi; species Litchi chinensis. Next base: position 24,430,178 of record CM034461.1, on the reverse strand, counting down.
ACCCTTGATTGGCCGAATATGCATCAATTTTTACACCATCAATCCTATTCAATTTTTCTCATTGCAAACACACTTAAACACATGTAATATGGCGTAAATTCAATTTAAATCTATCAAACATCACATTGGTGCAATTATGAAAAATATTTAGTCGCGAAACGACTATTTGACATTCAATACAATTCCTTTCAATTCCAAGTTAATTTTATCATCAAAATAACCTATGAAATCATTTAAATCATCCAAAAATAATTGCATAATACTTTAATACACTCATAAACAAATCATGGCAGCTTACATACCAAAATTTTGCTTCAATTTTCTCATCAAGTTTCAATATTCCTACACCTATACATGCATGAAAATACTTAAATATATCAAACTCAATTTGGTTCATTTATTTCTCCTCTTGGCCAAATCTACATGCACACACACAACACCAACTTTTCATCATATCTTACACTTACATGCACATAAATACCACATCATCTTTCATGACAAATCAACTAACTCAAATTGAATCCTATCTTGGCCGAATTTCATACAAACATAATACCAACTTTTCTTCAAGCTTTTACACTTGCATGCACATCCAAATAACATCATTTTTCATGTCAAAACAAATAAACAAAACTTGAATCACAACAACTCATCCTTGGCTGAACCATACATAACCACATTTCCAATATTTTATTTTCAAGTTTTACATTATTGTTCTCATCAAAATAACATTGTATTTCATAGCAAAGTAACCAAATAAAATTTGAACAAATGACACCCCACCTTTGCCGGACATCACGTGTAATTACATACCAACTTTTCATCAAGTTTTTTTCTTATAAACACATCATAATCTTGTCATTTTTCATGGAAAGACATTCAAACAAAATTCAAAATAATAAATCCTATCATGGCTGAGACCTATAAGCAATCCAACATCAAATTTTCCTTCAAATCTTACATCAAACTCACATGCAACCTAATATCCATGATTTTGAGGTCACAAATCCTCAAACCAAAGAGAAATATCACAACCAGCCCATTCATAAAATATAACTCATCATTTTCACACAAAGAACCATGAAAGTTTACACTTACCTCTTTAACTTGACATGCAATGGATAAACCTTACTCCTAGCCTTGCATGCAACCCATTCTTGACATGAAAATCACTCGAAGAAAGCTTCAAAATAACCATGCAAAACGACTGACCTTGGTCTCCTCTTATGGTCGAGACACACACCCTTTTTGCTTTTGAGTTGGTCGAATGCTCCTCCTTCTTTCCTCTTGATTTTCTTTCTTTCAAATTGTTTGCATGTGTTAGAAAAACACTCAAAAATGACTTAAAAGGGAACAAGTGCAGCAAGCTTACCTTGGTCTCTCTTTCTCGGCTGTGAACTCCCTTTTTTTTCTCCTTTGACCATGACTTCTTCCTTTACCCGAATGCTTTCTCTTTCTCTTTCTCTTGCAAAAAAATGTGTTTCTTTTGTTTGTTTAAGTTTGTTTGGCCGAATGCATCCATTCTTCTTTTTTTTATTTCATTCATATATGCTTTACTTTGCAATGACATGTGTCATCAACTTGCCATGCATGAATTACATTTGTCAACATTCTTGCCACTCATTTTCCACATATAAATCATGCATGAGTTCTCTTTGCCACATGTCTTTCATACACTCTCTTTGTTTCGCACTTGCACACCACAATCCATTTTCATGCCACTTGCACACGTTTTGATTTCCTAAAATGCCCTTATACTTATCTTTTACAATTAAATACAATCATACCTTTTTTTGTAATTTTCTTTGACTCTAAATTTTATTCTAATCCTTAATTAATCTCTATGTCAATTTCGAATTCGAAAATCATTTCTGATTCATTCAAAAATGTTATTATAATTAAATCAACACCTCTGAAAATTCTACGAAAATCCAATTATGCATCTAGATTCGGTCACTTTACAATATTTTATTTCCACGGGTTGCAAAATTACTTTCGGTCTATCTAGGGATCATACTAAAATTCGATTTATACCTCAGGGTACTTTAAATTACTTTATTACTCCCTAATTTATTGAAAGGGCATTTTCGTCGTTAAATTTTCGGATCACATATAGTTTATTCGAATTGACTTGTTTTCGATCCGTTTTAGTTTCCCTTAACTCTAATACTAATTTTGAAAATTTTATTTTGTGAGGTTCGCTTTTCGAAAGTTTTTACTCACACAGACGCTTTTTATCCGAAAATACTATTCACCTGAAAAATTCTCTCTTGAAATAAGAGAAAATTTTTGTTTTTCAAAAATCACTATTCACTCAAAAGTACTATTCATCCAAAACATTATTCATCTAGAAATACTATTTCAGAAATTTTGAGGCTTATATGGAGGTTATTAAAATAACTGTTTATGGTAGTTTTCTCACGTATAAATATAAATGTTTCAATGAAAATGGAACACTTGATGATGAATGATTTAATTTTTACATATACAAAGAGCAAACAGAGAATAAAAGTTTTAAAGCACAAACAAAAAGAACTGGCAAGACTTTTAACATTGTGATCAGATGTTTCTTTCTATTTCGTGATCAAAATCCGACTATCAGTTGAACAACACAAGATTCTAGGACTTTTGCATCATTCCAGATTCGTTTTTAAGTTTTGTTTTACTGTTTTAATGAAGTATATGCACTGTCATAATTGATTGACATTCGTATCAAAGCTTACCGAAGAGATGTGCTATTAATAGTTGTTTACATTTTGAATAAAGTCCCTACTAAGTCAATAACTTTCACAATGTCAATCAATTATGGAAATATATATACTTTATTAAAATAGTAAAAAAAAAAAAAAAAGACTTAAAAACAAACCCAAAATGACACGGAATCCTAGAATGTTGTGTTGTTCAACTGGTGATTGGATTTCAATTTCATGGAAAAAAACCTTTTATCACAGTGTTAAAGTTCTTGTCAATTCTCCCTGTTTGTTCTCTAAAACTTTATTCTCTGTTTGCTCTATGTATATGTAAAAACTCAATCATTCATCATCAAGTATTTCACTTATATTGAAACACTTATGTTTATACATGAGACAACTGCCACAAGCAGTTATCTTAATAATCTCCACAACTACCAAAGGCAGCTAATTATCATTATCCAAACCAATGTTAAATATTAGACCTAAGTCTGGGTTTAGGTCATCTTAGGTGGACCCGACCCATGCCCAAATAACCAACATCTCTCACTCATGTTACATGACCTAAACAGAATTCCCAAAGAGAACACCACTAACTCCTTTAGAATTAAGGCTGAGAATCCATTATAATTAGTTCATTCTAATATTTATGGACCTATGAATGTGAGAACTAGAACTGTTGCTTCATACTTTATAACTTTTATTAATGATTATACTCATTTTGATCATGTTATCTAATCTCTTATAAATCTGAGGTAATAGATTGTTTTAAATTGTATCTAATTAAAGACAAGAATACCTCTCTGAACAATTTGAGAAATTGTGTCATGAGAAAGTTATTGATAGATATTTATCATTTCTAGGACTCCGCAACAAAATGGTATAGCAAAAAGGAGGAATAGAATTTTACTAGAAATGGAGTTAGTAAAGAACAACCATGTTCAGGACTCAGTTGACTTATTGTCTGGTCGAACAGCTATTGGAAATAAATGGATTCTTTATATCAAGCGTAAGGCTGACGACTGAATAGAAAGATATAAGATGAAGTTAGTAGCAAAAGGTATGCTTAATAAAAGAGTATAGACTACAAAGAAACCCTCTCACCTATGGTAATGTTTGCTTCTATCCGCCTTATGCTAGCTATTGTCGCTCGCATGGATATGGAATTACATCAAATGGATGTAAAGACAGCATTTCTCAATAGAGAACTAGAGGAAGAAAATTTACAAGGAGCAGTCAATGAATTTTATTTCAAAAGGTCAGGAACAGAAAATTTGTAAGCTCACAAAATCGATTTATAGCCTAAAACAATCTCTAGACAGTGGTACATCTATTTCCATGAGGCAATTATGTCTTATGGATTACAGATGACAGAAGATAAATATTGTATGTATGTCAAGTGGGTAAAAGATACGTTTATTATACTATCTTTATATGTGTACTATATTTTGTTGGCTGGAAATGACATGGAGTACATAATAACCATAAAGGAATGGTTATCTCAACTTTTAAGATAAAAGACATGGAAGAAACTACCTATATTTTAGGGGTTAAAATTAATAGAGATGGGAGTGGGTGGTTAAGCGAGTTTTTAACATTATAAAATCAGATAACACTCAGACCGAAAAGGAAACGTTTGCATTCAAAGAGAGCAAAAAGGGAAAAAAATGGAGAAAAGGTAATGACAAAAAAAATAAATAAATAAAAAGAAAAGTTAATGGCACTTACATTTGAGGATTTGATTCCATATTCGATGATCAGATTTCGACCAGTTGAACAATTCAAATGTTAGGGACATTCAATGCAAAACAGGTTTGTTTTTGCTTCGTTGGTATAGTTTTTTATGGATGTTTATACTTTTTAGAATGTTTAGAATGATTTCACTTTTTATATTAAAAAATCACAATAATTAATCAGACTTACTCTCCTGTCGTTAACACCATCTCTTTTGGTTGGTGGAGGATTGTCAACTTTGAATTCATGCATAATCCAGTCTGCACCATTAGGAGGTTTTCCCCATAAAAAACGAGAGCATTTTTCTGCGCCGTGATAGTTAACCGGCTTCTTAGCTCCAGTGGCCTTCCAATATCCAGAACCAGCTGCACGGCTCGGCCGGTCTCCATTTCAATATTTCCGGTCCCTTGGTATGAAGAAGTAAGATGCATCGTCCTCTTTGTATGCATTGAAAAACCCTGTTATTCATAAACCAAATATATTCCAATTATAAACCATATATATATATATATTCCGATTTTGTAATAACTTACGTAAATAATTTAAGTTATTGGTAGTTTTTCAAAAAAGAAAAAAAAAATTGCATATATGATTTTCTTAAGTTTCATAATCGATGAATAAGATGTCATAACCCTAAATAATACAGATCATTAGCATATATTTGAACTCTCTATTTTCGAACTTTAAAACGATTGAGAATATTTGATCCTTGGAATCGTTTTACTTAATACTTGATTAAAATCTATACTAGTAAATAATTTACAGATAAGATATGGACATAATGAAATATACCTGCAAGCTTCTCAGGATTATGGTTGTAAATATTAACCCAAGCGATCTTGTTAGGAGGCAATGGTGCGGTTCAATACCTTCTTCCTCAAGTAATGAACAATTAGCTCTCTATGGTTGGGAGTTTTTTATCAGGTTTTGAAGGGTTATTGTTAATGGAGGGAGAAGAAGAGTTGGTGTTACCGTTGGTTTCCATGCTAGTAGCCGACGGAGAAGGAAGACTATTTCACAGACGTAGTCAATTATGAGTATGAAGCTTTCTTTTATTTGCTTTAATTTTTTCTCTAAAGAGTCAGAGGTTAAGTGATCATGACTCTCTTCTTATGTATCCTAAATGCAAGGTTTCGATAAAAAGGTTTTAAATTTTATTTGTGTTAAGCTAACATATCATTATTAGTTTGCTGTTATTATCCTTTTATTTTTAAATTAACTTAGTACTGGCTTTACAGTTAATTAATCATAATAATAATATTTTTTAAACAAAAAAAAAAAATTCCTTATTTTTTCATTTTATATTATGATTAATATAATGTTGATTATAATTTATACGTGTTTATAAGAGTCAAGTTAATCAGATTGTTTTTCTTAAATATTTTAGCAAAATTATATAACTCAATTAAGTTCATGCTTAGGTGAATTAAATTGATTAACTGTTTTTTTAACATACCAACTAAGTAGACGTCATTACGCAAATTAGTATATTGCCGGTTTAATTAATGGGTTTGGCTATCTTACCCAACCACTAACTTTACTAACCAATTGAAGCCTTTGAATTGATTGTACGGATGATTATTGAAACCAATCTAAGGGGTCCAATTAATGGGTAATGCTAATGGTTGAGTAAAATAGTTAAATCCTTAATTAATATATGAGCGTTTGTACCAAGCTCTATTGAATGGTGGTAGCTAATTATTGTTTTTTAATTTGACAATTCCAAGATTACCTAAAAATATTAAAAAAATGAATATGATGATCAGCAACCTTTGCTCAGTATGGTTGGATCATTTGGACATTCTATTGCTATTAAAGTGTACTTTTAATTACCAACCAAATAACTATATATATGTATATATTTCAAAAGATCTATTGTTAGTAGATCTACGACAAGTAACTTTTTACAGATAGAGGTTTTTCAGAAAGAGTGGCGATATTGGCACCCCTGGAAAACTATATATAAACCCATCTCATAAGTACAGCCCATTTAAAAATTAGAGTATTTTTAGTTTGTAAATAAATCCCATTTAATATCAAAATTACCCTTCCTCTAATTTTGTTGTAATATGTTTTTATAAATACATCCCATCTATATAGAGTTTATTATCTGATCAGCTTCGTTATTAATCTACTTCTTGCGGTTGATTTTTTTTTTTTTTTTCTAATTCCTTCACTGCAAAATACATTATGGACACTTTTTTCGCTTTTGTGGGGGCCTGAGATAAATGCGTTGGAAATATCCTCGTGCTATGTTTACTGGTTGGTGATTTTGTTGGGGGTTGCTTTTGACTGGTTGTGGCTCTTTGGTAAAAAGGATGTCTTGTAGTGATTTAAATTTATATTATTCCTTATTTAAAAAAGAATGAAAGAAGTTTGTCCAAGTCAAGTTATAACGGATACTGATGGCTTCGGACACAATTAAATGTTGAACAACATTTCATACACAATCTGGGAAATTTCATAAGAGATTATTCCATTAATGGGGTCCAAAACAAAATTTGAAACCTAGCTGCCAATCGTCCCAACCGTGTGTTACGTATGAATATCTAAGCAGTTCTCCAAAGTCAAAGAAACAAAAGGCTTGCATATATATATATATATATATATATATATTTACTTTTTTTTTTTAGTTTGTGTAAGATACTGAAAAGCAGAGTTTTTAGAAAAAAGAAAAAAGGTATTTAGAGGATTTTTAGAAGTATATTCTCCTTATTAAATAATTAAAAAAAAAAAACTTATTCTTAATTTGGGTGTACTTATAAATTATTTAACCCTTTCAGTAAATTTACTTGAGGATAATAATGAATTTTTAAAAATATATTAATTTGGGGTGTACAAACAGGTTTTGATGGGTGTCAATATCAGCACTCTTGTAAAAACTGAACCAAACAAGTTCTTAAGTCTGCAAACTCAATTTTGTAGCCCATCAAGAGCACTCAATGAGGCCCAACTATGTACCCCCCACACCCCCATTCAAGCCGGGCCCAAATTTTTATTAGAAGCCTCGGTGCAAGTTCCAAATTAATCACCTCTTGGAAGGGCCCAAAACATTCGAATTTTTATGACCACTTTTTAAGTAGTGTTCACAATCTGGTTTTGCTTTTACCCAACTAAATAATTTACGTCAATCTTATCATCTTAGAGTTCTTCGAGAGAGACAAAAAAGTGAAAAAAAAAAAATGCATCACAAGAAGTTTTAACAAGATTTACTTCTGGTTGGATGTGATCACTGAAACTTTGAAAGCCTAGGGCATGTTGGTTCAAGTTTTGTATATGCATCACTAAGCTATGAACAAGTGGAACATCTACATTCTAATTCTTGAAAATTTTAAAATCTCAAATTTTGTAACAATTTGTATAAATCATAAATGAAGACCTAGCGTATTTGTTTTGAAAGATCAATGTAGAAAACCTATTTTGATGACGTAATTTTGTATATCAGCACCATTTTTTATAAAAACGGATTTTATATTTTGAAACATAGTATAAAATACTTCCAATTATCTATTTCATAGTTATAATATCTAAAAAGGCCTAACTCAAATAATACTAGTAAGCAAATATTAAAGTAGGGGGCAATGAAAAAGTTGACTAGTGTATGTGAGATCAAAACTAATTGACACCGTAAATGTGAATTCAGATGGACCCAACTCATCCTTATTGAATGCATGAATATTTAATTAAATAGTTGATTAATATCTTAACTAACTCTTTAGAGAAAGATTATCTTCAAAAAAAAAAAAAAAAAAACTCTTTAGAGAAAGATTAGTTGTGGGTTGAAGGGAGGTTAAGCATTGCCATCGCTTTTAGTTGTTGTCATCTTAAAATTTTCCCTAGAAAGTTACAACCAACATTTCGTTGATTATATATCCACTTTTTGAAAATTCAATCTGGTTCAGGTACATCGTTGAGATCTCTACTTTTCATTGTCTTTTATATTATATTTATATATAACATTATCCTCGCACCTTTTCAAGACAAATAAATTATTAAGTCATATGGGCAGTCACCAGCCCCCACTTTCTTTTATTAAGCACCACTTTGAGTAAAGTTTATACTTGGATGTCTAACTATTATTATTATTATTATTATTATTATTATTGAGAACTATTATTATTATTGTTATTGTTATTAGATTGTTGATGAGTTTCTCTTTCATGAGAAAGATTTTTAGAATTTTTAAGGCATTTTAAAAGAATATGAAATCAATTTCGAGAGAGTTTCTACTAGCTTTCTAAATGTATGAAAGGTTTTGACAAATTTTAATATAATTTATATCAATTGTATTTAAATAAAGAAAATGAGAAAATATTTGAATTTACCTTCTTTTCCATTGAAAGGGAAATTCCTTACTCTGTTCTTCTTAAAATCATATAACACTAAAGATATATGAAATTATCTATCGGTTATATATCAATTGTCATAATTAAACTATATCGGTTATATATCAATTGTCATAATTAAACTATCTGCACCAATATTTAACATGGATAATACACTCATTGTCTTTGATAATACATAAAGTAATGTCATATATAAGGCTGGGCATCTGAATGTCAACCAACCCGAATCGAATTTCGGGTATATAGTTCGGTTCAGTTCATGTAACAAAAGAAAGGGTGTTCAGTTTTGGGTTAAAAAACCGAAACATGTTTGGTTTTTTATTTAGTTCTAGATATCCAAGCTCACGAATCAAACTGAAATGTTGTTTCAACGTATCAATAGTTTGAAATGGGTTGAAATATTGTTTGTTTTGAATTTGATTGTATCACTAATTTAAGTTATTTTGAGATTTGTAATGGAAATAACATTGATAATACTGAGATCTTTATTTTTTATTTATTTATTTTTTTTAAGATTGATAATACTAGGATTGTATGTAAGTTTTTAATATTTTTCTATGGATTGAATTTTACTTCCGTTGTTAGAACGTGGTTATTTGACTGCTCTACTTAATCGATCCCAACCGAACCAACCATGTTCGGTTCTCCTAGGTTTCAAGCCTCAAATTTAAGGTGTTCGGTTCTTGAAGATGAGAACCGATCAAAATTCGGTTTAGTTCAGTTAATAAGAACCAAATAGAACATATAAATGCCCAACCCTAATCATATATCCTCAAAGTTTGTGTCCTCAATTTAATTTGTAGCTCAATTGAAGCAATGAATGCACTGCACAAACATAAGAATATAAAGGGGTTATAGTATTATCTTATAATTCATAAATTAAAATAATAAGGTAGTTGTAGATGGCATTAGTTTTGCTCAATAAGAATATGCACCTTGTTGAAAGCCGTCAATGTCATTACTGAGCAAAAACTTTATCAAATGTTGAAAATCAGATGTCAAAATAAAAATGAGAGAACTTTTGAGCTCCACTTAGATTGTGACAACATAGACTATTGTTACAAGTATGGACCAACAAGTACTCTAAATCAGGGAGGGGGGGTTCTTGCTCTCGAATCATTAATAACGAAGAGAGTGCCCATATGACATTGCCCCCACTTTACATTTATATTATTGATGATTGTGAAAAGCAAAAAATATAAAATAAAATAAACAGAGAATAAATAATTGAGATGTGGGTGAGAGGGAACAGGTAAGCATGGTGGTCTAAAAGCCTACATATCTACAAAAAGATGAGCAAATTCAAAAGCGCATGTTTCGCTTTGTCATTTACTTGTTCCATCTTTCATGCTTTTCTTTCTCCAACTACAATTCTTCCTTCTTCTTTCTATAAAAAATAATTTGTTTCTTAATATCTTCTGCTATTACTTTTTTTTTTTAGATGCTCAAGTGATCCCCATTAATCTACATAACAAAATAAATAATGATAATCATGCAAGTTGATTAATAAAATAAAATATTATAATAATATCAATCTATACAATGCTCATGATATCCTTATCTAATTAATTAATAATATATTAAGCTTGAAATGTCAGCCTCTCTACTTTTTGAAGTTTGGAGAAAAAGTTCATGAATTCAGTATTCCTTTAAAGACAATCTTTTTCTTTTTAAGGGTTTAGGTAAGAAAGTGAGACCCGCGATATTTTCATGTGAGTGAGAGAGAGAAAGGGGGATATTAATATTGTTGGATGGATATGCAGACAGGTGGGTAGGAATTATTATTATTATTATTATTATTATTATTATACATATATATATGGAGTTCATGTTTTATTTGTTTTTGTTTTCAAAAACAGTACAACAGAAAAACAACAACTCATATAGGTTAAGATGATTAGTTACTAATACAAGCCATGTTCCATCTTTTTTGCATTCATTATTTGTTTTATTTATGTTGATATTGAGGAATTACCCTTTTTTTCCTCACAGTTCTCTTATCTGTTGTCATTTGTCATCACTAGCTTTTTCATTCAATTTTTAATGGATTCTTGTTTCTCATGCTTTCCTTCCTCTCGTTTTCCTCAACCGTCATAAATAATGCATACAACAATGCTTTCAATTGAATAAATAATTCTAAGTTTAGTTAACCTCATTTATACTTGCTCCAACTAATTCTTGTATAATCACCCAATTACAATCCCCTGCATAAAACTATCAAGTGATGCGAGAGATTTTTTTTTTTTTATCTACTAACGTCAAATCAAAACACTACCAAAACTAACTAAGACGAGATGCTAAAGTATGGTCAGGATTCTTACTCTCGAAAGTGGGAGATAACTATCCACATAGAGCGAGAAAATTATCCATATTTTAATGGAAAATATGGATCGAATGCTTGATTTGAGTAAAGCTATGGATGACTTAAACCAAAGCAGCAATCCCACTTGCTGCAAGTGATGCAAGAGATTCACGTTATTCATTAAAAAAAAATAATAAAAATAAAATAAAAATAAAATTCTCCTTATTCTGAATTAGTCGGCATTCTTCAAAACATATTCTAATCATCTCTCAATATTTCAAAAGACATTTTTTTTGTCATATTTAACTGGAAGGTAAGTTAATTATCAAGCAATTTTCATAAAATCAAAATCAATGTTAAAAAGGGTAGCTTCATATCATATACTTGTCGGTTGAAATGACAAAAGTAGCCATGCTAGATAGATTGAGAAAAGGACAAATAGGGAATCAATGAAGTAAAAACATAGTAAAGGGTCTCAATCACTTTTTGATACAATACGAAAATGAAAAGTAATGGTTCGCTGCTCTTCTTTGCCTTGCTTTTCAAAAAGGCATCTATGCAAAAAGTAAAGATTGAAAAAGCAACCCGAGAAAATGTTCTTAGAAACGTTTGTATGCATATTCTCGACACCGGCCAACGTCAATTTTTTTTTTGTTTATTTTTTTTTTCCTTTTGTTAAATTGACAGGAAGGATCATAGACACATTTAAATTTATTAAAATCAATTAGCATGATCTTGGTATATAATACATAATAAAAAATAAAAAAATAAAAAAGGAATGATGCTCATTTTAATTGGTGAGGGATCTTTCAGGCAAATATTTTTGCCAAAGAGAACTTCAGTTTAATCTCTATATTTATAAAAAACTTCTTTTTTTAAATATAATTTTATTTATAGTGTTCATAGTCTTTTATATTTGAAAAACTCATCAAATTAGCCAATATCATCAATCAACAGGTAGTCAAATATTATGCATATGGGGGTAGATTCATCTTTTAATATTAATTGATAACATAATGACATATGTTAGATGAAAAAAAATTGAAAAAAATTAAATAAAAACAACAATTAAAAGTATATATAAAATTAATGATAAAATAATTTTTTTTTTTTTTACTAGTGTTGATTGTTAAAGATCATGTCAAAGGGATTAATGTGATGAGTTTTTGAATGGTAAAAGATATCATGGATGTTATAAATTGACTCATATTTAAAAATAAGATAAAATGCAGTTATCCTCTTTTGTTACAAAAAGTAAGCTGGTCCGAGTCACAAATGAACCAGAGAATTCCACTTGGGTGAGCCTCCGACACAGCCCTTTTATGGTTGCTCATTAGTCACCACTTGGCTACTTTTGGCTCTGTTTTGACTCTCTGACTCTATTTTTTATTGTTATTATTATTATTATCATCAAGGAAAATAAAAACGCGTTTTTTTTTTTCTCTCTAAATATCATTGATTGTTTTGTAATGGAATGTGAACGTAAGAAATGTTGATGAGGAACTTTTTGAAATTTGCTATATGACATGGAAGTGTGTTTGGTTTTTAGTCAATTTGTGATAATGGAATCTACTAAGAAGAATCAGCCAATTTAACACTATTGTCTCGTTAGGCTTATGTCATTTTGTAAACTCTAGTTTTTGATGTTTGATACTTTCATTAATTCTTTATTATTATTACTATTGTAATTATTGTTATTATTGTAGGATTAGCTAATCATATTAGACTACTATGTCATACAATTATATATTTATAGATTATTCTTTTTTCATAATTCTAAGAGGTTTCATCATTTTGTTATATTTATCAAATACAATTCATTTTTTTTATATTTTTAATTTAAAATTACGAAATAATGTGGTTAGAAATTCAATTATGTCTTTCTGTTTAAATAAATTATAAATGAATGGTCAATGACGTATTTTTTCAATGAGAGTAAGTGCTAATATTTGAAAAGAAAAATTACTTTAAAATATGAACAAACAATATATTTATGTCAAAAGAAGTTTTGTTTAAAATTTTTTTAATAACTCGTAACTACAAAATTAATATGTTAATGGCGTAACTTAAAGCGAAGCACCTTGTTTTTCAATTTAAAAAAAAAAAAAAGGTGAATTTCAATTTTATCCCTAATTTTTAGAAAACTTCACTTTTTTAAACGTGTATTTAGTTTATGATCTCATCATTCCTAAATTATTAAGAAATTAATCAATTTGATCTCGCTAACCATATTTTTAATGGTCAACGGTGACAGAAAGATAAAAATGATTATTTTACCATTGATATTTTTAAACAACATTAAAATACTATTTTTGCCTTAAACATAACAATTTAATTATAACCTCCCCACCAGTAAGAAAGCAAAACATGTCACTCAAAATTTAAAATAAATAAATAAATAAATTTAAACCAATAGAATATTAACATGTGCCCCAATTTTAATTCTTAAATTTTTAATTAAAATCTTAAAAATGAAAATTTCAAAATTCAAAAAAACAAAAAAATAGTAAAAATTAAAGTTGCAAAAAAAATACAAAACAAAAATTTGTAAAAAAAAAAAAGGCCCAGATCTTCATCCAAATAAAAAACAAAAACAAACCAAATCTACTCTCTACTCGTCCAAAAATGCCTGTTTTTGTCCAAATCACAAACCATGTCTTCATTGAAAAAATGTCTCTCTCCATCCATCAAAACCCTAATCACCTAATGCCACCACCCTCAAGCTCTCAAATCTTCCCTCTCTCTCTCCTCTCCAATCCTCACTAACTAAATCTATCCTCTTTTCATCAAAAACAACCACTGACTCGACCTTTTTCTCTCCACCACTCTTATCTCTCACTTCTCCAAGCCCAATGACTTCTCTCATCCTTTCTCATTCCTTTTCAATACATGAAACCCCAATATCATACCCATAATGATGTGCTTTCTCGGTTGGCCTAGTTTCATCAACTCGAATTCGTTTTTGCTCTTTTTAATAAGTTAAGATGACGGGGCTTCAAACCCGACATATTCACTTTAAGTTTGTTGTCAGGGCTTGTGAGAGCTTGAAGGAAAAAGGGATTGTTCATGGGGTTTGTTTGAGATTGGGGTTTGGTTATGGGGCTTTTTTGGTGAGTGGTTTAGTGGAAGACTTACTTGAAAAGTGGAAATATTATGTCTACTTAGTAGTGTTTTAAGGAATGTTTGTGTTGATTTTGTAGGATCTGTTTTTATTGAAGGTGATGATAGATGTGGTTGTTAGGTCGAAGATGGAAATGAAAGAATTTAAGATGTAGATTTTTATTTTTCTGTTTACGTTTTATCAAAATTAATTTTTATTCATTTAATATTTATATTTTTAATTACATATATTTTAATTTCTCAAATTGTTTAGTGTTTGACACGTAATGTTGGCCTAAAGACGAAAATACCCCCATCCTCATTAAGGTTGACCAAAGGTTTATTAACATTAGAGACTAAAATAATGAGTTTCTTGATAATTTAGGAATGATGCATTCATAAATAGATTTACGCATAAAAAATTGAAGTTTTTTTAAAAAGCTAGGGACAAAATTGAAATTTATCAAAAAATAAAATCACAGCTTTAGGTGTAGTCAAATAGGGAAATTAATATGCACGAGTTAGAATCTAGTGTAGTTGCAACTTTTTGATCATAAGGATTGCATGAAATAAAAAAGTTAACAAAATGATGAGAGCATGCAATAAAGCGAGTCAAAAGATGCATGCCTCCGCCTAACAGTATAATCAATGCCTATAGTATTAAAGCAGTAATTAATCACAAAGTCAAGAATTTTTTTGCTTAATCTTACAAATTTAAATAGCTCATGCATACTACTAATAAGAAATGCTTATGGTTATTATTGTTAACCAATTAGTATCTACTGAATTATAATAATAAAAATTATAAAAATCAAATATTTAATTATAAAACGTTAGAAAATAAAAGCAAATTTGAGAGTTTTGTTATCACCTGTTTATTATACTAGAACAATATATATAGTGGTGAAACCTATTAAAATAATGTGTACGATGAACTCATAATAAATAATTTTGTAAAGTTTATATTTGATGATTCGGAGTTTTTAGTTCTACTACTTTTTAATTGGCAGTACAATTTTATAACTGAGACATTAGTTTTGTTACAATAATGTGTGGATACAATTAACACATTAGTTTAAATATAAAATTGGGTTATAAAGTTAAAATACCGAACATATATTTACTCCTATATCTATCATTTACATTTTAAGGTTATTTTTCATTAAGCAAATATGAATTTTGTTCTATTTTCACTTTGCAATAAGGAGTTTTAATATTTGTTAAAATCCTAAGTACAATCACTTGAAGGGAAAAAACAACAATTGTTTTTATAAAATAAAGATTTGCGGAACTTTGAGTTTTAAAAATTTTTAGAAAACTCAAGAACCCTAGATCCATAAAACAATGAAATAAAATAATAAAACTAAATAAAGATCGAATCTTGTACCTTTTGTATTGATCTCTGTGGATTGCTCACCACCTTGCCTTCCTTGATATGACTCTACACCAAGAAACAAGTGAGTGGGCACAATTATATAGAATTGTGCTCACTATCTATTGATTTCTTTTCCCAAAAGAACAAACAATATATGTAAGAGGTGAGAATAGGTTTTTGTTTTAAAGAACGTAAAACAAAACCTAAGTTTATCTTCTGTTAGGAAAAGAATACTATTTCTTTTCTATTTATAGGCAACCAATTAGGGTTTTAATTAATCAAAATTAATATTAAACCTCAAGTTTATTAAAATTAAACTTTTGCCCATATAACATAATTAATTCACAATTAATTCATGTTATATTTTGTAATCATACTTGTGGCCTATAATTAATTCATAATTAATTTATACTCGGTCACAACTAAGAATTGAATTCAAGACCTCTTATAAAATTAATTAAATAATTATTAATTCATAATTAATAATTAACTAATTAATAATTTGAATAATCAATATTATTCAAATACCAAGTGAACACATATTTTGCTACTTATGTAACAACTATAATTGGACGATCCAATTACAATATTCTATATACACGTTTCTTATAGTGAAATGAGCTATCAAGGGAACCCGATGGACCTACAGTTTTGAGCTCCAATAATATCGGAATTATTAATTAAACTCTTTAATTAAATAATTCACTATTATTAATCTTAGAGTTACTCCACTAAAAACCTAAGATTGCACTCTCAAAACTATAGATATTTTTATACAATCTGAAATTTTCAGTGTCCATTGATATAATCACTACATATGATTTGACCCTCCACAAATAGTTCATAATTAGAGCTAGGTCATAATGTCCGTTATACCCCTCTAATTATATCTTGATCCTTAAGTACCATTGATTCTCTAATGAACAATATATTCATAACAACTTATGAATTTATCTTTCCGTTTACATATGAACAGAAAGTTGAGCGCTCTTATTGTTCAAGACCTGAATCAACCCTTAAGAGAACTATTTCTCTACTTCTCGCAAGAAGGAGTGGATTCCATTATTGTATAGAATGTTCCTAGCTACTTACTAAATCATATCCCCAAAGTACGAAGTTATTGATCGAGCATCTATATCGATCTCACCCATGTAAATCAAAGGACATAACTCAACAAGCAGAGTCCATAATACACTCAGGATTAAGATCAATTCATATATGATCATCTAGTCGATAAATATAAATCTCTAAGTTTAACGGATATTAATTAGAGACTTATGTTTATCGTGGTCCAGTCCTATATAATTTTTATTATATAAGGTGCCTCCATTTCCATGTCACTACATGAATAGTCTCGGATAAAACTATTGTACCGAATACAAAATGAACCGCAACTGTAGATTTACCACAAACAAAGTACCCAGCTTCGTTTGTTTTCTACGGACTCTTTAGATTACTTCTCTCAAACTAAATCCGCTGGTATATAACACTTATATACTTAGTTTGAAAATACATCAGTAATCAAGGATGTTTCTCATGATATATATAATTTTTGCAAAATATATAAATTGAATAAAATGAATACTTTATTATTATTTATTAAAACCGTTTACATAATTACAAGCTCTTAGGGCACAAAACCCAACAATACTATCATGAGGCTCTT
This sequence comes from Litchi chinensis, assembly GCA_019925255.1. Classification (NCBI taxonomy): domain Eukaryota; kingdom Viridiplantae; phylum Streptophyta; class Magnoliopsida; order Sapindales; family Sapindaceae; genus Litchi; species Litchi chinensis. The sequence continues at coordinate 24,412,966 of CM034461.1, read as the reverse complement.
TTGATCTAAGACTTTAAGACACATAACTCAGAACTAAACTCTAAGAAGAGGGAGAGATAACCCACACAAAGTGAAAAAATTGCTCACAAACTCATGTGAAACTTGCAGCTCAAACTTTCAACCAACTACTTAAGAGGAGCAGAAACAAAAAGGAAGGATACCACTACATCACTCAATGTGGAGATGGTATAGTTCACTTTTAAACCTAAGAAAATAAGAAGTACAAAATAATGAAAAATCAGCAATGATGTTTTTAACACATGTACAAAGGATATGGTTGGATTTATAATAATGATAATTAGACATGGACCACATGGAAGAGTTCTTATAATTATTTCTATTACATTAGCTTACACGACAATTAAAGTACACACAATTAAAAAAAGAAGGAAGCAGAAGAATTAAGATAACAATAAAAAGCTTGGATTAGTCTTGATCTTAGTGGATTAAATTAATGGTAGAAGAAAAAGAAAGGGAGAGAGAGTTGTTGGGTTTTTGTTTTCATTCCAAAAAGGTTGACATGACATAAGCAAAGAGACAGAAGCATAAAGTTGTAAAGTTTTTTGTGGGCTTGCAGAACAAAACATCACACTCTGCTTTAAAAAAAAAAAAAAATTCTTCTCCATACTTTTTCTGCATCCAGACAAACCAAGTGGAGCTTTCTTTGTAATCAAGTATATTCTTTCACTTGGACCAAAATATTAATTTTTTTAAAAAATTTTTTACTTTTCTTTCTATTTTTAAAAAAATTACTTTTCTTGTAGAAGAAATTATCATCTTCTTCTATCTCTTTCCTCTCTCTTTTTCAGTATGACACATATAGACGGCTCTCGTATAATCGAAAGTCACTCACACCACACCTAAATAGAAAACAATTCATATACATTTAAAAAAAAAAAAAAAATCTCATCTTTTTTACTGAAAGTCGGAATGTCGCCTGTGTGCTTCGCTGTACTTCTTAGCCATAGACCCTTCTTTTCTCACTTAATCTTACCTTTGTTTAAATTTACCATGTTAGCCTTCATGATTAATTATTTTTACTTTGCTTAATTAATTGTGACTAGCGTGTGATTAGAGTTAATCTTTATGTGTTAAACAATTCATTGTGCTACAATAATATCGTGGTTGCATTTGCCTTGCTTGTGAATTAATGTTTAGAAGTAGTGTACAAGCATGTTATTATATCACAAAGGAGATTTGACTGAATTTTGCATCATCATGTGTGATCCTCTAACATATCATGACATTGAAAAAAGAAGAATAATTTTATATAGCACATTTTTATTTTCAAAATAAAGGCTAATAAGTAATAAATAAGAACACATGCATAGTGGGGGTCAGTAAGCCTATATGTATGCATATCAAATAATTGTATTATTATATGATATATACTCACATTAGACTTTTACCTACTTTAATTAAATCATTCTTCCATAATACAGACAAATAATCTTTTCTAAAAAGTTGGTGATTGTATTCTTTTTATTTTTTCTTTAATTATTATAAATTAATATCAAAATAAAGCCAATGTATTTTATCATAGTTGTCAGCTTAGCTGCGAAGTCGTACGGATCAAGTCAAACATCTATATAAACAAATTAAATATCTGAACTAAGATTTTTTCCTAATAAAATGATATATCAGTATAAAAATAATAAATTATCAGGAATATTAATTTGTTTTTAACTCTCATGAATTACTCAAACTCAAACTTTTCTTATAAAAAGTGAAGATAAAAAAACAAGACTAGAAGATGTCCCAACTCTATATCAATCTAATTAGTCTAATTAGCCAAATTTAAAAAATTAAATAAATAAATGCAACCATAATTATATGTATTCACCCTTTATTATAATTTTATACATGTATTTATCCATCATATGGAAAGTGAAGTTTGAAGAATAGATTGACTAATAAATGAGAGCACATGTAGAGTTGGGACTGAAAGAGTTTCACATTAATTGAATTCAATTCATCTGGAAGCGTCACTTTTGAGTTATCAATTTGTTATCTTCTAATCTGGGACTCTCACTTGATATCAACTACTTCACTTTGTCTGTCCATTTTCAAAAAGGAGACGTCTCATTTCTTGGGCGTTTATGCATTGATTAAGTGGACTAATAAATTTGGAATTGGATCGCCTTTTGGTCTTGTCTTGGAAAAAATCTTGGTGGAGTAGGCACATCATCAAGTTAATGGGTATTGTCCGGCTATTCAAAGTATATAAGGTAACATGAAAATTATACATAATTAATTAAATGAATAGTAAATATATCACTTGACTAATATGAGTATTCATAGGCATGTTCCACACTCCCACTCTAGATTTTCTCATTTGTCTTGGCTTGGCCATAACAGATCGAAGAAGGCTAGAGCAACTGGGTGTTGCTGCACTGGCAAAGCAGACAACCTCTGTGTCCTTTGGGTTGGGTTCGACTCACCTCCACATAGCAATATGTGGCAATTTTCTCCTTCCTCTTTGGGAGCCCACTTCGCCCTTATTGAGAGTCATCATTTTAGACTACGTTTCAGAGACTTGATCCAGAAAATCCGACAAATACTATATATTAGTTGTAATCTGAAAAAAAAAAAAAAAATCAAAATCAATGAAAGATGGTCTTGTCAATAAGCACAAGAAAGTTAGAGATACCGTGGTCCTATAGCCTACGACCCTAACCAAGGCTAAGCTCATTAACCGGCTACTCCAAGATTTTTTATAGTTGGATTACAAAGACAAAAAGGTGCCAAGTGTGGTGGTTGAAGACGGCTAATGCAATGGAGGTTGCTACCCACGAAGGCTGCATATTGGCATATTTGGTGATTGCTTAATACCAGTGATTAATTAATCAATCAATCATCCATTATATGGCAACTTTAAGTTGGCATGGCAAATTCAAAAGGGAATGAGTTTCTAAACCTCTATCGTATTACAGTTAATCTCTTTAAATTTCAATACATAATCAATAATATTTCAGAGCACTTACCATTCTTTTAAGGAGTGAAATCAAATAATTGAAAGAAGGTATATAAGTCCTCTCTGATCGTAGCTAGTAGGTGGTGTAATTGACACCACCTCATCTATATCTTTTTTGAGTATCAAGTTTTAAACCGCAATCTTATTTCTGTATGAGTTCAGTTAAAGCAATTCCTATTTATTTGTATGGGTCTTTCCTCCTGATTCTAAGAGCTTGTTCCGGATTGTGTCTTAAAATTTATACCAACATATTTCGATTGTATTACCTATAATTATAAAACGTACTAGTAAATAAATAAATAAAGTCCTCTCTTATCAAAGGGCAACGCATCTCATCAAGTCGATCCCGCAAGTATCAAGTTGTTGCACGTGTCAGCTTTCTAATCTAGCCACTTATATTAATCAGCTCGACGAAAAACTAAGATTTGGACCGACCAATGATATAAATACACCAATTCCCCTTTCTCATTGAAAGCTATATAGCATGCTACATGTGTCACATATTGAAAATAATATCACAAAAAACACATTATGAAGGTAATCCTCCACCACCATTCATATAAACACTCTACGAATCTCCACATCAAATACATGCCAGCTATGTTATCATATTCACCCAAAATTAGGGGCATTATTTATTCTAATTGTATAGGTGGTATTCTATGAATATAGATATTATCAAGTGTGAACTGACACTTTTCGAGTCTCCATGACTTAAATAACGTTACTCTTACAATATAAATATCTCGTTTTTGTGATATCTGAATAACTTTCATGGCCCAAATAACCCATTTTTGTGATCTAAACAACTCTCACAACTTGACTCATTGATTACTCACATGAATAGCTCGTGGTGTATAAGATATTTCACTTCTATGTCCCTGAACAACTCTCACGATCTTTGATCATTGATTGGTCACTTGAATAATTAGTAGCTAGAGTAAACACTATCCCATTTTGGTGACCTAAATATCCCACATGACTTGAACCATTGAATCCAAGGATCACTTGAACCACGAGTAAGATAACATTCGAGGATTGTAACTAAAGACTTATAAAAATTTTGGTTTCAAATCTGATACCAAACAGCAACCAAAACACTTATATAGTTACTGATTCAAATCTTGAGAACGCCATTTTACTCACTAGTGGTTCAAAATGACTGCGACCACATCTGGCCCTCACCACACCTTTTGAGGGGCAAGGCATCATTTGTAATATATAACTCTTAATCAAGATTAGAACAATAAAAGAAAAAGCAAAGTAATGCAAGCATTGTTTGTAGGAGAAGGAAAAGAGGAATGCCTCTTCTTTATTGATCAAAGTCCATGTAATTAATAAATATCTATGACAAAACACTATTATGTAAAATTTTTAATATAAAAGAAATTAAATAATAATAAAAAAGGAAAAAAAAAAAGATGAGACATTGGATGGCTCCTAAAGGTACCGTTAAACTATCAACATCTCCCTCTTCTAACTGTCTTCATTTTTTTTTTTTTTTTTTTTTTTTGCCTTACTCTATTTTTTTTAACTCTCCCAACTGTTATCAGTACCCGCCAAAAACAGTTGGGCATATTTACATGTCTAACCCCAACAGAACTGAGAAATCATATGTAGTTTCAGTAGTCTTGGATGGTTTGATACAACATTGGTCTTCATTCTTCATCAGTGATCACTATCACAACCCATCAACCACCACCCTGATACTACTTGGCAGAAAATCTCCCAGGGTCCAGAAACCAGAAGAGTCGTCGTCAGGTTCGAGCCTAATAATGGTGGATTCATCTGCTGTGACATTGGTGGGTAACCTTAATTTGAGCTGGTGTAAGCTTGGAACCAAAACTTTATCTGTCCATTCTTCTAAACCTGTTCGGCCAAGCCATACACCGCCTACAATCTTTTCAAGAGCCTCATCGGGTATTTCGATTGAAAGACTGTTGCCAATGATGGTGGAGAACTTTTTCGTAATGGCATTTGTTACGTCACATCTAATGGGGCCAAAATCTACTGGTTTGAAGACAATGGTGTCGTCTAAGGAGTTGAGAAGATCCTGAGATGGCGGTGAGGTTGAGTGTGATGATGATAGCAGTAGTCTGTTATTGGGAGCATGCTCTTCTTCATGATCGATTGTGAGGTCACTTGAATTGCGTGATCCATCTGCTTTATCATCACCGAGATCAGCGATCTTGTTGAGATCGAATGACAGTCCTGAACCGGTTTCCTTCCTTGGTTTTGTGGGCCTTTCATCGTCGAAAAGCCAACTGGCTCTGCGTTTAGCTGTTTTCCCCAGAAGAGTCAACTTTAATTGCCAACCTCCAGTTGCTAAACTTGCTAGCCTCTTCTCGTCTATTGTAACACCAGAGGACGATAACTTGAAAGACTCTGGCAACCAATTGGCAGTGAGAATGAAGATTATATTCCCTAGACTGATCTCACGGCCATGGGAATCAGCAAATCGGCCTCTCTCCATTGCCCGTTTCATGCTCTCTCGAACCAATAGATCAGCTTCATCAATGTCTTCAAGCAAGATCACAGATAATGGGTGTCTCTTCACAGCCTCTCCTATTTTATCCAGCACTGTTTTCCCACGGAAGCTTATATTTGATTCCCCATCATCTCGTCTTGAACCAAGAGAGATCGTTATTGGATCATTCCCGCTTACTAGCTCTGATAGAGCTGACGCCATCTTCTTCTTGCCGACTCTGTCAGGACCTGTGAATAGCAGCCATATGTCACCCTTTGATCCTGCTACTCGGCGTTTTCCATTGCCCAGTCTGCATTGTGTAATGGTTGTAGCCACAGCAGATGCTGCCTCCTGCTGCCACCATACTTTCTCCATTAGACCTTTGAGAAGCCTCTTTACTGAGTCCACATCCATTGTCTTTGAAAGTTTGTCACCCTGCAATTCACGGACATTGTTCTGTGATTCAGAAGATATGCAGCCCAAGAAGTCTCTGACATGGTCCTTGTGGGTTTTCTCAGGTGTGCTTTCAACGACCTTTGGTCGGCCGAGAACCAGCTCTGTTCTCACAGGACTATCTGGAGGAGAAGCTGCACATTCGGATGGCTGGCTGGAGACCAGACTTTGGTTCAATTGGAGAGCATCACCACCAAGCTTTCTGTTCAGTTGTGATTTCGGTTGGAATGACTGCCGTACTAGAAGGTTTGGATTGTATAAGCCTGTCATTGAGATAGGTGACGGGACAATTCTCTCAGGGCCAAGAAGACTAGGCTGATGAAAATTGGGATGTAGACGCAAACACATATCATTCCATTTCTTCTGCAATTCTTGGCTCTTTTGTTTCCAGACCAAATCATGATCTTTATTCTGTAGAAAGGACACAAAGAACAAAGATTAATAACCACAATTCAATTAAAACAAAAGCAAAGGGTTTCAACTCAAGAAGCAAGCTTCGACATGAACTTACTGATATCTGATCCACTGTGTTAACATGGGCATCCTGAGCTTTAGCGTTGTGCAACCATTGTGGCAGCGATGGTCTAGTAGTTTCCGTTTTAACTTCAGATGGCGATCTTTCAGCAGCTAGTTTCACAAGCTCTTGTTCATAATTCTGCATACACTGGGGGCAACAGCCGAGTCTCCGAGCAGGATCCAAGTTGTGTCTTGGTGGGAAGCCCTTCAACGGGGACAAAGATTCAACAGAGCTGCTAAGGATGCCATTGCTGCCAAGCCTTTACAGAAAAAGAAACATAGATACCCACATATAGATAAAGCATGAGCCTTCCATATTCAAACTAAGCAAAACTTATTATAGTGATTTAAACTGCACAATCAAATCTATTCTTAGCAAAAAAGTCGGTAAACACAAGAAAAGGTGTACAAGACATGACTCAAAGTTGAAGATACTAAGGCTTATGATCAAATGTAAAAGATGAAAAAGTTAGATTGAGTGTATGTACGTATGTACCTGGGAAACATGGGGGTTTTAGCAGTAATTGGTACAGCCTGCAGATCCCAATCATTTTCCATACAAGGATGATAAACTTGACACCTCAAGTAAGTCTCACAAGTAGCAGTGGCAATCAACCAGAGCCTGCCACCAAACCTGACCAACAGCCTCCCCATCTGGGCCACAGCCTCCGAAACCACCACCGAATTGGCCACCCCGCAGCTCAGCTGCTGCTCAACCACCCATTTCAAGTCACCCAAATCAACAATCACCCCTCCCCCTCCACCTCCATTTCCCATCTTGGTCTCAATCAACGCACCCATTTCCTTCATTTTGGAGACTATTTCGGATTTATCACAGCAGAAACGAATCACCTCAACATTCTTCAGCAACCCATCTAATTGGTTGTTGTCAATCTTGTTCAAAATCTCTTTGACGACCAACTCCGGCTCTGACTCACCCACCAGTACTGGGTTCCGTTTCTTGGACCTCCCCAATATGTCAATGACTCTCTTGACTTCATCAGAAGCAGCAGCAGCAGGAGGCACTTGTTGAAGTCTGGGATTCATATACAGACTCCGATTGGGAGGACGATAGGAAACGGAAGGAGGAGGTGGTGAATTGAGAGACTGCTCGATAGTGGCCTTAACAGCAGGGCTGGAGAAGCTGGCTTCACGCATGACTCGGCTGACACTGGGGTCATCGAGAATGGAAATGATGAGCTGTTCGAGCTCGACTTTGACCGCCAAGAGAGGCTGCTGCTGCTGCTCGGGACAGCCACGGCGCTGATGGGCCTGCGCCCGCTTGAGAGCCGCCATGAGAGCGTTGGAGATGGGGGGGTCGAGGCCTGGACTCATGTTCTGCGCAGTCGGCAGCCGCTCCAACGCCACGCTGAAACACAGCTCGAGAGCCCTGCACTGCAGCGGATGCGACGAATTCGGATGAGACTTTATACATGCCTGCCGCAAAAACCCAGATGGGGATGCCAGAAGCGTCGCCGCCACATGCAAAGGCGTGGTCTGGCCGTGGTTCCGCCGGCTGGCTTCCGCTATCGACTGATTCAACACACTGGCCGCCTCCGCCGTCAACGTCTGCTGGATCGTACTTAGCCCGGCTCTCATTTCCCAATCTCTGAAATCAATCAATCAATATCTACTCGACTTTGTCTCGTTATATGAGTAAGTATGGATGTATGTATGGCCTTCGTTTTCAATTAGAATCCACCGCCCTATATAACTTTTTATCAAATTCACATTTCCAGCACCCAAAAAGAAAATTCAGGTTTGTTTGTTGGTAGTAGGGGGAATCTCTCTCTTTTTCTCTCTTTAACACCGATAAGATCAGATCCCTTCTTCTTCTTCTTCTTCTTCTTCTTCTTCTCTTTACAACAAACCCATTTTTATTCTCTCTCTATATTTATATTTTTCCCCAAAACATATATACAATAAAAACAAAAGGGGGGTGGTAACTAATGGGAAAAAATGGAATCAAGTATGTATTTAGTTTGAAATATTACAGTAGTAATTAGTTAGAAGGGGGCAGAGGAGAGAGTGCATCAAAAATATGTTTGTATTTTTATTGAAAAGAAAGAGAGAATTTCTCTGTATGCAAGGAGTAGGTGTTGTTGTTGCAAGGATTTCTGGAAAATGCTTTGTAGGCAGAGCAATTTGTGTGAAGTTATAATTATAAAAAATTATTAATTAAATAGTGGATGTTCAGTAGCACAGTTGGTTAATCCAACATCCATGCGCCTTGAAGGCAAAGTTTCCACATCCATGAAATCATTCTAGAAAATACGTGTCAATTTTCTTCTATTTATGTGTGGACAGCTCTCTTTTATGTATAAATCTCGTTTAATCTCAATTAATTTATAAACTTATCACAATCATGAAAAATTAATTAAATAACTAATATATATTTTCATATATATATATAAGCATCTCTCCTTGTCTGTATGTAATAAGAGATAATGGAGTGAGAGAAACCCAGAAACGCCTTTTTTAGAGAGAGAAACATGAAAGTGAAAGAAAGATTCATGAGTAGATAGATAGACAGATGGAAAATGAACTATAAAACAGAATGAATTCAATATCAATATTATTTCTCTTTTTTTTTTTTCCTTCTCTCTCTTCCTCTTATCATGTATGAGTATGACCATGTATTGACGGCCTTTTTTATTAGTCTTTTCCCACCCTCTTCTTGTGGCGCGTGGTGCGTTTGTCAAATTCATTTTTTAATATTAACTTGTGTTTATTATGATAATTCTATCATAATTGGTTTAGTTAGTTGTGATTGACTTCAAATCATATTCATAATTTTACACTTGAATTGAATTGCTGATGCTTCTTCAATTTTTTACTTTTTTTTTTTTTAATAATTTTTAGTTGAAAATACCTTCTGGATTTGGAAACATGATGCCTGTTCAAATTTGGGTTTTTGGGATGTAAAACCAGTGCTTCAAATTATAAAACGAAAAACAAACTATAAACTGAATATCATTAGTTATGATCCTAAAAAACTTCTAATTTGAATATATCCATTTAATAGCATAGAATTCGTTATCTAAATTTGTAAAAAAAAAAAAAATGGGAATGTGCTTGTGGTTAACAATTTCTTCAATTAATTACAAGATATACTTTAATTTATTAGTATACTTCCTTTCATTTTATGATGTAGATTCAAAAAAATTTGTGTGGATTTTTTTTCCCTCCTTTTATATGGAACTAAATATTTTATAATGTGATTATCACAATAGGTCTTAATATATTTTAAATCCCAAGTATTGATTTTCAATTAACTTTTTTATTTACATATATTTCAAGTTTTTTTTATTATTCATAGTATTTAATTAGACATAAGTAATAATTTAAGAGTAATGTTGTACTATTTAAAAATTTATCTAAACTCATTACTCAAATGATATAACAAGTTTATATTTAATTATCACATTATCAATATATCATTATAAAATAAATATAATAATTATAAATCAATTTTTTATGTTATTTAGACAAAGATTTTTGATAAATTTTGAAAAGTATAAATATTATTAACGATTTAAATATTAGAAATCAGATGTACTACCATCCAATGTATGTGCTCAATGATAAGAGTTAGGCGGCGCACTGTAAGTGATATCTAAATCTTTAAAATACATGTTCGAAAAAAAATATATTTTTTGGAAAATATTAAAAACATATAATTGGACAAAAATCAGTAACTAGAATTGCTATTATAGAAAAGAACAGCTTATACTACGCGCTTTGAATTTGGAAAAAAAAAAAAAAAAGGTGTCAAGCTTTGTCTCTCTTTAATTTGCGTTTCAACCAATTTTGTGCTTTTCACACGCAATCCCCTGCAAAGCCATCCCACGACTTTCTTTCACCATTCTCTCTCTAACTTTTCTCACTAATCACCCCCTTCATATAATAATCCAAACATAACATCTTTTTTATTTATGCTTAATTACCAAACCATATTACCTAATTTTGGGTTTATTTTAACCTTTTTAAACAAACTAGTGGCAACTAATAGTAATTATCCAAGAAGCTAGCCCTCCAAATACCCGCGTTAATGAGACTCAATTCGAATATTTTTGAGATAACATATGTTACAAAAATTTAAGATAAAGGGAGAAGAAAATATTTGAACTAAAGACTTTTAAGCCCAGATACCAAATTAGTTAACACCATACTAAAAAATTAAGTTGATAGAAAAGATCCAACTATAATATTTAAAAGGGAAAAGTTTATTATCCCCCCTGTAGTTTGATGAAATGTCCAAAATCCCCTTTTCTTTGAAAAATTTTTTGCCTGTGAAGGGGGATTTTGGACATTTCATCAAACTATAGGGGGGATAATAGACTTTTCCCTATTAAAACTTAACATTTTAATTTTTGTTTTATGACTTTAAAGATAATTGTTAAAATTTATGATAGTATTTATATAAAGGAAACTTTAGATGTTAATCTTGTAGCTATTAAGGAAACTCTCCTACACTGACATTGAGAAGATTTTATTTATGTAACTGTAAATACCGTCTGTAAAGTTTATGATCCCATAGATAAGTTGCATGTTTGACGTCAAGAACTATGAGAAATAAATGTGATTTCTTCTTTTATGATAAAAAGTGAACCCAACAAACTTTATTTAACCATTTTAAGAAAATTATGGGTAAATAAGAAAGTTTCAAATTTTGTGCCAACTAACACTTGGACTTTTCAACATTTATTTTAATTTGAAGAACGGTACAAAGTGAAATGGAGTGAGCTTAACTACAAAACCTAATAAACATGTTAATTTTTCTTTTTTTAAATACCACATATTTTGGGACAATTTCAACCTCTTAAACTGAAGAAGTACTCTCAACTAATAAATTATATTGGAGAGTGACATAAACATGTTAATTTTCATTCACATAAAAGGCACAAATATTTTGATTTAAATGGAAACCATGACTTACATAGACATTTGCAATACCTTACCTGTAAAACAAAACCGTGCTTGTGATTTATTATAAGAAAAGTTCAAATAACACAATTATCTTTTACGTGCCAATATGACCCATCATTTTCTATATTTGTTTTTAGACAATAGTATGTTATACAATAATTCAAACATAAAATATTATCAATTTAAATGAACTAATAAATCATATTTACCGATGATATAACCCATCATTTTTAATGTATAAACACAAATCTGAATACATTTTATTTTATTTTTAAACATGGTTATTGGAAATATATCTAAATAATAATTTTTATCTCAATGTATATTGAAATTAATTAAGTCAGTGTATTATTTATGAGTTATTGATTAAATATAAGTGATTGTTCATTAAGTCAAATCAACTGAAACTCAATAAACCTAATGGCTAATGAGATAATAAATTTATTATATCAATACACACTACGAATATATACATATATATATTAGATTGCTAAGTGTATATTTATTATTTGAATTTTTTTAGATCCAATGATTATTTGGTCTTAAAAAGGGGAGATAGAATTTCACCAATAAATCATGCAACATGTTCATACTTAAAAGTATTTATAATTAAATGTGTTTTAATGAAAAATATTAATAGATAAACATAATATTAATTACTTAAAAGTCAGTTGAAATTGTTCATTACATCACTTGAAATAATCCGTTGTAACATTTATAACATAAAATAATACATTACGAGTGCAAAAGTGAATGAAACATTAAATGCATTGATAATGGAAGAATCCTACCCTTCACATGAACAACCGCCAAATAAATCGAACATTTAATTTGGTCGCAGTCTAAATAGACCGCCTCTTGATTTCAAGTCGGCAGAGAAACAATCAACCCACTTTTCATTTTTAATATCATCAATGAAGAAGTGGTTGTGAGTTACTGAATAAAGATATAAAGTTTTTTTTTTTTTTTTTTTTTGCAAAAATCAAAACATAAAAAAAAAAAAAAAATCTTTTAGAGAAAAAAATAATGTGGGCAGGAATTCAAGCTCTAATTATAAAGATGAAAATTATTGATATTACGATCACATTCTTTCGAAACAAATATGTTTATTCTGATCACATGTAATAAATTAAATAGAAAAAAACAATCTTAACAATATTTTTGTAATGCTGGAAGTACTACCCTCAAATCTTCAAATGCATAAAAAAAATATAGTTTTCTTCGTTATTATTACTTTGTAATTAAATTAAATTCATTCATGCGAAAATTTGAGAGTTTTGTAACCTTGATTTTGAACAAAACTGTAGGCCTTATAAGGGCCAAAAACTACCCTATAAACTCCTTGTCATGAGAATGACATTGGTGCCTCAGAGTGCACCATCCAGCCGGCATCATGTGTGTATGGCGAAACTTTGATCAAAATTGTTGGCTTGGTGAATGGTTAACTACCCTACAAGCTGCTAGCAAGGTATGAGAGTGATATCAATTTCAATGTTTGACTGTACCATTCAACCCCGTATCATATATGTATAGTGAAACTTGTCACTCTTCATATCCTTTTATAACACACACGAGTTTGATTACCTTATTCAACCACTAATCTCACTCCTCAATTGGAATCATTGAAATAATTGTAAGATAATTATTGAAGTCAATCCAGAGACTCAAATTGAGAAATAAAGTTAATAATTAAAGTAGTTAAATACAACACATATGGGTCACATAAGATTATTCATTTCCATTGATTAATAAAGTAGCCATCTGACTTCACTAAAAACTTAAGTTTTCAGCTCGGTGGTAACAAAAACAATCATCTATGCCATATAGGAAATGAGAACTCAAGGCTCCAAGTAAAATAAATAAATAAAAGTACAAATAGTGGTGCTCATATGATTAACAATCTTTACATCAACATACAATAATTACCCACATGATGTAGAAATGAGAAAAATTTGAAAAAAAGAAAAAGCCACTTTTTGGGATTCCTAACTTTACAAGTCTTGCTTGGGGGGGTTTGATTAATATAATTAAAATAGAAAAAGGTCGATGTTGAAGAAGTAGTACAAGAAGCACTTTTGAGAGAGAGAGAGAGAGAGGAAGAGTGTTTGGCAAACAAAAGTAAAAACTAAAAATGATCATCATATTCCCTTTTGGTAACGCACGCCCTCAGAAGTCAGTCTTCCCTTCCCTTTTACGCGTTTCTCCTCCAACCACTTCCAACTTTTTACTTGCACCCCTCTTTTCAACCCCTCACGCGCTCCTTCTATGCCTTCTTTATCTACTCTTCTTTATAAATTCCAACCATTCAATATATATATATATATATATCTGTATATATTTTTTATATAATTAAACTAGCTTAAAGGATAATCATAACCTATTGAAATAGGAATACTAGTTGTACAAACTAAAGAGCTGCTCCCAAATATGAGGAATCTATCTATACGAAGATGAATGAGAGGCTTACACGTGGGTGGGAAGACAACACATATAAAAGATGAGAGAATATTTATTATTTAGCGTCACGAGGTGTTGACCTATACATGTAGGAGCATGGGGGCAACTGATGCACTAAACAATGGTCCCAACTGTTATTAACAATCCCAACTATTATATATATATATATATATAGACACACACACACATCTTCTTACTCCTTTAAGTAAAATTATAACGTTTTTTTTTTTTTTTTAACTAAGGAAACATTGATTAATAAGTCCCTCAAAGATAGCTTGGGCAATAATGTTGTGGTAAATAACATTGCCCACTTGGCCACCCACTTCCTTACTTAGAGGTTGTGGGTTCAACATCATCCTCCCCCTACAATTTGTGGGTTTCTTTTCCCCACACATTATGAGTTGCAACTCCACTTGATATAAATTGCTCTCTTCCGTCTTCAGACCTGTTCCTAAATCGCATCCCGGAGTCATATCCTTATTAGTTTGACTGTCCTTTGAGTTAAGTACTAATTATCAAAAAAAAAAAAAAGTCCCTCAAAGATCCATGAAGCCAGGAAAAATATAAAAGGCAGTGACAACATGTCAGTACATCTCCCCTATAGGAGAGAAAGCTAAGTAATCTGATTTAGTTGTTAGACATTCTCCTATTTGAGAATAGCTTGACATTTACACATACCAACCTCTTGGTATAGGACCTTGATAAGGATTTTAAGATGAAAATTTTGTTAGATAAATGTTCATGAGGACCTTGAATTTTGATGAGTTGTTCTTCATTGATATATTTTATTAAATATTATGTTTAATTTCTAATTTTTATTATAAATTAAAAGCCTAGGAGTGGGACTATAACTTGAATTTATAATTTTAATGATTTGATACGAACCATTTATTATTGTGTTTACCTTAACTATAACCATTAAATTGTAATTTATTTAAATACCTTCATTAATAAATTTAAGAGTACAAATAATGCTTATCAAACCCGACTAAAATCAATTAATTGAATTTATATTTTGACAAGATTCACAAACATAAATGATTTTTACCCATAGTTTTAAAGGCATTATTATATATGTCAAATTGAGGTTATCTTGTTAATATACTATTATTAAATTAGTTTATAACGGTTGTAGACATAATTTGATGGTAATCACATTTCAAATGTCAATAAATTTTTTATTTCACAGTTCAAATCTCATTCTATGTAAGAAAGAAAGATATATTACTTGAGTACAAATTAAAAAAAAAAAAAACTAGCCTACAAAGTCTCAAGCATAAATAATTACTTAATTAATTAAAAATAAAATAAAAACTACTTAATTATAAAGTACGATTTATTATTAAATTATAAAGTTTTCATGTGTGAACGACTTGAAAAAAAAAAGAATAATGTAACATTTATTCATAAGTAACGCTATACTGTTAAAAAATTTGTCTAAATTTATTGTTTTAGTCAACTAATAATATTATTTAAATAATAATTTTTAAATTGACTTTAATAACTATTTTTATAATCGGTTATTATTGATGAATAATATTATTAATTGGATAAGATAGTTAAATTTGATAAATTTATATATAATTACCGTATATCATTACTTAATCTTAAAATTACCGTGGCAATTATAATCCAAAATTTTTAACTTACAAGTAAAGGGTAATAATTTCAAGAAATTGTCAAAACGATCAATTATTAATAGTCCGATTTAGAAATTAGATTGGGTGGGGCCACATCAGGTGACACAGACAGAATCGAGCGGCTAGCAAGAGTTGCCGTCCCGAACGGAAGATCAGGGCCGTTCAAATGGCTGCAATGAGGTCTTTGAAGTTAAAAGTTGAAGATTAACTTTAAGGAAAATTATCGCGTGAAAAAGAAAGAGACGGGCGGGTGTGTCGTGTAGAGAGAAAAAGCTGACGCGTGAAATTTAGTCATTTTCCTTTTTTCAGTGACCGAGAAAATCAAAAAAGTTGAACTTTGAAAGTTAGAGAGAGAGAGAGAGACGAGACTTTCAACTTTCCACATTTATTACCGTTCACGTATCTTTTGGGACTTCTTTGTCTTCTTCTTTCCACTACAATTCACTGTTTTGCCCCTACTTCTTTCTCTAATTACTCTTGTTTGCCTTCTTTTTTTTGTTGTTGTTTTAAATAAGCAAGGAAAAAGAAAAAAAAATGTTTACAGTGTGAAAGGGATCTAGGGAGTCTTATTTATATATAGACGTTCAACTTTCCACTTTTACATTTAAAAAAAAAAAAAATCCACGTTTACTATATGTCAGGGTGCAGGAAAATTCCTAAAAAACTCCCATAGTTTGAAAACATCTCTTTTTTCTCACTCTAGCTTAAAAAAATTTCTTTTTCTCACTCTAATTTTATTTTTATTTATAGTCTTTCTACATCAAAAGTTAATAAAAAGTGGAATCTGACAAGTGTGAAATGAAAAAAAACTTTTTTGCCCCTAGTTAAAATATTTTTATTTACAAATAAAAAATGAAAAATTATAGAATAATTTTAAAAATAAAGAAAATCTAAATTAATAATAACTTATTCTCACTATCTATCTTAGTGGAGATCAATACACTAAATAAAAATAAAAATAAAAATTGAAAAAAAAAGTTAGATCTCCACCATCCAATCGATTGGATACTCATCATTTATCCAGTTGGATGGATAATGGAGATCCAATTTGAATCTCTACCAATCATGGATTCTATCTCCATCATCATCATCATCAATCTTCAACCTCTCTGAACCATCATCAACATTCAACACCATTATCATTATAACTTTAACTATAAAACAAACGAAATGAAATCGAAATTTGATACAATACAAATCGAAAACGAAACTAGTGTGAAAAACAAAAAACGAACCCAAAAAAAAGCCTTATCAAACATGAATAAAATCAAACTTAACCAATGTTACCACCCAAAATCATCAATAATAAACTAAAAATCATCACCAATTCCAACCCATTAACAAAAAATTGAAAACCTAGACCGACAGACAATGGCCTGGTAGATGAAGTAGATGCCAACGATGAGCTAGCAACAAGATCATCATTGCCAAGGGAGGTGATTGAATTAGTTAAGAACAGGCAAAAGGAGGAGAGAAAGGAAAGGAGAGAAAACAAAAGAAAGAAAGGGAGGGGAGAGGGGGAGATGAATGCTGAGAAGAGAAAAAAAGAGATTTTTATTTTATTTTTTTAAAAATAAATATTATTTTATTTCAAATTAATTTTTAGAAACAATTTTAATATATTTTCTATTATTTATTTTGATTTTTATATTTCAATTAATATTATCATAATTAGTTTTTCATCATATTTTCCTTTTTGTCCGTAGAGTGAAATAGTCAATATGTTCAACTTAATAGAATCATTGACGGTTATGGACATTGTTGTTCTTTCACACGTCTCTAGGTAGGGGTGGGTAAAAAAAGGGGCTCGACTAGTATCAAAATTTTGAAAATATCGGTTTTTAATTTTAATTCAGGTTGATTCGGTTTTAAAGGTTAAAAACTAATTTGGATATATTTCAGTTCAGTTTTGGATTGAAAAAACTGACCCAAAACCGCAAACCAAATTAAAAAATAATTGAAAAAACTGAAAAATATATAAACTGAAAAACCTTAAATACAAACACTTCTCACCCTTCACTTAAACCTAGTCACCTCTCTCTACCCTTTACTCATCTCTTTCTCTCCTCTCATTTCTCTTTAATTTAGTTACTAAAATTGATAAACTCAGTAAATAGATAACCTCATCATGTCTATCAACTCTCAACTATCTCTAGTTACCCTCTTTTCGCTATCAATGGGTAAATTTTTATGTTACTCTTCTCTCTTCTCCCTCTCTCTCCTCACTACGTTTATTCTCTGTTTCTCTTCAATGGGTTATCAAAAAAAGGGTTAGACATGAAACCAGTCGAAAGAGAATGGCATTGATCTTTTTCACAAGGAGGACATCGGCACCAAGCCCACTCCTATCGACACCAAATCTCCATGATTGTTTACAAGTTGATGATGTACAGTGAGGTTTGATGATGTGGATATTCGGTAATAGTGGTGATGATATTGATGGTTGTGGGTTGGTTATGATGCAAATGTTTGGTGATGGTTGCAGTTGATGATGTTGGTGGGGTTTGATGAAGTTAAGGGTTTTTAGTCGTTTGGTGATGATTTTTTCCCAATTTTTTTGCACTGGTTCAGTGGTTAAAATTGACAAAACGGACCTAACCCTAATCAAACCTATTATATTTGATTGAGATTGGGTTTCCATGTAAAATTGGGTCAGTCTACTTTGAGGGGATATTTTCAATATTTATATTAATGTCAGAAGGGATTTTGAATAAATTTTTAAACTAAAGGTGGTTAAATAGATATTTTTCTTAATACATATAATTTTTAGGGATTTATCCGTAAGGATGCACGAGAAGAAGCTGAAATGACCATTTAGAAGAAAATAAAAGCAAGATAATAAACTTGAAATTGATGAATAAGAAGAACAAACCTTGCGTGGGACATTTTTACATGCTTCTCTTGTTTAATGTTGTAGCATGTGACGTAAAAATACATATGATTGATTATTTGAATTATTTTTACTATGTGCAAATAAAATTGTAATTTAATTTCTCTTCCATGCAATGTAACTTATCGTTGGTAGCTATACGACACAACGAGAAATCTTAATAATAATGCAATTAAAACTAATTTTTAAACAAATATATTTTACAGTAGAAGAGTATTTTATATAAGAATATGTAAAAGTATTTCAAAAAGATACTTGTATTCTATAGGGAGAGGTCAAGCTACATTAACTCAAAAATTTAACTTAAATTTATAAGTTCAATATTCATTTATTCATTTTCTTAAATAAATGGTGAAAAATAAAATCAATGGTTATGATAATTTTTTGAATTTAGTGAGAATCAGTGGATTGTTGTCAAAGTTACAAATTTAAATCAAAATTTTAAATTAATGTAGTCTATTAAAAAAATTTCAAAGGATACAGAGCAGTTCATAACTTTTATTATTATTTTTTTTATCGATTATTTTTTTAATTTTTATAATATTAATTACACTAAAAATATCTAGTAGCATGACCCTTTGTCAAAAATGGCAATAAAACGTGTTACTATAGTCAACACTAATTTATTTATTTTTTTTTTTATTTTTTTAATTTCTAATCATATCTTATCATTCTAATTAAACACATAAATAGATACACATAATTCTAACGATGATAAAAATCAACAATTTAATATTCTTTAACTATTATTTTTATTATTTATCTTGAACATATATTTTCAATTCATGATGTTCATGAGCTTAACATTTGCGAGACATGAATAGAAGTAAAAAAAAATCTCTTATGGGTCCATCTTATTGTGGATTAACAATAAGACGGATCCATAAAAGATTTTCTTCATAAGTCAAGACCTGAATTACACTACTTAAAAGCTTCATTATAACTTAAATACTCAAAAGTCAATAAAGAAGTATTGGCATTGACTAAACCTTGTGCAAAAAAATAAAAATAAAAATAAAAAAGAAATATTGTTTGACATTTAAGAACTTACATGCATGCACTTTTTGAAGTGATCAAATGTTCCAAGTAACCTATTATTGTTGCAATTACGTGCAAACCAAGCGCCAAATATTTGCTTCTTATGTTTCGATATAATTAGAGAGACATAATAAAAGAAAAAAAAAACTTAATTATTTAATCAAAATAATCATAAAATAACTATAATCATATTGTTAAATATAATTAACTTAATAATGTAAGATCCTAAGACGTGAATGTCTAACTAAGACGCATGAATTTATATAATAAATAGTTGATAAAGAAAAAAAAAAAAATGATTGAATAGTCAAGATTTTTTTTATATAATTTTATTTACAATTACCGATCACAATCACAAGTTTATAATTTTATAGATAAACGTTTATAATAAAGATGGGCATTGGTGATAGATATACACAAATACAATAAAAAAATGTCATAATTCATGGTAACAAATATTCTGAGGCATTATCATCGTGTTTTTGTTTTAGTTGTTGGTACATTTTGACTACATGCTGAATTATATGTAAATTGTTTTATATAAATTATGATTTGATCTACTTTGGTTTCGTTTGAAACATGTCCTACTTGTCATTATACAGATTTAGAAACAATATCACTAATAATTTGCCAGCATAAAACGGAAAAAAAAATTGGAATATGTAAGGCCCCAGAACACAATAAATAGATATGGTATATATATATATATATATATGGGTATATATGTAAGGAGAGTTATTGAATTATCCAATAAATTATATTAGTACCGTAAATTCAAAATCAAAATTCTTTTTCTTTAATTTATATATTTTAGATTATTTTCAGGTTCACATCCAAACTCATTTCTAAAATATCTTAACCAATTTTTTTTCCCTTTTCTTAAATTTTTTGAATTCATTAATTTTTTTTTTTGAAAAATGGGAATCATAACTATGAAACTATCTTAGTATAATTGATTGTAAAATTGAATAGTTTTATAGTTGGAAAAAAAAAAATCTTTACTATGATATGATAGCTAGATAATGATCTCTTTCCATTAGATTCAAATAATGTTTATTGCAATTAATTAATAAGGTTTGAAAAAATTGGGTAAGCAAGTACAAATGAGAGCAAATAATGCTTGTGGAGGGACCACAATAAATGATATAATGTATATATCTAACATCAAACTGTCCTGCATTAATGATTTATTCATGTTGTGCTTTCTTTTCTATTATGAGAAAAACGATAATCACGATCAACATGATTTTTATGTTTTTTTGATAAACAAATAAGTTTTATTCAAGAAACATTTGTAAGAACAATATTTAAATATAATCTGAGACAGAATGAAATCAAAGTTGATTAAAATTACTTTTAAAAACCTGAGTTGCTAACCTATAAGTTACCTCGTTATTCTTTTTAGCGGTAAATTGGCACAAAACATTGCCCAACTCATTTACTCCTTTTAACCAAGATCAACATGAATTTTTAAGAGAGTGTTTGGTTTTTATTTCATAAATAGTTTTTAATGCAACATTTCCTCTACGATGTTAAAATACCATATGCATGCACATTGGTTAATAATTTTTGTACATATATGACCTTTGTCAGAAGGGATATACATAAATTTGATGTTGGAAAGAGTTTTTCATATTTTGAAGAGGATAAGATGAAATTGGTCTAATAATGTGTCACACTTACACATAAAAAATATTAGTTTGAGTCATCTCTCTCCCTTCAAATCTTTCACAAAAATATATGTAAAGAGCATATCAAATTTAAATAAACGCAAAAAGTTTATTCCTTTTTCAATATGTAAAATGCAAATAAGACTATATGAATTATCCTATTTAGAGGTCTAATAAATTAATATATAATATTTAGGAGCGGTCAAAGTAAAATTTATATGTAAACGAGGATTATGTATGTATGTTTTTAGGTGCGTCTATTCACACTTACATTTTGAAGTTGAGATCAAACCTTTTAAATTTTTTCCTAAATCTTGAATTAATAATTAAAAAACAAGACTCATTTTGTAAAGGGCTTAGTTGGCATGCTCTTACTGCTACTAAATATGAACTTAAAAAATTTAGGAATAATAATGCTACACTACCAAAAAAATTTATCCAAATTTATTGATTAAATTATGTGACATATTTATATATATATAATTACTATATTATCAATATATCATCTTAAAATTAATATGATAATTAGATATAAGTTTGTTAGTAAAATTTTTGGAAAGTATAGTATTATTCTTTAGATATAATTTTTAATTTTTAATTTTTATATTTATTTTTGAGACTGTTTTATAATGAATGAAATTGATTCTTTAGTCATTTTAAAAACAACTGTTTAAGAGAATTATATTCAAATTGTAGATCACCAAATAGACTATAAAATTGAAAATGAGGGTTTGGTTTAAAAAAGGTAGGCCTTTAATTGCTTTTGTCTCATGCATACTCTAAGTCTGAAGCATGATACTATAATAATTCCACCCACTTTAAAAAAGAATTTAGTGACCTCATCACACTAAACCCTTTTCTCACATTTAATAAACCTCTCTGTTTATATCTAATTTCCATCATTATTCTACTGCTTTTTCCTTTTCAGTTTGAATTGAAAATTTAAACACTCCATCTCTCTCTGTCTCTGTCTCTCTCTATCTCTAGATTGTAAATTTTATTCGCTTTATTATTATTATTATTTTTTTCTCTTTGAATCATTATCAAAAGGTGTAGCTTTGTAGTTGGTTCCTTCATAAGGGAAAAGGCTTTCCCACTAAAACCATATGCCTTTTCAATTCCCTTCTCGCCCACCCCACCAATAATAGAGGAACCATGATTCAAAAAAGACCCCTCTTTTTAATTTCTTCCTAGTAACGATTGCTACGTTTCAAAACCAATGACCCCATTAGTAAGGATCTTCAAATTATGTATTCTTTTTCACTCATGTAATTGCTAAAGTAAACTTGCATTATATATATTTGACCTGTTACAACCCCCTCAAAAAGGCTTCCTTTTCTGTCAATTCTTTTTTTTTTTTTTTTCCTTTTATTCAATCACAATCTCTCTCAGTTGATGATCATGGATGGATAAAAGCTAATTGATGGAATATCATGAGACAAAAGGGCCCATAACTCTTTTCACTAGTGCAAGCTAAACCCCACCAATCTTTTCACACACACACACATATATATTTTAATGTGAACATACATTTGATAATCATGCCAACAAGGTCAAACTTTAAGCAAACACATAAGAACAAATCATTCACAGCTGGGGAGAGAGAATTAAGAGCCATATATTCACATCTAAAAAGTTTTGGTAGCTTCTTGCACTCAAAGCAAGTAGACTTTGAGGCCTCTATGCCCTCTTTTTCCCTCCCTTTTCAGTTTAGAATAAAAGAAAGTGGTCTTGCTTTATCATGAGATGAACAAGGTAGAAGAAGAAGCACCAATCAAGCAAAAGATGGCCATTGGTTTCCCCTTTTTACATTACAAGAATTGTACTATCATTCTTCTTTTTTTAAAAAGTAACCATATCATAAAGTTTGAATCTGATGTTAAATATTATTCTACTATTTAACAAAAGAAAACAAAATTTATCAAATTTTATGTGCAAACCGAAAATTCTGTAGTTAAAGAGGAAAATATTAGGAAGCCTTGGACACAGGTTTCATTCTTATACAATTCTTTATCTTTAAAGACAAGTGACCAGATTTTACTTTGATTGGAGCTTTGATTTATATCTGTAAACCAATTTTACATGCAATTCTAAAATTAGTTCAAAATCGAATGATAAAAAAAGGAAATTGTTATTTAAAGGTTTTTTTTTTTTTTTTTTTTCCTGTTATTGTAATATAAACATGAATTTCTCTAGAACTAAAAAAAATGCGTTATAATTTTAGAAAACAATAATGTTACACAATCCAGATTTTTTTTAATAAAAAAATATCTAAAATGATATGGTAAATAAGTTGATTACCGTATCATCCTATGATTCATATAATATTTGCAAATCACATGTTATATTATTATTCATGATACATTAAAAAAAAAAAAAAAAGAAAAAAAGCTTTAGACTGTGTAGCATCATACTTTTGGATTATAGATTTAGATCCCAAATGAATATATACTTAGCCCTTAATGATGCAGTTACTTTTATGACACACCTAATCCAATGAGTGCACAATATAAATTGAAATGGCACCATTTATCATTGAGAACTTTGCTTTGTTTCCTTTCCCCCTAATTGCCCCTACATATATATGTATATGTAAGCGCAAAGAAAGCATTATGTATGGCCTATTCCCAGTGAAGCTCAAGCAATGATGATTGGAGGCACCGCCCCATAACAATCCTACTATATGTTATTTATATTTCCTCCATTTATTTTCTTTTTATCAGAAAATGGTGACAAATAGAAGATGCCAAAGACCCACCTCAAAAAGCTTTGTTGGTTTGAAAAACATGGCATCTACTTCCTTCAACTTTTGGTGTCCTTGAGAATCCTTAGGATTTACTAACAATAGAAAATCCCATTTAAAAGAAGCAGGAAAAAAGCACTTCCCTCCACTAATGGCGTGGAAATAATATTGGTTTTGTCAAAGCACTAATGGTACTCTAATATTTCCCCCAGTGTATGCTTTACACACAAGCATTAAACTTTTTATGGGGAGAAATTAAGGAAAAAAGTTGGATTCTAAAGAATATGACCGACCCTTTTGGATACATTTGTGTGAATGGATATATCATAACATGCCTACGTGAGACACTTAAACTTTACATTAGTGTGTATCAAATTAATCATCCTCTCTTTTGACAGGCCACGATTAAACCATAAAGTTGGATTTTAAAATGTGCTTTTAAAAGTTGCGACAAATCTTTTAGATACCCAACTTTCCAAGGGACCTACATTATTGAATTAATTAATTATTTAATTAGTGTAATAATTATTTGATAAAACCGAAGCCTAACTAGCTAGAGTGACTCAGTGCATATTAGAGGATGACATTTGCTTCAGCTTGTTTTAATCATATCTAACTTCGTTTCTCTGCAAACTTTAATTCTACATGGCTGCCTATTTCAAACTGTTTAGCTCTGTTTAAAGATTTTCAATAATTGTTGATGAAGACTAAACTTAATTTGTTTCAGAATTTCATTTGAGATCAACTAATTTGTCCATTAATTCAACTACTTAACTCTTTGAATATTGAAATGATAATGACTCAATGCAAATAATGTGATAGGTGATTTAATTATAGTTTGAGGGAGAGCATCTTTATTACATCAAATGTATGTACACTCATTCAAATTTCAATAGAATTATATCATGTACCGTACAAATATTTATAAAACTTTACGTAGATAAGATTTTACTTGTAAGATATTGTGGTAATTATGACTCATTACCAAATTAATTGAGATGAAATTTTTTGGAAAAATTGGACTAATAAGTAGTATATATAGAAGATATAGCTCGATTATTTATAAGTCTTGTTGATAGTATTTGCAGATATATATATATATGTGTATGTATATCTCTCTATATATATATATATATATATATAAACAATTAAACATTTAAACTTTTACTTTGGATGAAACTAGGAATTCTATGTAACTGTAACAGGAGATGAGTTTAGAAGTGGAAGGTAAGAATGTTTAATATATATATATATTGTTTTAAAAAAGCGATTTCCATGTAATTACAATCCATCAAATTCGTGATGATCTACCCATAAAAAAGTGCAACTAATTAAGTTCCAATTTGATTACAACCCACTCTTCAATATTTACAGCCATAAATTCATATTGGAACATATCAAGGACCCTCCTTTATCTTCAACATTCAATATATCAAACTATTAGTTGGCATATTCGTTATACTAAATGTTATGGATAAATTTTGATATGCAAAAATGGGTTGGTAAAAATCCAAAGAGACAATCCAAGGAACTGACTCAGCTCTCAACTCTCAGATCTTAGTGGCAGGTAGCTCGCAACTCGCAGGTCTCAGCTCTCAGGTAGCTCAGCCTCGCAGCTCTCAGCTAGCTCATTCAGCTCGCAGCTCTCAGGTCTCGTACTAGCGAGCTCCATGCTATTCCAGATCCAATAAGTAATTAATGCAGGAATAGTCGTGTCAGAGTTGTTAGTTAATACAATAAATGCTATGTCAGAGTAGTTGATTTCTTTACGTGTACATCATTCAATGTAATCCCTATAAATAGGGGAAAATTCATTGTAAAAAAGCGGGAGGATCATTTTTCATTAGTCATGGCAGTCACTTGCCAACAAAAATGGAGGGTGACCCGTGGATGTAGGCACCATTGTCGAATCACGTAAATTATGCATTTCTAGTTCTTCCTCTCTCTCTCTGGTCTGCTTGTTTTCTCTCTGATTGCAAGTATTGGCCCAGGATCTCCGTTTCCGGACGTCGACACTAAAAAATAGCGTTTGGACTGAAAGTCTGTTAAGGCCTAACAAACTGTCCAAAGGGTTAAATAAGAAGTGCTGTGGTTCAAAGCCCATTAATCGTAAGATATGTCAGTAAATGTCACATTAGCAAGGTGCTTAACGAGTTCAATTATGCCAAGACAATAAGACAACCTGAATTAACCAGCTCGTAAAGAAGGAAGCTCAAGGGCGCATCTATATAATAGCCCGTGATGCGTTATCATCTCGCAATTATATAAACAGTGCAGGTTTTAGGAAGCGAATGACTTTTTATAACTAACTACAAATTGGTATATTTTAGTAAAACTTTGGAAAAGAGAAATAAAATTTCACTAAACTGAAAGATTTGTATAATGTATAGAAGATCTCTTCAAACAAGAAGCTATCGGAAGCATATTTTGATTCAAATATAGAAGCATTAATTGCAGTGTTATGCAAAATTGGAAGGATAATCTCAGTCTTTTTTATATTCTAGCAACCAAAGTGTATGTGAAAAATGAACTCTAACACTATATAAAAAGGTCATTCGTATGTAAATGATCATACATTACAACTTGATCACTGCCTTTTTAATAGAAACTCTGCTAAAACATAATTTTCTTCTTAATAATAACATAACCGTGGATGTAGATAATATTATAAAAAGAGACTGAATCATGTTAAAAACTCTATTACCTCTTTGCCTTTTGTTCTTGCATCTCTATTGTTTTATTTGCTCATTATTATTACCTTAAATTATCCATAATTTATATTCAATTTATATTAATTTGGGTGTTAATCGATATTTTACGTTAATAAGATTCAATGTCAATGATCTCAAAGGAGACAAGAATGTCACACGTTAATTTAAAAAAATTAAATTAAAAAAAAAATTTTGAATGTGTATTAAGGGATAAAGCTTCTCTTTATCAGAGAATTTTAATATTCAAACTGATCAAATTTGATCGAAGAGACATTGGCAGCTCTGAAAACATATCCTTTTTGGGCAGTTAAAAAAAAAAAGAGCTTCGAATTGCACTCCATAACTGACTTTTCATGCATGCTTATGATGCTTGCAAAGTTTTTTTTTTTTTTTTGAAATGTGCTTTGCAAAGATTTTGCTAGTGGGTGTTTTTGCAAGGGAAAAGGTTAAATATAATGGTCATTGACTAAGGTGCAAAGGTGGACATAACACTTTCTGTCAGTTCTTCTCCAATAAAAGATTCCTTTACATTGATATCCGTAAGACACAATCAAGTCTAATGAATTTCAATAAATTTTGATATAATTTTTTAAATATTGAAAAAGTTTAATATAAATATATTTTATTTTATTTTTAACATATAAATATATTTTATTATTCTTATCATTATCATTATAAAAATTACATCAAAATTCATTAAAATTATTTGAATTTTATTAAGGTTCTGACAAACATTAATGTAAAGAATACATCACTAAAGATCCGAGCATATCTAATTGAATAATACTATATCTCTAAAAATCTTTTTCAAATTTTTTATTAAAATAATATAACAAAATGATTTATAATAATTACCTTAATTATAAGATGAAGCGATAATTAAATATAAATTTATTATATTTTTAAATAAAATTTTGAGTAGTATAATATCACTCTATGGGTTTATTAACGTAAAATTTATGGTTTTTTTTTTTTTTTTTAAATTAGTATTGTTATTGTCGTTAAATGAAATGTTAGTAAAAAGAGGCAACTAGTAGCTTTGTTTGTGAATAGAGGACAACCCTCAAAAACGTGTATGTATCTATCCTTAACTTTAAATCTAGCGATCCCTTGATTGAGGGCTCAAATTAATCAAGTTTAACAATATAATAGTATGAGGAAATATCTGAAAAAGGGGATGATTGATTAGTAAATTAAACAAATCAAAGCGTGTTCTTTCATCTTTGCAATGCATAACATGTGAAGAAAGTCTAAGAAAGTAATTGAATTTGTGCATGGGAGACAAAACTGTCTTTGCTGTGAAGGGATCTGAATTATTATGTATACAATTAAAAGAAGTCTCAGAAAGGTTAGCTTGCGTTGGTTCAATGTCTGAGGGTATAATGTAAAGTGATTGTGCTTGGTTGGACTGTCACCTTCTTTTGTGGTCCTAGGGACAGTCCAAATCTTCCTTACAGATTCATGTTAATCAATAATTAACTGACCATTTCTTGGTAGAAGAAAGACAATGTGACTCAAAGTTCTCACTTAATTGAATCAGATCCATAAATAAATCTAACACTAGTGCAAATATCTTGATCTAGCTTGATATGATTCCATTAATAGTAACAATAACATCTACTAAGGCACTAACCAATAATAAATAGTACTTAAAACAATATCAATCCTCAACTAATTAAGTTACAAATAATCTTATGACAAATATATAGTCTTCATTATAATCAATTTTATCAACTACCAATTACAATCATTAATTATTTTTGAACACACCTTTTCCTAATTTACTAGATTGTGCATCTTTCTATCTATTCTAATAATGAGATTCAACTTGTACATTATGTAATTTAGAATCATGTGAATGGAGTTTCTCTTATATGTAAAAGTAGATATCTAGATAAATGGTAATATCTCTCACCCGTTCAAGTAATTAATTAACAGCGTAGGATCATAAATGACTGAATAGGAATGCAAGAGTTTTCTCAATGACTTGGGATGTGTGAATTATAAATCATACCCACATGAACAGTTGGCTCATGACATCAAACCCAAATAACTACAACTTAGTTTGTCTCTTGAATGGTATCCAATGACCAACAAGTTCAACAATGTTTCAAAAACTCTCTCAATTCTGAAAGATGATTGTTATTCCAATTTTACTTTTGGGATTGAAAATGGACTCACAAACAGCAGATTCTCAAAGAATTTCTAAAAGTAAAGATAAGACAAATACCATGTGACATAAAAAAACTTGTACACTATGAATTATGTATTGCATGCCTTTTGCCTACATGACCACACAACTTCATGAAAAGGCTGACTACTCCACTGTTAATACACAGAGAGCAGAGATACACAAAATTCTCACAAATTTTTAGACCCTTTAAGATTTAAGTAAGCAAAGTGACCAAAAATCCAGTGCTTTAGATTTTATGTTTGTTTTTCGAGAGAAAAAATGAGAAAAAAAAGAAAAATAAAAAGAAAAGATGTTCAAACATGCGCCTACAAACTGTCGCCAAAAAAGCTGATCAACCCGAAATTTTTTTTTCCCGTGTCAGAAATTAAAGAAGTATAAAAAGCATGCATGGCAGGCACATCAGCCAAGGACAACATTTTTTTTTTTTAACAACTTTTATCGTGGGATAAACAGTGCAGAAAGTGAGAAAAGGGTACATTTTTTTTCTTTCTTTTACTATCATAAAAAGCTCAAGATTTCATGCTACATAGTACTACTGTCTCATTAATTTCTTTCCTTTTAATATCAGATCAGTTCAGATAATTATTAAGATAAATTAAATATAAAATTTTAAAATCTTTTTTCAAAAGGGGGAAAGGGTACTTAATTAACGTAAAAAAAAATCTATCCACATATTAAATGAAAGGTACGCTTGAACTAAACATTTGAGAGTTAAAGCTTCGTGAGGGGTGATCTTATATCACAGAGCCACCATTGCTTTGCACGCAAAATACTTGGATTTGGATAAACTATAATTTTGAATGTTAATATATTGAAAATTGAATTTATTATATGATGATATGTCTTAATAGAATAAATATGATTTATAAACAAACACAGTTTTATTTGAGATATAAAAGAGAAATACAGAACTGAAAATCATGAGCTAATATAAATAATGTGAGTGACATTTCACTTAAATCTGGACCAGCCTCATCTTTTGGACCATTATGGTAATTGAATCCATGTTAAAACTACCGGATTGCTTTTTAATTACTTGTATTTAGGACTGCGGGTCTTACTCATTCTACTTGGTAATTAAGTTTCAAAAGCTTTTTCATGTTACCATGTCTGTGTGAATATAGCAGAAGATACAAGGAAAAGATAAGGAGAGACAAAACCCATTTAATGCAAAAAGGTGGTGTCGTGCCTTGTTTTGTCCAATAACATGCAACTCCCGGAATTGACGCCGAATTTTAGTTGGTTGGGGCCTTTAAGCCGATATTGTTGCATGGGCAAAGCAGTACTTTCATTTCTTTCACATATCTGCATGGGAAAAACATGTATGATGTTATCAACGTTTGTGGAACAGCAAATAACAGCATTCACAGTTCACACACACACACTCACAGCCGACTGTTTTGTTTCATGTATATCAAATGTTAAATGGACTTGGACAAGATGGTAACTCCCTTTTCATTTCTGCTTTCGGTGGTTGTAATTTTCCTGGAATCCAGGGCCCCTACATTAATTTAATAGGTCAGCGACTTAAGATAGTTCGATCATCAACAAACAGTCACATTGAATCAATGGTACACTCTTTTTAACATTTTTAAGTCCGAGATATTAAACATTTGTTTGTCATATGTTAATTTCAAGTTTTAACTATTATAATTAGACCATTTCCTATAAACTTAACTTTTGAGTTTGATGGTAACTAACATTATTGATTACATCATAAATTAATATTGCATTTGCGATCCTACTACGTGCCTCTCTAACATGGGTCAAATAGTTGTCTATAACCATTCTAGGGAAAATGTGACATTTTGAAACTAATATAAACTTAGTTGTGTGTTAGTATTGCCATTATCAACGATCGTTATAAATGGTATGTTCAATGGGTAATAAGTAAAAAATCTAAATATTTTATTAAAATGTTATAATGTTCGTGTATATGACAATAGAGAAGACAATTAACAATTATTATGTATGCTTATGTATATCAAAAATGTTTTTCGTATGCTTATGTATATCAACAACGTTTTTCGTATAAAAATGTATATGTAAGTCATAAAAGGAGGAGGGCGTTTGTGATATAAAAACAAGTGTAGGTGGGTGGCTACTTGACTCTTTTTTGACTGGTTGATCAAATGCATATAGGCTATAGAACATTGAATTGGTTCACAGATTGTGTATATGTGGTTTAGACTCGCTTATTAGCACATGATATCCTTGCTTTTTGATTTGCATTATCCAACAAAGCAATCCAATTTGGCAATTTGTTTGTTTTTTTTTTTTTTGCTTATTTTTTGTTCACATCAATTTATAATAAATTGATAGATTCCAAATTTGTCACAAATTTTCAACCTTTAAAAGGGTCCATAGGCCACATCTCATGCGTGTAGTATGCTCTCACAGCCTCTTAATTGCTCCTACACAGGTCAAAGCAAATTGAAGAAAGAAACAGACATTGATAATGATAATCATAAATGATATAATTCTAGATTATTTTGCATTAATACATCACAACGTTTTTTTCATAATGTTTTGCAATCATCAATAAATTTTTGTTGCTTCAAGACGCGGTTTCATAAAAGATAGTTGAATTCGAAGTCTTGGTTGGGATATTTTTGGGTTTCTAATTTCATTTTTGGCAAAAAGGTCACTCTCAATTTATACACCCTAAATAAGGAATAACACAGTTTTAGTTTTAGACGTGACTTTTCTATTCTGGTTTTGCTTTACTTTGCACAAAGAAAACAAGAAAATAAGAGCACTCTAGGACTTGCATAATGACAAATATCTTTTATGGGACAGTTTTATAGTTGATGTGGTGAGACACACTAATGAAATAGCATCGTTTTTTTTTTTTTTTTTTACTTTTTTTATGGATTTTTTTTTTTAATCTTTTTTTATTATCTGTTTCATCACATCAACTGTGAGACAGTTCTATTAAAAGTTTTTTTTTTTTTTTTTTCTCCAAATGATGACATTTAAATTTTAGATAGGGAAATAGGAAAAGGTCAATTTTTGTTTTTCTTTCTTTTCACAAACATTAAATTTTGGGTCTACAGGAACATAGACCAAGTTGATGAACAAAGTCAAATATCTTATTAAATCCATTCACATGACTAGGTACGCATGGTTTGAACCTATAGAAGTGACAATTGGATGTGTATGAATTTATTTGTCTTTCTTGTTGATTTGAAGTGGGAATTCATGGAACAGGATAGCATGCAGGGGGCGCATTGGTTATAATTGAGCTGTAGCTATACTTTTATAGTCGATGGAGAGCGACAAGGACACACAACATGCCAAAAATTATTGCCCCCAACTAGCTTCCTATCATGGAAACGACTACATTTTCATTGCTCTACTCTAACACTTGCATTATGATATGTTTTACAGTTCATGCATGCTACACATGGCATATTTTTTGGGGGCACAACTGAATCTTGGCATCTCCAATAATTTTTCCCAGGTAAGGTCACAAGTTGTTTTGTCATATGAGGTTTTGAGTCTCTTAGTGAGTAGAAAAACATGTAACATCACTTATACTCAGGTAAGTCGAACTATGAGAATTAACTTGATGTAACTTGCTCCTATTTTATAGAAATTATGTTTTAAGCTATCCAACTTTGAATCAACTAAACATCAGGATTGATTTTTTTTTTTTTTTAATTTTTTATTTACAACAATTCATGACACAATATCAAATGATTGTTGGCACTTATAGATATTTTAACTGAACGCACATCATGAAAATTTACTTTCAAGGCAGGAGAGGATGACCCACTAAATAGTGAGAAAATTACCACTGTAATAGATGGATAGTGAGGGTTGAACCTTGGCACACTAAGTCTGAAAATAGACAATTTAGTTATTAGGTTGATCAGATTGATTTTCTAATATATAAATCCAACCCAATCCAATCAAATCAAATTGATTAAAATAATAAATACTAGTTAAAATCAATCAGTTTGGACGACATTGATCACGTTTATTATGTTGGTTAGGATTTGAATTGCCTTGGTTTTGCACACAGATTATGTTAACGATGTCAAAGTGCACAAATTTCCACATGTTAGTTGAAAACATTGTAATTGACTGAACTTCCTCTAACATAAATGCAATGGAAAGCAATATTTTGCTGATTTTGATTATTGAGGGGAATGCAAGCTGCATGACTGATTAAAGAGGGTTTTGAGCGCAACCTTTCATTCACTTGAAGAGTCATCTCACAATAGCTGCAACAAAGAAATCGAGTAGCTAATTAAAGGAATGAAAATGATAATCATACTCATAAATGTTCCAGTACTGTGAGTTACACCGTTTTGTCAGCAAAAGAATGATTTTCACAAGGATTACTTCTTTGCATTTTGACAAAGAAACATGCTACATTAGCTCCAAGCATAGAAGTCAAAATAATAGAAATCACAAAGAATCAAAGATAGCAAATTTACATTAAGCTTCTAATTATATCAAACAGATATACTTGTTGGTAGCTTCAATTCTTTCAGAGCAAACTGATTACTTCTGTGACAATTGTTTTCTAAGTACTTCACATGTGAGTCACTAAATGGCAGTTTCCTTCATTAATTTTGCACCCTTTCGAACCATGCAAAAACCTTTCCCACAAGCCTATTGTTTTGCCCAACTAAATGTCCTCCCAGTCTCCAGTTCAACAGAC
This sequence comes from Litchi chinensis, assembly GCA_019925255.1. NCBI lineage: Eukaryota > Viridiplantae > Streptophyta > Magnoliopsida > Sapindales > Sapindaceae > Litchi > Litchi chinensis. The sequence continues at coordinate 24,379,612 of CM034461.1, read as the reverse complement.
ATTGATTCATTAAATAAATGATTTGATTTCTGTTCTACATTTTTATTTTGCAGAAGCCATACATCACCAAGGTGCAAGCATTGACTCTGAAAGATTATTAGATAAACTAAAACCATGAGAATTGCCTAGCTGTAAACAAAGTGGACACTTAGATCTAACTGTATTAACAATAACGTTCATGAGTTAGGCATGCAATGAATTTTATTCCACTCAAACCATATGACACTAACTTTAAATTATGAACCATATATGGTCAGTAATTAGACTATGCAAAGTTCTACTTGGCGCAAAAAGCAATTACTTAACAGCTTAGAACACATGATCATCAACTCAAACTCTCAAGAAGCTTACAATAACACACACTTTCACTTGGATATGCAAAGTTTTCATTCTCTCTCTTCATTTCATCAAAGTAACTTACATGTTTTTGGGAGGTGCATAGTGTTACTAGATTCATCAAACAAGCACATTAGAACTGGTGTTTGGGCCTTATCTAAACTTAACTTGGCATTAGAACCAAATTATATGGAGGTACTGGGTACAAATTTCTCCATGTGACTGCAATTCTTGTCATCTATGCATTTGTTCTATATCCTTTGGTCTCGCTTGAGATGCAGAATATTAGAGCTTAATACCAGTAAATGGGCTCTACACCTCTACCCAGTTTAAACTTTAGGTTGGGTGGCTACTTAACAGATTCAACAATGAAATAGAGATGACCCTAATCCCTATATATATATTTTTTTCTTCAGTCTCAGATGTCAAGGATTTAGCAGCACAACTCTAATCTGAGCTTATCAATATATCCTTAGACTTTCATCCCATTATTGTGAAGTCCAGCTAGTAACAGAAGCTTTTGCAGCATCAATTCAAACAAGATAATAGAAGCCAAACACATATCACTAAGGAATAAAAGATAAGCTTTGACTAAGAAGTTTCCCATATCAGTACTTCCACCTGTTAACATGATACAATGTTTAAAATTCTTATCATTATGTCATTTAATTGTCTGACTCTGTTATTATTTGACAGTCTTTCTCCTCGTTTGATAACTTCCTTCCTAAAGGCTTCTCCAGAGAACATGCAGAGAGTTTGTGACAAAAGGTCTAAAAACAATTCATATTAAACCCCATACATAATCACACAACAGCAGAACCAACAAGAGATAAAAAAACAAAAGCCAAAAAAAGATAAAAGCAGATTTTTACATTTTATTTCTCCTTTTCCTGAAAAAAATCTATCCAAACATTCCATCAGGATTGAACTATGTTTTATGTACAGAGGAGATGCCATTAGGCTGTAGGATATACAGAGAATGGATTTGGGTTAAGGAAAAAAAAAAAATTGAAGTAATAAAAGACATGAAACATAGATGGCAACATACTAATTTCATTTAGTGTAACACATTAAAATAATAAATAAAACCATTAATTCACCGTGGATGTGAAGAATAACTATTACTGAAAATGTGATTGAAATGTCAACTATGAAAAGATATGACAAGATTCAGTAGAGGCACAATGGTTATACACTATGCTATGGAACGCCAACAAAGAGGAACATACCTTCTCCTTGCTAATGTGTCACTCTAATAATTTGGTTGAAGGACAATGTGCTGCAAAACCAAATTTCTAGAGAATGTTATATCTCCTACCATGAATACTCTCTGTGATTTAAAAGGTAGAATCCTTTTTATATGAAAAAGAAAGGAAATAAAAAAGGATGGCTGATCACATAATGAACAAATGGTGGAAGTAAAGAAGAGAAGGAATTAAGAATTAACATTGAATAGGCAGAGTATATTACAAACATAATTTACATTTTCCATACTCATATGAGTTTTTACCTTAATTTGTGTCCTATTATAAGTGTAAGTGATGTGAACAGATCCATCACCGGCCTGTATAACAGCTGGATATGAGAATTCCATTGTCAAATTCTCATCCAATGTCATAGCATCATGCCATGAATCACCGTCATCTGTGGACAGGGCAACTTTAAGCACACCTCTGGATATTGTATTGTAAGCAAGTAAGATGCGTCCATCTCTCAGCTTAACCCCATCAATGCCTGATATATTGTGTAAATGAAAATCATAGAATAAGCGAAAAGGAACATTGATGGGTGAAAAAGTGCATGCCTACCAGAAAGGAATTTAAGTTTCTTTCACAACCAATGAGAAATAAGACACAGAATCCATTAGACATCAATAATACCATTACACAATGTAAGAAAAATAATTTGAACATCAACCTGAATTAGGATTGGGCAATTCAGTAGGTCTTGCATGACTCCAGGTTTGGCCACTGTCACAGGATTCTGACATGCAAATTTTATTGATGCCATCAAAAGATCTCATTAAAACACGCAAGGTCCCCTTTGCAGTCTTATAAGGTACTGGTTGAATTACACTCAGAGATTGATTTTGAATGTAAATAGGACCATACTTTCTCCATGATCTACCTGAATCTGCTGTCAACTGTTGCATGGCAGTCATAGATCATATTATCCACCATTTAAAACTTCATTAGATTCAACAAAACTCACTAGTAGAGTTAGCATTATAACCTCAACCCATGAGCCCCAAGAGTTCCAGCTTTCAACAGAGGATCCACAGAGCAAGAGCCCATTGTCTAGCAAGATAGGCTGCAGCTTATATTAACAATAATATTTCACACCTCAAGACAAAGTAACTAGTATGATACTAAAATTCTATTATACCTTATTTTTTGATGGCCCTAATATCCCAGGTGGAAGTTGTTCTCTTTCTGACCAAGTCTCACCTTTATCGTATGACCGCTTCATGCTTCCACTCCACCTGTATTTCATTAAGCCAACAGAGCACAGGCAAAGATGTATCAGTGATTACAGTCTACTGTTATACATCAAGGAAAATATTACTTTTTTGTAAGAAAATATATATGTAGTGCTATTTAAAAACTAGTACTAAATAGAAGTCTAAAATTTCAATTTTATTACAAAACTTAGCTTCAGCATCTGTAACCACTAGGATAACAAAAGTCCATAGAACAATTCATTAAGCAAAAACAAGGAGAAGATTCTCACATACAATTTTATTATAGCATTGTGAAACAGAAATTTAACTCTTTATTGCAGGTGAATCTGAAACATCCATTGAAAAATCATTGTTTTTGAAGAATAGTTAGCTGGTGATTCCGTTCACATTTTTAAGGTTACAAAGCCACAATCATACCAGCATAAAGCAAATCAACAGTAGCCAAATTTTGTCATTATATTTTATAACATGAATATTAAATATGTATGCCTGTTAACCTAAAGCATCTGCTAGAAATATTGCTAATTATCTGACAGATTTTGTTATATAGATGTATCCATGAATCAATAAGAAGCCCTCAAGATTCAAATATGAGATGCCTTTGTTAGACTTTGGCTGAAGACAAGCTACTTACGTAACCACAAAGCTATCAAAGGTAATGTATGTCTTTATGCGTAAGGCATGATACGACGAAGCGAAATCCTAATTAATCAGAATGAGGCATGATATCAAGGTTTACATCCCCTTATTTAATATGTCAAGGTCAAGACGGCACATCTATGACCAAATGATAGACAGATAGATAAGGCAGCTCAGGAATTCATAAAAGGTTTATAAAAGTGATACTGCAGGCATAGAAAAAAAACACAATATTCAGGGCTTTAACTCAGTCACCAAATAGTGTTTTAATCACTATCACAGATAAGAAAGACATCTCCTGTTAATTAGATAGACATGCCCATTATTTATCAACGTGTTTCTTCTTTTGACAGTAAATCCATTGCTTTGAGAACTGACCGCATCAACTGTTATTTGGAAAAAATGTGGGAGGCGATAGCAAGGATTACATATGATTGATACCATCTCATTTTATTATTTATTGAATTCAGCCTGCATTTTGCTTAAAAAATGTAAAAAACTACTGTTGTGCATTGGGATGTTAATATTACAAGCAAAGAAGTGAAGTAGGCAAAACAGACATAAATAAGTGATGCTTGACTAAATAATTTTTTTTTTTGAGAAACAAAGCATACTATTAAACACCAGCCCCCGGCTTGACTAAATAATTTGCTACTAATAATTTTTCAGAAGAATGTAGAGTTGAAAATTTACTTTTGAACTTCTTGGCCTATTTTATAAAACAATAATAACTCATTTGAAGGAAGCTTGAACAGCACAGGGTTCCACATTGGAACATTTGGTTCTTCATCAGCAATGACTGGTGATTGCCAACAGCCATCCTGCCCAAAACAAAATCACTCTTGATGAGATAAATGACCATCTTACAATGCTAATCAAGTCACTGCCAAGAAATTTGAGATTGAGTTTTAGTATGGAAATGCATAAAATTGGTAGGGAAACGAAACATGGCACAGACATAGATGCAAAGAAACCTTTAAATGCAAGAGGGGATACACGGATTTTTTCAATTTGATTACAACCGAATCCAACATCACTATTATGGGCTGGGAATATGTTTAGTAGAACAAACAGAGCTTTATTAGAGGCATATGCCAAACAACAAGAGAGTATAAAGTCATAAAAACAAAATATGTCATTTCCTGAATATCATTCGAAAACTAATTGCATATGAAGTATACTATAATGCTGGGCATTGATTCGTTAACCTTGAATGTCTGCAACCAAATTTTCACATCAGGTGCTCCCTCTGAAGAACCCCCGAAATAGGCAACCAAAAAATGACCTTTATCAACCTGCACAAAATCATATTTTAGCAACAATGTGACAAACTTCTGTCTGTGGAAGGCACACTGGATAAAAAGTAAAACATAGATTTCATCAAAAGTGCATAACCTCAACAATGGTAGAGGCGTGACAGCTATTGAATGGAGCAGAATTTGCAGCAAATGTGAACTCCTCCACAACTGGTCCCCAAGTGTTATAATCCTTCCTCATAGTTAAACCCCCCGCCATCAAAGTTGTAGCATTAACTACTCTGGTGCACGGAGTTTTCAGCACATTGTATTAGGTAACCTCAAATGGATCCGAAAAAACACAAGCCCCCCACACACAATAACAAAAGAAACAGATTTGTTAGACAACCTACAAATTTATTCAAAAAGTGTTACTTACATAACTGAGTAGACAAAAACAAAAATCAAAGTTATAATGACATAGTACAATAGAACGTAAGAACAAAGATGTTAACAAGTTTGTCATAGTTGATTACAATGGAAGACAATTAGAGATATCAGTTGAGCATTGGTTTTCTTTTTTGTTCTAACAACTTGGGTTCCTACGATATCAATCATACTATGTACTAAACAAGGGAAAAAAAAATCAGAAGCAAAGCACACTATACTACCTGGCAAAGTGTACATGGAAATGATGAATATGCAGAGTTGAGTTAGAACTGAACAAATTATGAATAGAGTTGACTCGCCTTCTCCATCCAGGAAAAGGGTCATGAAAATCAGACACTGAGAGCAATAACAACAAGACCAAGCACAAAGACAAGGCCAGCAACACAAGAAGCACAAATTTTGAAACTGGTTTCCACATTGCTCTTGTCTTAAAGCAGTTCATGTAGCATTTTGTGTACAAAGGGGAAATAAACAAAAAGGGACGCAGTTGAAAAAGAGTAGTAGTAGTTAGCTAATGCATTTGTTAACAAAAACAAACAAACAAAGAAGACAAAGACTTTACCTACTGAACTTGTTATTGGATCAGATAAACAGATAGAGAGAGAGAGAGAGAGAGTTTGTTATACTTTAATCGTTCGTTAGGGCTTGACTGAAAGAGAAGCAGTGAGTACTTCCATGTAGAGCTGATATGTTAGGTGCCATATAAAAGGGTCAACAGTGGCAAGGATACACGAGATCAACTCTCACAGAAGGTAAGACAGAAAGGTTAACAAAAGTGAGATCGATCTCTTTTAAACATTTGAATCTCCCCGTACTCAGAAATATTCATAAACAAAAATATTTTACTTATTTAAAAAAATTATACAAACACACAAACACACACAAATATATATATATATTTTACTCCTATTTATTTTGAATTATAATGATCAATATTTTTTTTCTTATGTTCAAATTGTTAGTTTTTTAATTTTTGAATCTTATTAAGCCCCTTCTTTATCAAAGGACATCAATTTGTTATTTTAGAAGATTTCAAATTTGAATAAAAAATGATAAGGCAAAATAAATTTAAGAAAGGAAAACATCTTATAATAGATATTTACATATGTACAATACCAAATAAATATATATATATCTAGAGACTAGATGATTATTGATCCAAATCATATCATTATTCTTATGATAACTAGTACAACTATTATTAACAATTATTTTGTAAGCTAACAGTTTAGCATTTATTGTGTACAAATAATGAAAATAAAACTCATAAATGTATAGATGAAAAATCTCATTGTTTTAAAATCGATAAAATTAATCAATGGAATTTTTGTTTTTTATACTAAAAAATAAGAGAAAAAAATCTCTATTTCAAACAAAAAAGAAAAAAAAATTAATATTTGGAGATTTTTTAGCTAGTGGTTTATAAAAAAAAAAATGAATTTTTAAATTCGATTGTTTAATTATATCTATATATGTGATTTTTTTTTCAACTTTTATTCTTATTACATACTTATTTAGGGAAATTTATGAACTTTTTCATTTGATTAGTTAATTTGATTAGTATAGTAATCAATTTTGATATTTGTAAAATATCATAAAATTAACCAATTTGAATTTTGTAAAATATTAATTTTGATAATTGTTTTTTATCAGTTTATTTACATTATATCAAAAGAAAATATTTTTATTGAGATAAGAAATATAACTTACAAAGTGTATAATTTGCATAAGTTTGTGAAAGGAATACATTTTAATTTTAGAAGTAAATGAAAATATATAAAAGTCTATAAAAAATCTACGAATCTTTATCATTACTAGTTAATAAAAAGAACGATTTTAACTTATTTCTTACAGCTCATAAACGACAAAGAAAGCATGCTAATGAATAGATGATTGCTATATTTGTAGATATGTGGAGTGATGTTGGGATTATTGATAAGACATTAGAGATTTTATTTGTCAGAGTAAAAATAAAATTAATAATAAATGCTTAAAATACTTGATGTTTTAGTTATCAATTTATGTGATTGAGATGACTTTACTTTTATTTTATGTGTCATTTTTTTTCATCATTATTGATGTGATAAATATAGTTTTATTAACTTATAAAGTGTATATTATATTATAAGTTAGTAAAAGTTTCATCTATAAAAACATGTGAAAGTCTATAAAAGTCTATGGAAGTTTATGAATTTTTTTCATAATTATTTTAAAAGTTTATCAAAGTTAATGAAAATCTTTAAAAATGAATTTATAAAAGTCTATGAGAATCTTTTATGAATATATGAAGTCATTAGAAGTATATGATATTCTATAAAAGTCATTCATTGAAAAAAGTCTATGGATGTTTTTCAAAGTCATAATTGAATATACCCCCTATTTACTTTTTAATCAACAACAAAAGTCTACAAAAGTTTTTGAGGGGAGTGGGAGAGAATTTGTGAAGTTTGATTATTATAAATTTAATATAAATGTCTATAAAAATTTACCAAAATCATGAAAATTTAAAATTCCATAAAAGTTATTGACATTTTGAATATCTCATAAATTTTTTAAATTCTTAAAAAGTCTTGATTGAATACGTCATAACTTTTATAGATTTTTTAAAAGTCATTAAAATTCTATATTAAATACTATATGACTTTTATAAAGATTTTGAAAGTCTATATTGAAGATACCCAGATTTTTAAATTCTGTAAAAGTCATTAAATGTTTAAATTAAATAGACCCCCTTAGGCATCTTCACTATGGAATTCAGACCCAAATATAAGCTCTAATGTAAAATCTGAGCCTCCATTAAAATTTCAGAAGGAAATTTAGCAAAAATACTCCATTTACCAAAGGAAATGTCATAAGTGCCCTTTAGGTAAAACAATTGCAAATCTTGTTGGAAAGTATGCCCAAAAGCATGATATTTTCGACAATACTTATCTTTAAATTAAGTTATTTTCATAATTAAAATAAAGTATTTGATGGTCTCGTATTGTACTCCTCAATATTAAAATTTATAATTAGATTAGACACCTATTACAGTATAACAGATGCAAGATCGTCCTATAGAAAAGAGAAGTAAAATTTGCATTAGAAATTTAACGCTAAAGTACCTCACTTCTATATGGGATGATCTTGCATCTACTGTATTTTAATGAGTGTATGTTCTAATGAATATTAAAATTGAGTATCATGAAAGAGACCATCATAACCCAACAACTTATATAAAGAAGCGAAGATAAGAGAGAAGAGCAATGACGAAAAGTGGAAGAGGGAGAAGAGAAAGCTGTTCAGCAGTGCAGATTTCCTTCCACTAGAGGACAACACCTCTCTATTGGAAAACACTAGAGATGAAAGGGTCAGATGAGAAGGAAATAGAGGGAGAAGAGAGGGAGAAAGCGATGGAGACTCCATCTTTGCCTATAGAGATAGAGAGATAGAGCGGAGATGTCTCCATCTTTGTCGATGGATATGGAAATGGTCCCATCTCCATTACACTACAAGATTGTTCAAACATTTTGGAATCGATGGTTTTAGATTGTTTGAACGATCAAACTGAAATTTTTTTAATTATTATTTAATTTTAATAAAAACAAGAATCATATATTTTTTAAAAAATAATATTTAAATTATTTAACACGTGTAAATTTATTATAGGTCGAATGAGATTGTAATATTTTGGTTTTATTAAAGGCAAAACGGTCATTTTAGGTGTCCAACTTAAGTGAGAGGCAAATGAGTCTTATTAATTTTTTTACTTGGTTTGATTATTAGTTAATTAACAAGAGAGACTATTTTGATATGTTTTAGAAATGAGAATTTAGCAAAAATACCCCAAATACACATAAGAATTACGTAAATACTTGTAAAATCCAAAAATTTCATTTTATGATAAATAATTATTTTTACGATGAGTAATATTTTCAGATGACTAGTATTTTCGAGTGAATAGTGATTTTCAGATTCATAAAACCTAAAATTTCCTCTCCATAAGAGAAATAATTTTTTTAGTGAATAGTATTTCTGTGTGAATAGTATTCATATGAATAGTGATTTTCGAAAAAGCGGACCACACAAATCAAAAGTTCCGGAATTAATACTAGTGTTAAATGAAACCGAGACGGATAAAAGATAAGTCTATTTGAAAAGATTTTAACTGATCCGAAGTTTGTAGGACGAAAATACTTTATTCGATTTTAGTACTGTATATAGTATTTACGAAGAAATAAAATAAATTAAAGTGCCCAGATGAGAAATTAAATTTTTAGTAAAACTTTCGGATAGATTCAGATAAGTAAATTGAGTTCCGATAAAACTCCCGAATAGTCTGGTAATAATTAATAGAATTCTTGAGAAAGTCTAGATGGGTAAGTCGAGTTTTGATAAAATTTTTGAGTAGATTGGAGATGATTTGAATGATAAATCGAATTCTAATATATTTTCCAAGAAGTTCGGAGATGATTCAATTTGTGAAGCAATAGAATAATTTAAAATGGTCGGACTCGGAGATGTAATCGAATTCTAATAAAATTCCAGATATGAAATTGAGTTATAATAAAATTTTCAGATGGATCGAAAATGATTTCGAATATAGAGATTGAAAAGTGTGAATGGATGCATGAAGTGGGACACTTGGCATGAAAAGAAAGATGAGACAATGCATCAAAGACATGTGTCATAAAGAACGGAGAGACGATTGACAAGTGTATGGTGATTAAGAGTAATGACAAGTGGCCTAAAATAATCAAATATATGAAAAGTGAAAATTAAACAAACAAAGAAAAAAGAGAGTTATCCATCCGGTCAAAACAAAAATGAAATGAAGGAAGGAGAAGCTTTCAGCTCTTGGAGTGTGTTCGGTCAACCAGGGAAATTCTTGGCCGAGTGGATGAGAGACCGAGAACCACTTGCTGCAGCACTAATTACCTGACCATGAGACGTGTTTGCTGCGAGTATAGGAGCATCTTCCATCGGTTGTGTATCACGTTGGTATTGACTTGTTTGACTCTCTGCTTGGTCAGCCTATGAGCCCATATATCTGGTTGTTTTTATTTTCGCCATGCCTTTTGAAGGTTGGGAAATTGCAGTAAAACAGATTGCAGTTTGGACCTTCCTTCTAGCGCCAAAATGTCGGCGTTGATTTTTGGTCAACCACAGTTCAAAGCCTAATACCTATAATCAACATGAAACAAAACAAAAAAGCAAGAGAAAAGCAAAAGGCACAGACGAAGAACACTGCACAAAGAAGATTTTTAACGTGGTTCAGCAAGTGTGTCTACGTTCACGACTGTTCTTCTCAATAACTTTGCAAAGAAATAGTATGATATTGCTTGTGTATGCCTGTATATATGTCCATCATAATGAATTTCAGCCTCTATTTATAGTGAGAGACGGTTACAATTTGAGTTGAAATAAAACAAAAAAAGAATCTAACATTAACTACATTTCCTAATAAGTTATCATCAAATAAAAAAACTGTTTCGCAAAATCAGGGATCGCGTTTATCAAGTTTGAATTTGAATTTATTTCCAATTTTGGTAGAAGAATCACTATCAATTTGAGTTACTGCATTTTTTAGAAGATTTTCTTATTTAACTGGTCATTGTGCGAGCCGTAAACTGTATTAGACAATCTCGAGCTATACCTCGTTCTGAACGACAAGCTGTGTATAGTGCGAACTGTATAATACCAGTAACGATCTGTGAACAATGACTGTGATACGAGCTCATTGGTACGAGCTGTAGAGTTTGTATAGATCGAACGCTGATAAACCGGACCTTGTCTGTTGGACCACTTCATTGGGTTAACTTATTGGACTTTTGCTAGGCTTTTCCCAGCCCATTCGATGAATCCGAAAAATATCTATAACAAATCCCTAAAAGGCTGCTCTTGTAATAACTGCTCTTTTATCAGTTTGGCCCTTGGGAATAAATATTTCCAAGTACCGGTTGCATATTTGGGCTTTTGCTTAAAATGAGGAAAGCTGCATGCATTACTTCAATATGGGTCAAAGGAGGTCATAACAGCATGTAGGCGAAAAGAGCTATTCCAAAAGTAACATTTAAAACATTATGATATAGATTTAAACTTTTCTATTATATAAATATATACTTTTTTTTTTTTTTAAAAGAAGGATAAATAAAGATACATATGTATATATATATTTCTTATAGTTAGAGAAAATAGTACTTAATTTATATTTTAAGCAAATGCTCTCACCAACCAAATTTCTTCAAATTTTCCCTTATATTGATCTAAATTGCAGATCAAATACACCACCAAAATAACGTGATATGAAGCATGAGATTTCTCTCTTCCTCTCTTGTTTTCCTTCAACTTTTTGGAGGATATAGAAACATCTCCAGCATGATATTCTAACCTTATCCATCTTCTAAAATGTAAATACTTTATTATTAAATTTATTAAAAAAAAAAAACTACTTTGTATACAAAGTCGTGTCAAAAGCAATTGCTTGTGCTTTTACATACTATTTACACCAATAGTTAAAGAAATTAATTATAATTAAACAAACATGTGCTTTTACATGCGTAAAAATTCATTGAAAAAAAAACAATAGCCTTACTAAATTGTGTCAACAAGAGCTATTACGTAAAAATAATATAGGCAAACAAAATATGGAAGAGAAAAACCGGGAAAAAAAAAAAAAAAAAAAAAAAAAAAAGGCAAATCACCCATGAAATAGAAAAGATAAAAATAAGATGGACTTTTAATTAGAAAATAATGGAGACCAAGACATGTTGTTGATATCGGGAGAGAGATGAGAGGAACATTAATTGGTGTATTTTTTCATTTATAATGCGATAAGAAAGATAATGATTAATGAAGAGAGAGGAGATACAATAAACTTATTTGGGGTGTATAGTTGTGATTGTAGTTAAATATATGAGTGAATCTAAATCATTCAAGTCATTATCATCCAAGGGTAAATAAATTGTCTAACAATCAGTATAATGTTTTGTGCTGCCCATCCTGCTCCTCTATATACACACACACATACCATATTCTTTAGTAACCATCTTAGGATTAGTAAGAATAATTAGACTTGTAATTTGCTCTCATAAAGTCTACATTACATACATGGGTCGCATCCCAAAGATTGTATTGTTTGACGAGACCTCCCATTTCAAACTCTGATTTGCTAGGCAAGTTCAAAAGTTTTATGGATTATCAAATAAATAAATACACGCTAAGTTAGTGAGCAGGTGTTTAAATTTTTTGATATTGAATATATCTAACACTGAAACTTTCAATTAAATGCGATGTCAAATATTTCAACATCTGCATTTCAATCGAGCTATATAATTATATGATAATTGAATTTTTAGCATCAATGGTCAAATAACTCCTAGCACCTACCGCTTAACTTCCGTCACAAAATATTCTTAACAAGTCTACTCTACAGCCTAAAAGGGTCGATTGTTAAATAAAGAACATGATCAAGCAAGTGTTTGACTCCATTCACAAACTGGATTGATCATTATTACCAACAGGGATTGTAGCTACTGCATCTCAAACATTCTCAATTTCAAAGATACCATCTATAGCCAAGTTAATTCTTTGAAAAAGGGGAAAAAAATTAAAATCAAAATAAAAAAACAACATAAAAGCTACATGGAGAGAGAGGGGACTAAGGATACTCAGTAGACAGTTACATTATAAACAATTAAGCTATAGATGTCATAGATTTTAGAGATTTTCTTGGTGAAGAACATCAAGGAAGAACAATATAGGCTTGGAGACATAAGAAATGCAAAATATTGAATGCATTTGTCAAAACAGACATGTCTCCAGCTCTCGCATGTGTTTGAATCAAAATGTTCACTTCTCAACTTCTGTTTTTGTTACTCACCTATGTTTATTTAGCATACATTTCATGAGAAATGACATAAACACCCAAAGAACTATCAAAGTCAAATCTCAATGAAATTTCCATGCCTGTTAAGCCAATTAAACTAGATCAAAATGATGCATATGATAAATAAACCACATCAAGAAAATGACAAAATAATCCCCATCGAGGACAATCAAAGCTAATGGCAAAATAATCCCCATCAAGGATAAGAAAAGCTCCTAAGTTTGATGTACTACAATCTATTCTCATATATGAAGCCTGATAATACATTTAGATAGAACACTGAGCCCAAATGACTCTCTATCACGAGCGCATGTAATGTAATTGCATCTACATAAGTCATCACTTGCCCCTATAATGTAGAAAAAGAAAATCATTATTACATCACAGACAGAAAGAGAGAGGGTAAAGGTTGTTTTGATTTTACTTACGTGTTCATCATCAGAGTTATGTTGTCTCCTTTAAGAAGAATCCTTCCTGTTAAAGAAAAGAAACAAATTAGAGCGCACACATGAATATGAGCACTTAAAGTAGAAAGAAAGTGATTCACCTAATGATTTTCTGCTCTTCCTCTTTATGCTAACTTCTTCAGCATCATCCAAAACCAAGTTCATGTACTCATCAAAACCCTGCACAAGCAAAACAAACACCAAAACCTTCACACTTTTAGGAGGTCATTAAAGCGCTGAGTACTGAGATATATCCATGAACGATATCACTTTGCCTTCAATCTTGCACTTTTTAAAAAAATAATGATAAAAGTTGGAAGAAAGGTCCAAAGCATGTCGCTGCAATGGTCAGTAACGAAACTAGAAAGACTGCTGAGACAATGAATGAATATTTATCATGTTTGAACATATCCATCCCAATAGCAATTAATTCACTGCCATAGTGGCAGACATACAGTCCATAACTATGGTGAGAAAACTTTAAGCGTTTGACTCAAATCTTGTTTCCTAAAAGAATATAGATCCTAAACTCAAACCTCATTTCCTAAAAGAATATGTATCCTAAACATTCTCTTGCTAAAAATGTCCTTTAGCACTCTACGTGGTTATCATTGATTCATGCCTTGAAGAACTAAGCCGAAGTCAAAAGGCAATAGAGAGTCCTATCTTGCAAGGTATAAGGGAAAGCAAGATTTAGAGCAAGAGACAGGAAATATGATGAAACAAAATAAAATTGGCAGAGTGAGTAGGTTCACTGCCACTTAAGAGTTTAAGAAGCTACATTTAGTATCCTTGCCTTTGCCCCATACATACAAAGTTTTCTGAACTTATGTGAGATATTATCCAATATTGAACCTACCATAAGGACGGTTTACAGTTTATTATATCACCAATTGAAGCAGTCCCCAAAAAATTTGAAAATAACAAGAGCTTTTATGAATATGACAGATGAAACACAAATAACTCATAAAATGTCTTATCCGAATATATTATTACTCAAAAGCAGAGAGGTAAATGGAGCAGATACAAAGTGACGATATGCTTTTAAAGCTGTCTGAAGCAAATCCTAACTGGCACCAATAATTAATAGAAGGTCAACAGCCAGAATTCTTAATAGGACACTTAGTTTGAATTTTGCAGTGCTGATAAAAGTTACTTAAATTCATTTCTGACATTTTTATGATTTATTGGCAGAATGATCACTCATTTGGCCCTCAGATGAGGGGTGTGGCATAACTAGCCACAAGCTATTGGCACTAGTTATGTATTGTTTCCTTTCTTGTCTATCTTGGTCTCAATAACCACAAAGATTTCATTTCACTTAACAAAAATCAATTATCCAACTTAAGGACATTCAATCAACCTACTCACAATTACCAAACAAAACTAGTAAAACACCAATTTGAACTCCAAGAACAATGCGCATCACAACATAGTCTTTATAAACACCACATACAAATAAACTCACACACACTACACACTACAACTCAAGTGAATTCGATCAAAAGCATATTTAAAACAAATACAACTTACAATGATACGGCCTTCGATCCTCAAATCCTTCTGCTCAAATAGCCAAATCTGAATGCGAGCTTTCTGCACTCATCCAAAACCAAACCCATCAAGGAAAAAAAAAATTTAAGCAAAAAACCTCAACACCCCATCAACAAAAATACGAAATTTTAACCGAAATGTCAACACCCCATCAAGAAAAAACAAAATTTAAGCAAAAAACTCAACAACCCATCAACAAAGAAACAAAATTTGAGAAGACCCATATGAGAAAATGGAGTGTACTTACACTTTGAAGGAATCTGAAAATCAAGTTCTGGTGCCACACCAACAAGAATTGTTGTGTGTATTTTTCGGATTCAGTAGTTGGGCTGGTAAAAGTCCAACTTAGGCCCATTTAAGACCCGATAAGAAGGCCCAATAAGGTCAACGTAGTCAAAGCCCATCAGACGAGGCCCAGTGTTGACTCAAAGACCATCAAGCCTTACAGCTGGCATCAAACAGATTTATAAACGCAGCCAGGTCGCAGCTCGCCGCCTGCGCAGCTCGTCTCTCAGCGAGCTCGGGCTCGAACCACCATAACACGTCAGCTCGCTCAGACACGTGATAAGCACAGTATCTTCCAGAAAAGGCAGTTATCAAGCACAACCATGATTCTCTCTCCAAATATGGCAATTGCCCAATCAAACCATGATTTCCTCGTCAGATATGGAGATCAATTCGAAGTCAAATTCAAGTCATCATTATCTTGAGATAAATATAGTAATTTCCTGATATTATTTGAATATATTAGGAAGTATAATTAATTTATAATTCTTTTCCTTATTTTTCCCAATTGTTTAGAGAATGTAATTAATTCAGGATTCTCTTCCTGATTTGCTACAACTAGAATTGTAACTCTTCTTTCCCTATAAATAGGGATTGAAAACATTGTAACATGATCAGACAATATTCAATAATATACTGTCACTCTGTAGAGATTAAGAGTTGGACAGTCGTGGACGTAGGCCTATTATTGCCGAACCACGTAAAAAGCTTAGTGTTCCTTGTTTGATCTTCTGTTTCTGTCTTTGTCTTTTCTTGGTATTTGTGCTTTCTCACATTGATTGCAGGTATTGAGCATTGATTACCCGTCGACTGAATTCCAATGTCGACATTTTGGCGCTAGAAGGAGGGCCCAGACTACAATTTTTTTCATCTTAGTTTATCAACTTTTGGCGAGATGGCAAAGACTAGATCAAACAGGTTCCTTGGAGATGACGACCAGGCGGAAAGTCACGTGAACCAATCCCAGCAGAACTTACAGCCTGGGCAAGATGCAACCACGCATGCCGCAGGCCCGTCCCATGGACAGGTTCTCGGGGCTACAACAGGCATTCCTCCTCTGCCTCACCGTCAAGCGGTTCCAATTGCCCCGGCGGCCGAAGGGCAGAATGCATTATTGCAGAGGCAGGAAGCGTTGGAAGATACGGTCAGACAGCTCACTGAAGCCGTCAATATGTTGGTGCAGGCTCAGGTTCAGAACGTGACTAGGGTGGATGTTCAGGCACCACTGGGAATGCCCCAGCCTCTTGAACCAGCACGAAGGCCTGAAAGGCTAGCAAGGGAAGTCCCGCGACCTGTTGACTCTGCTCGCTCATCTAATGCGCGTTCTAGGGCCGGAGGACACCTTGTTCAACACGAAAGGGAGGTCGCGCGTCCTGACAGCCTGGTAGCAAGACCGAGCCAGGAGGGAAACAGGCGGATGGAAGTTGGCCAAGGCAGAGTCCGAGCAGCAGCTCGTTATGTCGACGAGGTGGATGGGCAGCAGGTAAGATCCCATCGTCATGAGGGTCAATTCGAGGAAGACGAAAGGTATGACCCTGAACATCCGGCTCCAAGTCATGATCACAGGAGGAGATACGAGCTCCGAGACCCCCAACTAGAGGAGCTCCTCCAAAGAGTCCAGCAGTTGGAAGCACGACCTGGAGTTTCGGAGCAGCGTGGGCTCTACGGAGACAGAACCCCATTCACAAGGGAGATTGAGACACAGCCTCTCCCTCCGAGGTTCAAGATGCCGAACATTCAGCAGTACAATGGGGACAGTGACCCATATGACCATCTAGACACGTTCAACGTTCAGATGGATGTGCAGACAGGAAATCCAATGGTGAAGTGCCGAGTGTTCCCGGCCACATTGGGGGACATTCCGAGAACGTGGTTCAGAATCTCCCAGCTCGTAGCATAGGAAGTTGGGAGCAATGCCAACAGAAGTTCGTTGGTCAATACAGGGCACTGAGAAGGCAGCTCGCTCCATCCTGCCACCTAGCCACCATTTTTCAGCGTCAGAATGAGTCGTTGAAGGAATACATCACCAGATTTAGACGCGAGGTCGCGAATGTCGAGCATCCATCAGATGAAAGCATTCTGACAGCGATCTCAGCTGGGCTGCGCAAGGATGGAAAGCTATACGAAAGCATTTACAAGTCCTCAGTAAAGGATCTGGGAGAGTTCTACGAGCGAGCTGCGAAAGAGATCAGGTGGGAAGAAACCTTCGGCCCGAAAAAGCAGAATCAGAAGAATGAAGCGGGCAGTTCCAGCCAGCCAAAGAGGAGAAACAATGGCCTGAACGAAGATGGAAAAAACAACGGCTCAAGTAATCAGATCGCCAAAAAAGCGAGAAGAGAGCCAAGGTATGAGCGACCTCAGCGTTGGGGTCGCCAGGAAGGATACAGCGTCCTGACGGCATCACCGGACAGGATTTATGCTGCGGAGCGAAACAAGGAGGATTTCGGGAGGCCCAATCCTATAAGGGCTCCCATTCAGCATAGAGATCAGAACAAGTTCTGTGCCTACCATAATGAGGTCGGGCACAGTACTTCAGATTGCTGGGCGTTGAAGAATGCCATCGAAAAATTGATCAGGCGAGGTCGCTTGGGAGAATATGTGGCAAGACCTGCTGACCAGCGACCTCATCAGCAACGACCTCAGCGGCAACAGCCAGTACACCAGCAACAGCCCTAGCGAGCTTCCGAGCAGGGCCAGGAACCTGCGGTAAGAACTATCTTCACTATTTATGGTGGCCCCCATATCGCAGGTGATTCCAACAGATCACACGAGAGGTACGTCCGAGAGGCGAATCATTCATTTCAGCTCAATGGGTCGGAGGGACCTACCAAAAGAGCAAAGCCGACCTCGGACGAGATTGTATTCACAGAAGAAGATGCTAGAGGAGTGATCTGTCCTCATAATGATGCGCTGGTTATACGAGCAAAAATCAGCAATGTGGAAGTTAGACGCATCATGATCGATACCGGAAGCTCGGTGAACGTAATGTATAGGAGTTGTTTCGACCAGATGGGGTTGAGAGCAGAGCAAATGAGGCCATCCCCGGAGCCTTTATTTGGGTTCACTGGAGATGCTGTGGTACCAGTGGGGCAGATTAAGCTTCCTTTGACTCTGGGGGAGGCAGGTCGTCAGGCAACAACCCTGACGGACTTCTTGATAATCGATTGCCCATCGGCGTATAATGTGGTCCTCGGAAGACCTGCTATGAACGAGTTGGACATGGTTACGTCAACTAGAACTCTGACAGTGAAGTTCCCAACTCCTAATGGCATCGGATGTGTTCGAGGAGAACAGCACCTAGCTCGGCGTTGTTATGAAGATGCTGTTAAGATGGGCGTGAGAGGAAAGAAGGTGAACGTGGTCACGGGGGCGAGCCACGAGCTATGACTGAGAGGGAGTCAGTCACGACCTGGACCCTCGCGAGGTAGATGCAGACCGAGCTACCGGTCCAATTGAGGAGTTAAAAGACGTACCAGTCAGCGAGGTAGATCCTGAACGATGCTTAAAACTGGGAAGAGGATTAACTCCGGAGCTGAGAACCCAGCTCGCTGAATTCCTGAAGGCGAACTTGGATGTATTTGCATGGAATCATGAGGACATGGTGGGAATAGACCCAAAGGTGATGTCTCACAGGCTGAACATTGATCCTCATTTCAAGCCAGTTCGCCAGAAGAGAAGGGCAATGACGGGGGAACGATACCTAGCACTAAAGGAAGAGATAGACAAGCTTCTGGTTAACAAATTCATCAGAGAAGCTTACTACCCGACCTGGGTCGCCAACCCTGTGCTAGTGAAAAAGAAAAACGGGAAGTGGAGGACTTGTATCGATTTCACCGATCTAAACAAGGCGTGCCCAAAGGACAGTTTCCCCCTGCCAAGGATAGACCAGCTCGTGGATGCTACTGCTGGCCACGAGCTCCTAAGCTTCATGGATGCATATTCGGGATATAACCAGATCCAATGAAGCCTGAGGACGAAGAGCACACCTCGTTCATGACCGATCGGGGACTATATTGCTACAAGGTGATGCCCTTCGGTTTAAAAAATGCTGGAGCAACCTATCAACGCTTGGTGAACATGATGTTCGAAGAACAAATTGGAAAGACCATGGAGGTTTATGTGGACGATATGCTAGTAAAGTCCAAGCAGATAGGTGACCATGTTGGCGACCTGAGAGAGATGTTCCAAATCCTGAGGAGCTACCAGATGAAGTTAAATCCACTCAAATGTGCATTTGGAGTAGCTTCTGGGAAGTTCCTGGGCTTCATGGTCAACAGTAGGGGAATTGAAGCTAACCTGAGAAGATCAGAGCACTGATTGACATGAGGTCGCCCACCAGGGTGAAGGATGTGCAGAGTCTCAATGGCCAGGTCGCAGCATTGAGTAGGTTCATTTCGAAAGCTACAGACAAATGTGTCCCTTTCTTTGACATTCTGAAGAAAGCAAAGAGTTTCGAGTGGACCGAGCAGTGTGAAGTAGCCTTCCAGCAGTTGAAGGAATATATGGGACGAGCTCCGCTTCTTTCAAAGCCCAAAGAAGAAGAAAAACTGATCTTATACTTGGGAGTATCGAAGCAGGCTCTGAGTGCCGCTCTGGTGAGGGAGGAAGAAAAGACGCAGCTTCCAGTCTATTACGTGAGCAAACGATTACAGGATGCTGAAACCAGATATTCGCAGATGGAGAAGCTGGCTTACTGCCTGGTGATTGCATCAAGGAAGCTGCGACCTTACTTCCAAGCTCATACTATCGAAGTCCTCACCCAATATCCGTTGAAGCAAGTTTTGCAGAAAGCAGACACCTCAGGTCGTTTGTTGAAATGGGCAGTGGAGCTCGCGCAGTTCGATATCCAATTCAAGCCGAGGACGGCTATCAAAGCTCAAGCTCTTGCAGATTTCATTGCAGAATTTACGGGACCTGTGGATGATGAAGCTGAGTCTTCCGAAGGTCCAGCCTGGGAGCTTTTTGTTGATGGATCATCCAGCGAGCAGAGGGCTGGAGCTGGAGTTCTACTGATCAGTCCTGAGGGCCACAAAATCCTCTGTGCTCTAAGGTTTGGCTTTCAGGCGACAAACAATGAAGCTGAGTATGAAGCTCTGCTCGCAGGGCTGCGTTTGGCTAAGGAGATGCGAGCTGAACACTTGAAGATTTTCAGTGACTCACAGCTCGTCGTCAGCCACGTAATGGGAGAATATCAAGCCAGGGGACCGAAAATGGCCCTCTACCTCCAAAAAGTTCACGAGCTGCTAGGTGCATTTCAGAAGTACGAGATGAAACAGATCCCGCGAGCTCAGAACTCGCATGCTGATGCACTAGCTCGCCTCGCAACTACGCGAGATGCAGATTTCCTTGGGGCGATCCCAGTTGAGTTCCTACCAGCTCCAAGTACAGAAGAAAAGAATGTCATGATGGCCATATCCGTGCAGCCTGATTCCTGGATGAGCCCTATTCTCGAATACTTGCAGGATGGAAAGCTGCCCAGTAACAAGCTGGAAGCCCGACATCTACGAGCTAGAGCAGCCAGGTATTGCATCTATGATGATGCACTATACAAGAAGGGGTTCACAGCACCGTTATTAAGATGCATTGATGGCCATGAGTGTGAAACAGTGCTAAGGCAGATACACGAGGGCCATTGCGGGAACCATGCTGGGGGGCTGTCTCTAGCTCAGAAGGCACTTCGCCAAGGTTTCTATTGGCCCACCATGAGGCAAGACGCCATTGACTTAGTGAAGAAATGCGACAAGTGTCAGAGGTTTGCTCACATTCCGCGAGCTCCACCGGCTTACCTCCAACAGATGGTGAGCCCGTGGCCCTTTGCGATCTGGGGGATGGACCTGATCGGACCCCTACCGATGGCATGTGGAAGATGCAAGCATGCAGTAGTCGCAGTGGATTATTTCACTAAGTGGGCTGAGGCAAAAGAGTTAGCTGAAATCTCCACGACAAAGATTGAGAAATTTATGTGGAGCAACATTATCAGCAGATTCGGGGTCCCACAGCAGATCGTGACAGACAATGGGACTCAGTTCGCCAGTGACCAGTTTCTTAGATTCTGCAACGACCTCAAAATCGTTAAAAGTTTCTCAGCAGTAGACCATCCACAAGCCAATGGCCAAGTGGAAGCTGTGAACAAAATCATCAAGCAGACCCTGAAGATGAAACTGGAAGCCAAGAAATGAGCATGGGTAGATGAGCTCCAAAAAGTATTATGGTCTTATAGAACCACAGCTCGCAGCTCCACTGGCGAGACCCCATTTTCAATGGTGTACGGATCGGAGGCTATGATCCCGGCTGAGTTTGAAGTCACCTCGCAAAGAAGAGCGACCTTCAATCCAAATGACAATAATCAGTTACTTGCAACAAACCTGGACCTGCTTGAAGAACACAGGGAAACGGCCAGGTTAAGAGTAGCTGTCTATCAGCAGAGAATAGCGAGGTACTATAACAAGTATGCTCGCATTCGCAGATTCAATGTGGGAGACTTAGTCTTACGCATCATTCTACCAGGAGCCCGCAAGCCAAGTGACGGATCCTTAGGCCCGAACTGGGAAGGACCGTATGTTGTCAAAACAGCCTTGGGAAATGGAGCTTATCGCTTAGCCAATGTAAATGGGGCAGAAGTCCCCCGAGCTTGGAATGCCGAACATCTCCGCCCTTATTATCAATAAGTTTTTTCATTATTTGTAATATGGACTAATTGTAAATGATAGCTCCATTTTTCCCTGTTTTTGACTCAACTTTCCTCACCAGGCTAACGGGCTCCGAACTCAACAGTTAAAAAAAACAAATAAATGAATGGGCCAAAAAAGCAGGCGAGGTGACGACCCCTGCATAGCTCACTATAAATAAAAGAGCCTAAAAAGCAAGTGACTAAGTGTCCTTGCATAGCTCGCCTAATGAGCCAAAAAAGCAGGCGAGGTGACGACCCCTGCATAGCTCGCTATAAATAAAAGAGCCAAAAAAGCAAGTGACTAAGTGTCCTTGCATAGCTCGCCTAATGAGCCTAAAAAGCAGGCGAGGTGACGACCCCTGTATAGCTCGCTATAAAAAAGAGCCAAAAAAGCAAGTGACTAAGTGTCCTTGCATAGCTCGCCTAATGAGCCTAAAAGCAGGCGAGGTGACGACCCCTGCATAGCTCGCTATAAATAAAAGAGCCTAAAAAGCAAGTGACTAAGTGTCCTTGCATAGCTCGCCTAATGAGCCAAAAAAGCAGGCGAGGTGACGACCCCTGCATAGCTCGCTATAAATAAAAGAGCCAAAAAAGCAAGTGACTAAGTGTCCTTGCATAGCTCGCCTAATGAGCCAAAAAAGCAGGCGAGGTGACGACCCCTGTATAGCTCGCTATAAATAAAAGAGCCTAAAAGCAAGTGACTAAGTGTCCTTGCATAGCTCGCCTAATGAGCCAAAAAAGCAGGCGAGGTGACGACCCCTGCATAGCTCGCTATAAATAAAAGAGCCTAAAAAGCAAGTGACTAAGTGTCCTTGCATAGCTCGCCTAATGAGCCAAAAAAGCAGGCGAGGTGACGACCCCTGCATAGCTCGCTATAAATGAAAAAGCCAAAAAAGCAAGTGACTAAGTGTCCTTGCATAGCTCGCCTAATGAGTCTAAAAAGCAGGCGAGGTGACGACCCCTGCATAGCTCGCTATAAATGAAAGAGCCTAAAAAGCAAGTGACTAAGTGTCCTTGCATAGCTCGCCTAATGAGCAAAAAAAGCAGGCGAGGTGACGACCCCTGCATAGCTCGCTATAAATAAAAGAGCCAAAAAAGCAAGTGACTAAGTGTCCTTGCATAGCTCGCCTAAAGAGCCTAAAAAGCAGATGGCTAAGTGCCTCTGTATAGCTCACCAAACATTCTAAAAAACCCGTTACTTATACTTGCAATGATTTTGTTAAGTGTTGCTATTATTATCAGGTTTTGGGTTCAATGATTATCAGCTCGCAAGAAAGTGAAGAACATAAAATATACCATACACTAGCTTGAAGAACATTCAACACAGAAGAAATAATGAAAGGAATTTTCATTAAGTATTGAAGCTGGTTACAAATTGAAAGTTGCAAAAATACATGAAAAAGGGAAACGAGCTGTTAGTTCTCAACGGGGGGATCTGGATCAGCCGGAGGTTCTGGACCAGTGGTAGACGAGGCAGCTTTTGATTTGAAATCCTCGACGGTTTCAAGACCTATGTCCCCAAAGATAGAGAAATCCATGTCTGGATGGGACATCCACAGTGTGTAGAGGAAATCGCGACCTGTTCTTTCCTCAGCCTCATCCCTTGCATCTGCGACCCGCACTTCCAGTTCCTGAGCTGCTTGATCTCTGAAGGCCGTTAGCTCCTCGAAGGCATTATCAGCAAGATGGTTGACGACCTCAGCCTCTTTCTTCATGTCTTCAACTTGCTGCTCCGCAGCCTCAGCTCGCTGAATAGCCTCCCCCACTTGTTGCCTAAGCACCTCAGCTCGATGCTCAGCCTCCTTCGCACGGTTATCCATGGTTGCAGCCTCTTCAGCCCGTTTGGTTGCGGCCTCCTCGGCGCCTTTAGCTGCAACTTCCATCTCATCAGCTCGCTTCTTCGCCTCCTCGGCCTGTTTCTCGGCAGTTTCAGCTCGGGCCAGAGCAGCATCGACCTGGCGATGAAGTACTTCAGTCTTCTCTTCTGCAGCTGAAGCCCGCTGCTCGTCCAGTGCCGCCTGTTGCTCAGATTGCCTCAGATCCTCTTTCACCTTGAGTAGCTCATCCTTTAGCATGGCGTGCTCATCCTTTAGCATGGCGTGCTCATTCTCCATTTTCTTCAAGGCTTCCTCAGCTGCTTGCCTTGCAGCGTTTGCCTCAGCGATCTGAGCTTCCTGACCTTCTATTCTGCCCGAGGCTAAGCGAGCTATATCATCAGTGGCCGCCTCCAGGTCGAATTCCAGCTTCCTCATCTCATCCTTAGTAGCCCTTGTCTCCCTTCTTCGCTTCATCGCAGCAAGGGCACCCTGGAAAGTATGAACAGATTAAAATATAGTCAAGGAAGGAAATCAGCAGATAAGGAAAAGTAACTTACCAGCATGCAATGGGGAGCCACGAACTCATCCAAGTCCTCGCCCCTAAGGCTCCTATTTTCCAAGACATTCGCGTGATTGAGCATAATTGTTGCCCAGTTGTCAAGGAAAGAGTTCAAGTATCTTCCCCCAGGACCCAGCTCGATGTCTGATCTGGTGGTGAAGGAGTTCTCTCGCGCTCCGGGATATCGCGCGCATCATCGTGAGAAGCACCACGTCGCGATACAACGGTACGCCTAGTTGCATATGCGCCGGGGGTAGCTCGGGTTGCCTCGGGAGCAACCCTAGAAGGAGCATCACCTTTTCCAGGCTGCGAGCTAGAAGTCGGAGGTGACTGAAGACTTGTAAAAACATTGGAGAGGGGCACCTCGCTAGGAGCAGCAGTCGAGGGAGTAGTGGCTCCAACAGCAGCATGCACTTCGCTGTGAGCAGCGGTTGAAGGGGCAGTGGCTTCAGTGACTGCAGGCACTTTGGTGGATACAGCAACTGCAGGAGCCTGGTCCTGGCCAGATGGTTTGGAGCGTTTGGAGGGTGCCGCTGGAGTGGCCAAGTCTTCGGCAGATCGTTTTGCTGAAGGGGCCGAGGAAGCTTGAAATTCAGTGGGACGTGCAGGAGGAGATTTCATGAGTACAAGTTTCCTCCTGTTGGCTGGGAGCTTCGTAGAAGAAGGAGCAGGAGCTGGAGCACGAGCTGGGGAAGGCAGTGAAGCCCCTGGAGTAGACGTGTGACGTGGAGAAGAGGATGGGTCAGCCTGTGCAGCAGGAGCTGCAGGGACTGGGTCTGATCCTGTCCGAGCTGAAGCAGGAGCAGAAGAAGAACTTTTTCTAGACGCACCCTTTGAAGGGGTGCGAGTTGAAGACGATTTCGCCTTCGTTGGTGTGCGAGCTGAAGATGATTTTGCTTTAGACGAGGTGCGAGCAGGAGCACCTCGAGATGAAGTCTTCCGAGGTGGAGAAGGCGAGCGAATGTTATCCGAGCGAATGTCATCCTCTGATGATGAAGAGACTGCTGGCGGAGGTCGGGAAGTAGACGCATCCTGAACTGAAACCTCAAAAACAGAAGGAAGTCTAGGCCTGTCACTCATCTTGCCTATATCTTCCCCAGCTCGCAGAAGAAGAGATTCCTTAGAAGGGGCAAGCTTGTAAGCTCTAAGAATAGCATCGTCGAATCTGCTGCTGATGCCTGCATCGTCCGATTTGGCGAGCTTGCCAAGAGCTCGTTCCTCCCCGCTGCTGAGAGGAGATTCGTCCATTTTCAGCACTGCACAGCAAATGATCAAAGAATGATAAGTAATGAAGATACAAAACAAAATCAGCTTGCTTTAGTTTTCTTATGAATACCTGGTTTCAGGACGAAGCTGAAGTTTTGGAGATCTGCAAGAGATGGGCACGAGATATAAAACCAACTCGTCTTGTATGGCCTGACGTTGGATTTGCCTTTCGCTTCTCCCTTGGGCAAAAGGTCTTTGTATTGTGACTGACGGGCTGTGAGATAGTAAATACCATCTGGTTTCTCTCCATCTCCCGCAGCCAGGGCCTTGAAAGAGTAGAACTCTTGGATGATCCTCGGTGTAGGGGCATGAAGGCCGTTCCTGTAGAAGGCTATGGCTAGCGAGATCAACTGTGTGTAAGAATTCGGAGTCAGTTGGAATGGTGCGAGCTTGACTTTGTTGAGAAATTCGATCAAGTACGGTGGAACGGGGAACCGCAACCCCTGCTCGAGATGCTGGGTGCTGACAGCGATGAATCCCTTGGGTGGATAACATGCATGATTGCTTGAATCAGGCAGCAGTATGCGGCAACCAAAAGGAATGTGGAATTGCTTGACAAGTCCTTCCACCTCAGGACGCTTCAACGATGTGGGATGACGAGCGAGTGCTGCACGGGCCTCTCTTCCCTGAATAGCATGAGCTCGGGCTTTATCGTGCTCACGAGCTTCGTTGCTTGGAATCATTCCCTTGCGAGTTCCACTTGAAGACATCTAAAAATAAATAAAAAATAAATACATATATATCATTGCAGGAACAACAATGGTGATGGAGCAAGATGAACCCAAAGTAGAAAGTTTGAAGAAAAAGAAGCCTCACCTTGAATCGTTGATGAGTAGAAGAACGACGAAGAAGGCTGAGGATTTCGTAAAAGGTAGTGGGTCCTGGTTGCTTGAGAGCTTGACACACTTGTTTGCTTTGGAAGAAAGTGACAGATGAAAGAAGAAAATGAAAAGGGACCAATGATTTATATAGACAAGTAAGCGTGAGTCCCAACCGTCAGATCTTTGGAAAGTGTAACCGTCATAAATCTGACGGTGCAGCGTAAAACGAGGCTTTGGAAATCATGCAGCCGTCAGTTGAAGGACGTGCGCATTAAATGTGC
Source organism: Litchi chinensis (assembly GCA_019925255.1). Lineage (NCBI taxonomy): Eukaryota > Viridiplantae > Streptophyta > Magnoliopsida > Sapindales > Sapindaceae > Litchi > Litchi chinensis. Next base: position 24,352,925 of record CM034461.1, on the reverse strand, counting down.
GAGTAAAGGACGTGCAGACGTCGCTTCAGTTACCACCTGCATGATCGCCACGTGTCGCAACTGAAAAGGTGGAATTTGAAAGTGCACAGAGGCGGTTATAGAAAGTAAGCGTGCCAAGGAAGCCAACTTTTACCAGCAAATTCAAGCTCCCAGCTCGCTGAAGCGAACTGAGAGCTGGGGGGCTAATGTTGTGTGTATTTTTCGGATTCAGTAGTTGGGCTGGTAAAAGTCCAACTTAGGCCCATTTAAGACCCGATAAGAAGGCCCAATAAGGTCAACGTAGTCAAAGCCCATCAGACGAGGCCCAGTGTTGACTCAAAGACCATCAAGTCTTACAGCTGGCATCAAACAGATTTATAAACGCAGCCAGGTCGCAGCTCGCCGCCTGCGCAGCTCGTCTCTCAGCGAGCTCGAGCTCAGAACCACCATAACACGTCAGCTCGCTCAGACACGTGATAAGCACAGTATCTCCTAGAAAAGGCAGTTATCAAGCACAACCATGATTCTCTCTCCAAATATGGCAATTGCCCAATCAAACCATGATTTCCTCGTCAGATATGGAGATCAATTCGAAGTCAAATTCAAGTCATCATTATCTTGAGATAAATATAGTAATTTCCTTATATTATTTGAATATATTAGGAAGTATAATTAATTTATAATTCTTTTCCTTATTTTTCTCAATTGTTTAGGGAATGTAATTAATTCAGGATTCTCTTCCTGATTTGCTACAACCAGAATTATAACTCTTCTTTCCCTATAAATAGGGATTGAAAACATTGTAACATGATCAGACAATATTCAATAATATACTGTCACTCTGCAGAGATTAAGAGTTGGACAGTCATGGACGTAGGCCTATTATTGCCGAACCACGTAAAAAGCTTAGTGTTCCTTGTTTGATCTTCTGTTTCTGTCTTTGTCTTTTCTTGGTATTTGTGCTTTCTCACATTGATTGCAGGTATTGGGCATTGATTACCCGTCGACTGAATTCCAACGTCGACAAGAACAAAACCGAGGAGCGTTAAATTAAAAAATTAAAAAAAAAATAATATAAATAAAAGAATAGAGAGTGGAAAAAAGCTTACAATGGGTTGAGTCATAATCCGCTGAACTTTAGTACTCGTCATGGTTGCTGACTTTAAAGAAACCTTAAATCCTAGAGATGACCCCAAACTGTTTCTGCTGCTTTACTGCTGTTATGTTATGTTTGGAGCGCGGGGAGATAATCACAGGTTTATTCTTATAGGCTTTTCCTGAAAGGGCAATTTTGTCATTTTGTCAATATTGACTCCAGTGTCAAAATGACATGGCTGGCATGGTTGGGTTCGGTTCTGGGCAAAACCAAATCGAACCAAAATAAATATTCGGTTTTTGGTTTTATAAATCGAACCGAACCGAGTTAACCGATTGAAGTTCAGTTCGGTTCATTTGGTTTTGGGCTTGGGCCTCCAATTGTATCATACTTATCAAATTTTAGACAAAATACCAGTCATAGAACACAACATATTTGCAAAATCTCGTGAATCACTATGTAGATCCAATCAGTTTAATATTAATTAAATTATTGTCACTATTAAAAATACACATATAAGAACATAAGCATCTCATCAAACATACAAAAACCAGAATAATTTTTTTATTTAGAAATTCTCCAAAATTGCTTAGCAAATTCGAGTTCAAAATTGAAGTCTCACAAAACTCTACAATTTTTAGGAAACAGTAAATTAGAGTCTTTGGCCATATAGGTACCCATAAGGTCAACTAGAAAAAAAGTATAAACCAGATGCAGAAAATGTGAAAGCTATTTGTAGATACTTAGATTACAACAATTGCAATCAGCTTATCAATTACAACCAGCTTCCTATTACAGCAATTACAAATAAATTTTAGATTATAATCCAAACAATTCCACCCACAACTTAAGCTTAAGGACCAATGCTTACTTGGGCTAAGATAAAGAAATAGAGAATAACAACCGATTTCGCTTCTTGTGCGTCAGCTTCAAAGATGAGAGAGATCTAAGAAACAGAGAAAGAAGCGAGTTAGCTGCCTATTGTTAGAATAAAAAAGAGTGGTACTTCAAGAATGAGGAAGAAGAACAATCTGAGTGAAGAATGGTACTTATATAGCCCCTCATTTTTTTTTTTAAAAATTCGGTTTGGATCAATTTTTCCAACTTAAAATTGAATTGAACCGAAAATTCTCAGTTTTTTCCAATGAAAAACCGAATCGAATTGAATATTGGCGAAAACTATATTCAGTTTTTCCTTTAAATTGCTCTTTTTGTATGTATATATGTGTTTTTGAAGTCTTGGATTTTTGTTTGACAGAGAATTGTGTTTCAGAGTTTAGTTTTTTCGGTTTTTGAGGGAGAGTAACAATCGATGAAATGACATTTATATAGAGAATGAGATTGCTTCATGGACATCACTTGCCTTAAAATGACTGTGTTTTTACGAGATTCGTTACATTTGTAGCTTCTAAGGAATGCTCATTCTACCATTGTCCAATCTATATCAATGACACAACATTTATATAGCCTGATCTTAAAAAGAATATGTGGAGTTTAGTTCCTATAAGAAATTATTAATATATTTGTAAATAGTAATTAATCTAAATAAGGTGTAACAATTTATTATCCAGTAAGTATAAAACTCTATGAATATATTTTGACACCAAACCATGTTAAGGGTGGTGACATTATGAATAAATCATAGATTCTAACTTTCATAGAAAAATTATATAACAAAAATATTCTTATTGATGGACCCTGTTCCTTATACAACGGCAGTTTGTTCGGCAACCCTACGATGGCCTTCCAATCAGGAATTACTCCGGTTGAAAGGTTCTCGTAAAGCTAAATTTTTTTAAAACACTTTTAGAAATTTTTTATTTAGTAGATATGGGTGAATTTTTTTTTTTTAAATATATATTTGCATAATAGAGTTTATGAAAATTTTGACAATACAAAAACTGTTTTTCTAAAAATTCCACTCTATAAAATTTCATTAAAAACCTGTACATTTCAAAAGCAACCGTAATCATGCTTTAATTTAAAAGATAACGTGAAACTATCAATGACTCATGCAAAAACAAGTTTTCTCAAAAGATATAAACAACTATATACAAAATTCGTTTCACAAGTTGTCAAAATCGTAAATATCATACAGGTGTTTACAAAATTTCACAACAGCACTGCACTCAACAACAACGACTACTCTAGGGCTGGAGTCCTTGCTACAGTAGTTTTCGCATCTATACCTGTCCCTGGGAGGTTTTATTTATAAAACATAAAACTAAGGGTGAGCTAAACAAGCTCAATGAGTGTCAAGCTCTTATATTAAAACCATGCTTTCTAAAATAGCCTCCCTAAAAACTTTAAAATGTATTTTCGTAATTGTTTTCAAACTATAAATCTGAAATACATTTTCTGAAAACCTCATCTGAATCAATTTGTATGCATAAACATTTAGTATAAATAAAATTCATGCGTAATATAGCTAGAATTTAGTAACGTATTGAAAAGCGAATTTCTGATATTGGAAAACTATTCTGAAATGTTTTTCAAATCTGAAAACATAGCAGCCTGTAATTACTTTATCTTTACTGTAAAAATTATAAATGGTGGTAGCAATATAATTTTTTGAAAAATTTCTCTTTGTAGAGTAAACCAACCACCAATGCCTGATTACCACACGATACCTTAGGTTACTATGAATTGAATTCCATATGGCCTTGGCCATAGGTCTGGTTCTACATTCTCACGTAGCAGCTAACCATTATAAACCTCTATATGTGCATGGACAATACACTGAACTGAATTAACTGACACAATCCCTCCTACGGGTTTCCTCCCGTTGTTAGTGACAGACACCCCTAACACTGCCATGCATGCTTAGGGTATTCTAATCGGAAATAACTATCTGAAATATATATGAGGCATACCCTAGGCTTATATAATCATTTTCATACATGCTGCTTTTCATCCAATAATCTTTAATTTACATAATCTTTCTAAAATTTATGTAAGATGTTTTCATTCTAAAACTCATTTATTATAAAAATTTACTTTCAATCGTTCAAAGCATGAATATCTATAAAGTATACCATAGACTATAAAAATATTTCCAAACATTTACTTTTCATCATAAAGCTCACATTTCATACAAAACTTTATAAATTCATACAAATAGGTTCTTGCACAGAAATTCATTTATCATATAAAAATTAACTTTCAATCAATAACAACATGAATTTAAATTTAACATATAAAATCAATGCGCATAGAAATATAAACATTTCAAATCATTTTTGTTAGGACACTCACTTTTTCCTAGCTCACAATAATTTATGAATTCAAGTTCCCTTACCTTCGCGTTACCTACATATTTTCATAATCTATTCTTAGACAACGTCGCAATGAACATTATTCATACATCCAATTTCATTCGTATCTATATTTTCATTATTACGCATCGATATGCATAAATGCCTAACTACACGAAAATATCAAAACATCATTTTCAAGATCGTATCTATGTCAATTATTCGCATTTACTTTCCATTTAAATTTCTTATCATTTAAATTTGTAAAACAGCCCATTTGAATCCTAATTCCACACTAACGCATTAAACAAAATTTTCGAATAATTTTCACCTTATGTTGTTCGTGACATACCATTTTATATTTCAATGAATTCCTTTCAATTTCGTGTTAAATTTTTCATCGACACAAGCTACAAAATCATTCGAAGCATACGAAAATAATTATTCATCATTCTTATGCATTCTTTTGAATCACCAAGCTATTTTCATCATCAAAACAACCATAACATCATTCAACATATCTCAAAACAATTTTTCATCACCTAAACATCAATATGGCAGTTTATATACCAAAGTTTTGCTTCTAATTTTAACACCGAAATCCAGCCTTTTAACACATAACTAACATTAAAAAAATCACTCAAAATAATTCAACTCAATTTTTGTCCATGTTATCCATTCTCAACCAAATGCATTCCAACACATTTTCAACTTTTCCATCAAGGTTTACACGCCAATATCACACCAAAATTCATAACAATACATTCAAACTACTTTTACATCATTTTCCATCACTTTGGCTGTGACCTATCAAGCATTCAACACCAAATTTTCTCTTCAATTTTCATACCAAAACCATATGCAAATCCATTTACGTCATATTAAGATTAGAACACCACAAACCTAAACATTATTTCATCACAAAATCATCCAAAACCATGAATCCAAAAACTACACAAACAACTCATGGAAAACTCAAAGTTTATCTTTCAAACTAACCTCAAATGACTAGGTTTCCTTTCTAGGTTGATAAATCCTTCATGCATGTGAGAAGAAGCTTCAAAAATAGCTTCAAAACTCACCTTAAATCACTATGAACCAGCTGCTGTCCCCTTGTTGAATCTCGGCAAAATAACTCTCTCACTTATGGCCGAACTGCACTTCTTCCTCTTGAATTATGCTTGACCGATTACTTCTTGTTTGCTTGCTTTTGACCGAGAGGATGTTTGTGTCGTGAGAGAGGGAGAACTTGTGTTGTTGACCGAATGTGCAAAAATGAAGTGCTTCTCTTTTGGTTCTCTCTTCCTCTTGGTTTTCTTGGTATGACCAAATGTGTGTGTGTGGTTGCTTCTCCTTTTTAATTGCTTCCACTTAAATAAATATATATATATATATATATATGTTTAATTTGTACCTTACACTTATCATTCAAAAGCCTTAATCACCATCCATTTGTCAAGCCATGCATGATTTCTTTGTGACACTTGTCTTGTATGCATTCACTCTTCCATTCATCTCATGACAAGTGTCCCACTTCATGCATCTTTTTCAAGTCTTCCAATTTCCTAAAATGTTCTTTTTTGTATTCGGAATCATTTCGGGTCCATCTGAAAATTTTATTATAATCCAATTTCAAATTCGGAAACTTCATTAGAACTCGTTTACTTATTCGGATCTATCCGTATTAAGTTATTTTATGATTTCGAAATTGAAAACCATCCTCAGACTTTTTGAAAAATATACTAGAATTCAATTTATCATTCGAATCATATCCTGTCCATCAGAGAATTTCATTAGAATTCAATTTACCCATCCGGACTTTCCTAAGAATTTTATTAATCATTATTGGATTATCCGGGGATTTTATCGAAACTCAATTTACTCATCCGGATCTATATGGAAACTTATCAATCATTTCCATTCTATTAGGAAATTATTCTAGAAATTTAATTTTTCATCTAGGCACTTTAATTTATTTTATTTCTTCATAAATACTATAAACGGTACTAGTATCGAATAATGTATTTTCGTCTAATAACTTTGGATCACTTAAAATCTCTTCAAATGAATTTCTCTTTGATCCATCTCAATTTTGTTTAACACTAGTATTAATTATAAAACTTTTGATTCGTGTTGTCTACGTTTTGAAAATCACTATTCACACGAATACTATTCAACGAAAAAAATTTATTTCTCTTATGAAGAGGAAATTTTGGATTTTACGAATCCAAAAATCACTATTCACTCAAAAATACTATTCATTTAAAATTACTATTCATCGAAAAATTTTTATTGCTCTTAAATAAAGAAAATTTTGGACTTCACACTTATATAAAATTATAACAACATACAAACTAAATCAAAATATATGTTAAATCTCTTTCACTTAAAATATTTATATTAATGTTAAACTCAAATAATTGATATACAATACAAGTACTTATGACTTTTGGGGTTCTTCTCTCATAGTAGTGATAATTAAGGGTGGACATAAAAATATGGAACTGACTCAAACGACTTGAATGGAACTGAACTAACCCACAAGTGTTGAGATCGGTTTCCATGTTCATGTTAGACCCTCAATTTTAAAAACACCATGTTTCATGGATCGGGATCAAGTCTAGAGGTCCAAAACTAACCTAATATGTGAATAGGGGTATATGTGTAATTTCATATGCCCTTATAAAAAGCCCCTCAATCCTAAATTCGATAGACTATTCTCTTTTTACCTTTCTTTCTTCCCGCAACCGCATCCCTTCTTCTCTTCGTCCTTTCAATTCTCATCTTTTGCCGTTTGTTGCATTGAAGCTCTTCTCGCCATCACTCACCTTGGTATTATAATTATTTTATAAAGTGGGAAATTATTAAAGAGTGAGCTAGGAGAGATATGTGTATGTAACTTATTTTGTTGTTGTTGTAGGTGTTTTCATAATGTATGTGGGTATGTGTGTGTGTAAGAGAGAGAGAGAGACTGTAACCCCTTTATGCTCAATTTTACGTTTTATAGCATTAGAAACTAAGTTATCGAATAAAAAGGGTAAAGTTAGTCAACGCCACCCCTCAGAATAATGTCAAATATCATCCTAATGAGTGATATTAGAACGTTAACAAAGTTTTTAGAAACTAATTAACTTTAATAGTAAAATAAATGCAAAGAAGGGCAAAAGGGTCATTTTATTAATAAAAGAGATTTAAACAAGGGCGAAGTGGTATTTGTGCAAATAAGATTTATAGATGTAAATATAAATATGTTAGTCATCCAACACTTAGAGAAAAATTAATTGCATTTTGAAATAAACTAATGAAGGGTATTATGGTCATCTACACCTACTAAGCACTTATATATATGAAGGTGTTGGTGTTAGTCACCCACACTTAGCAAAAAAAAAAAAAAAAAAAAAAAAAAAAATAGAGATAGGAAGAGAGAGAGTGGGACGACAACACTAAGAGGAAGAAGAGCCCAAAAATTTTTCAAGTCAAGTGGACCTCCCATCAAGAATATAGCCTCATTCAAGTTAGATAATCAACATTGGAGCAAGATCCGAGTAAGTTTTCATGAAATTCTTTAAAGTCATGGTAGTTGGATTGTTGTTGGATTACTTTCTTTTGTTAAAAATAATTGATGTGGGTTTGATCTAAACTAGGATTGGAATCCTAAACCACACAAAAGCGGAACTTAGTTTGAGTGGAACCATTTGATAGATTCAAGTTAGGGTTATGGGTACAAAACCCTAAAGATTTAATTAGAGTTGTATTAAGTAAATTGAGTGCATTCCAAGTGTTTGATGAAAAGTTTTATAAAAAGTAGATTGAGAAAATTGAAAAGTTGAGTGGTGTGGGTGTGTGTGGGGGTCACGGCCAATTGAGAGTGTGTATGACTTCCTTGAGTTGTGATCAAATTGAACTTGATATTCATGTTTAATTGAGGCTAGAAAATCATATGGAAGTGATAGAATTTCAAGATGGTAAGAGATAGTCATAAAAGTATAGTTAGGCTTGATGAAGGGTAGTAGCTTATGCATGAGTTTTGTTGATGTTTATAGCATATTTAGGGTCCTAAAAACCTGCATAAATGAGTAGGAATCAAGGTAATTAAGATGGACATGCATGGGTGCATGAATAACATATCATTGAGTAAAGGGTGAAATAATATTATAATAAAACAATAAGCAAGTGATGGGGTTGTAGAGACCTGCACTCTTTGAGATTAATTGGGGTTGTATTAGATCTCAAACCATGCATAAATGTCATAGCAAATAATAGAAATTTGAAGGGAAAGGTTTGGATAAAAATTGAATAAGTTATGACTTAAAATAGTGTATATATGTAGTCGTAAAGTGAGTTGAGAATGTAAATGCATTCTTTGATGCATGAAATGAATGTATTCGATCATAATTGAGTAAAAGGACCTTAGATACAAAAGAAATGACATCATTACATGTGAGATGCAAAAATGTGTATAAAAAAGTGTCAAAAAATAGGTGTTTTTCATAGGTTTCACCCCTTGATACTTATAATTTTTCGAAATCGTTTTACGGAGAACCTAAGTGGGAGATAAAGAGATGATTCAAACGAAAACGGAAATGAAATAGCCCGCAGAATGGGCTATGAACAGTATTCTATTTTAGGGGGTTCGAAAATTTTGACTTTTTGTTCCGGGCCTCTGAAAATTATACGGACTACGTGAGGATGTTCCTAGGGGCATAAAAGTTAAACTTTTACAAAGAAATTGTAATTAGAAAGCCTCGGTTGAGTTAGAACTTAGAAAAGAAAAGTGTAGTAAAAAAGGATATTGTAAAAGGGCTTGTAATGTTAAAAGCAATGTGTGTAATTTTATGTAGCACATTGTGACTTATTTTAAGTAAGAATATGTGATTCAGGTGACGAGCAGGCTAGTGAAACACGGGAGGCTCGTGGACGAGTATAGCTCGCTTGGTGAGGTAAGTGCCTTTTCACTTGCATCTATTCCAATTTCTCATTTAAATTCCGAATTATGTAGTCAAACGAATTCAAAAACAATTTTCAAATCTTAAATCTGAGTTTTGAGTATGTGATCTCTTTATAAGATTCAAAAAAGGGAAGGAGTCAAAAACTGAGTTGATTCCAAAATCTTGAATCAAGAAAACTTTTAAGAGTTTGAAGAGTTAAAGGTTTTGTGCTTTTGCACTTAGTGAAACAATTTCAAAGCTCATGTATATACCCTCAGTTTAATTAAGATTCAGCGTTACGTGACGATGCAGAAAATTTCGTCCGTAGTTACTCAGTTTTCAGAATATCTAGCGCTACATGTACAATGCAGAAAATTCCGTACGTAGACGTTAAGATATAGAAAGATTCTAGCGCTTCGTTATGATGCAATAAATTTCGCTCGTAGTCACCTAAAGTTATAACACTACAATTGCGATGCAAAAAATTCTACATTGTAGATGCTCATATTTGAGATAGTTTCACACTACGTTTGCGATGAGTAAATTTCGCATCGTAGTGGTCGAAATATTTCAGTAGCTTCATGTTTGGCATTAGTCGAAAATCGCCACGTGATGGGTTGAGTATACTAGGGGTATATATGGAGTTTTCAGAAAGAAAAGTTCTAAAAAGATCGAAAAAGATTTTGATATTCGGGTGAAGTTATGAATTCTGTTGCAGTTACATCTTGATATTGTTTTCATATATTGAACTAACACATTTATCCTTATGCAGCTTATATATCGTATTAGGTGTCTGTACAGATGCTTTTGCATTCAGGAAATCTCATCGAATAGTTTAGGTGGGTGTTGCGTAGATGTATTGCTTAAACGTCAAACATATTTTTTTTGTTGCAATAACATGACTAGATGATTGCTTGTTTGACTTATGGACATTCAGAAATTTGTAAATTCATATTTTGCTATGTGCATATAGTTGAAACATTTGCACATGATACATATCTATTACTTGATATATCTATGTATATATAATATATATTGTTGCGTATGTGTAGTATCTAAAGTGTTTATAAAGTGTATGTTATTGAAATTACATATTTGTGGAAAACGTGTGTTATAATTTGAATAAGAAAATGCATGTTTGTGGCCAAAAAAAGTTGGGTGGTGATTTGAGATAGTGCGAAGTGTGTTTTGTTTACTGAAAAAATTTTGGGATTGTTAAAAATACAGTTATCATGCTGTCAAATTTCCTTAAAATTCATTTTAATGTGAAATCGAAAAATTTATACAAACCCAACTATTTTCAATGAAAATAGGTTTTCCATTTAAGTAAAGTAAGTAAACGGGCAAGGTTAAGGGGTTTGCTCTGCGGATCTCTTTTATCCGACAAGTCGGGTTAAGAGAAGTCTGTTGGAGTGCCTGGCGGAACCCTCCAGATAAGAGATTAGAGAAAGTCTGGTTCAGGTCTTGTCAGAGACAAAGAGCTGAGAGTGTTCACATAAGATATGCTCAACTTGTCATGTGAAACCCCTATCTCAACTCTTGTCTTCTATAATCCAATGTATGTATGCAATCAAACACGTTAGAGAAGTCATCTTAAAAGCGAAAAGCCCGCTTTTCTTTCCTCATTTAACTTTGAAGACTCATCTTCACACTTCTTCTACTTGCTTGTTGTTTAGTCAATATCTAAGTCAACTGACTCTCTCTTCTACCTTTGGTGTATGTATGTAGTGATGGAAGCCATTTCCAGTCCAAATGGCACATCTACAGTCTCCTAACAAAGACACACCTCTTCCATAACCAAAACTAGATCTAGCTGATGGTAATGAACAAGTCTCCCTCTTTAACCTATTGTTGAGCTCCAAGCAACCACCAATGGCTTCTCTAACAATTTGATTGTCTCGGAAAGCAACAATAAAACTCTCAACAGAGGGAAGCTCAAGACTAGTCCGCCCAAAATAAAAGCCTAAAATTGGGTCCAAACATGAAACCCGAACCGAATACTGAGTGTTCAAATTGTCTCAATTTCTCTCTCTTACCGGACCATGTTTAGACCCAAAAGTGCCAATGTAATATACCATCTCTATTTTAGTACTGTACACATATTATGTAAATTTACTTTTATTTATAGAGCAATAAAGAAATTTAAAGTATCCAGATGCGTAATCAAACCCTTATAGGATTTTTGGATAGGGTTAGGATGATTCCGAATATGAAAGGTAACATGATAAACTATTAGAAGCTAACACGAAAATTTATACATAAGAAATTCCAAGAAATGACACAATTGTGTTGATTGGATTAAAAATATAACTGATGGCATTTGTTAAATTTCAAAGTATGAGAGGGTAGAGATAAGAATGACAAAATTGTGATTTAAAAGATAACTGAACTAATTGACAAACCTTTGGTTACATTTGAAAGAGTTTAGTTGGAATCTAACTATCTATCAAAATCCAACCAATCATATTTTAATAATTCTAACTAGTGGTAAACTAGTAAATTTCAACTTAGTTTAGAGGTATTTTTCAATGGCCAAGCTTGTAAATTTCATGACAAACAAGGACATTTGTTAACCCACCCAAATTATATAAATAGCAAGCTTTCATTCAAGAAACCAAATGAAGAAAAATTTCAAAAAAAGGGGTGTAAGGTCGACAATTACAAGGGCTGGAACAATAGCCATTCTTCTTCATTTTCAAGCAATTTTAAGTTAAGTTCAAGCCATCAAAGGTCATCTACAAGCTTGGAAAGAAGATTGAGCAGGAACAAGTGAAAGTTGAGAGGTAAGATTGAGTTTTGAGTGTGATTTTTAAGTGTAAAAGGTGTCAAAACAGTTTCAGGACAGCTTGTGGTCTAAATCAATTTTCTATGGTTTAGTTTAAGGTTTTGAGCTATAAAACAAGTGGAGAAGCAAGCCAAGGCCTCAAAGAACAATTGGTAACTGGTTTGATAAAAATTAATGTGATTTGAATGGGTTTTGATGGTGATGGGTGAAAATATATAATGCTGAAATATTTTTGTCGTAATTGTGATTGAAGTTTGTGTGAGAAGTTTGATAAGATCTTGAGACATATGTTGCTATGCATATTGGTTAGGTTGATGTGAGATGTTATGGATGAAATATGATTGAATTGGTGTAGAATATGGGTTGTTTTATATGAGTGAAAGCATGAGAATTAGATGAAGCTAAAATGTTTGATGAATTGCTTCTAGGTTCGGTCAAGTGAAGAATGATGATATTTTATGGATTTTTGACGTGCTTTGTTAAAACTCGTGAAACTTATAAGTGAAAAATTTGTATCAAAAATGTGAAATGAAAAGGTGGCATGCATGATTTGATGTAATAGATCAAGAGAGCTCAAGTAGAGTGCATGCTGTCCATGTTGGTATGTGTCAGGCTTTTGGACAATGTAGGGGCTGTTATGATGTTGGAAACTTTGTGAAAATGATGTGAAAAGATTAAGCTTAAATAAGTGTAAAATTGGTCAAGAAATAATGTGAAATGAGTGACTAAATGGCGTTAGATATTTGAATGAAATTAGGAGTTGGTTGAAAGATTTAGTGTGCTTATATGTTAGGAAATTTCGAATAGGAAGTCGATGCGAATAATTTTGGTCGTAACGTTGCTTAAATATAGAATATGTTTACATGTAGGGTATTTCGACGACGGAAACCTGAAAACGAAATTTTTTCGTAAGCGAATACTAGGTGAGTGTCTCACTAAAATGCTTTGAATGATATTAATTTTCATAAATCATGATTTTATGTGTTGCATGAAACTTATGTTTTTAATGATAGGAAGCTAGCCTTATTATACACGAATTTAATATGAAAATCTCTTTCATGAATTTTAAATTGATTACACGAATTATGAAAAACTTTATGTTAAGAAAATGATATGCATGGAAAAGATTTTAATAAGTCTGTGGTACTAATATAACTCGCTGGGGATGGTGCTTTCATCCCGCCCAGTTACATGTTATGTTACCGGTCAGCGTACCCAAACCATGCATGGATTGTGTCAGGGGTGTCTGTCACTAACAGTAGGAGGGACTGAGTCAGTTAGTCTTGTTCAGTATGTCGTCCATGCACGAATTGGATATATGAGATAGCTAACTATTATACGAGCGATGCAGCATTCCGCTTTCATTTGTCAGGACAGCGCTGGGGCCAGGGCATAAGGCCTAACTAGTCTAATCCGGGCTGTTCCACCTTTAGCGTACTATATGGTATTTGGGCATCATCATGGATATAACTTTCATATCATCATCATTTCTTTATGTTAGTACATTTCATTTTCACACAACATGAGAAATATTTATATTAAAGATTATGAATGCATTTATGTAAAATAAATGTTTTAGAGAGCTTAAATATGTTTAATAAATTATACACAAAATGAATTTCAAATTTTAGGAAAGTTATTTTAGCAAACGTAGTTTTAATTAAGAAAAATATGACACTCACTGAGCTTTCATAGCTCACTTTAGTTTATATTTTATAAATAAAACCTCCTCAATGATAGGTATAGGTGTCGGGATGTCAATAGCAAAGACCCCGGTCCAAGAGTAGACTTCCTCAGTCAAGTGCTTCTATGATTCTATATTTTGGTCATAAATAACTTTAAAATTTTGTATAAAAATATATTTGTATATAAAAGAATGTATATGTTTTGTAAATATATATTTTTATCGATGCATGTTACATTATAAATTAAAATTTTCATGTTATTAGGTTGCTATATTTGTGAAATTAAATATATTTGTGTGAAGATATGTTTGTGGTTGGTTGTGGAATAATGAGAGGGTCGGAGGCCTAAAAGTTGAGAATCGTTTGAAATTAGGAGTGTATAAATCTTTTTATGAAACCTTGTAGGGTGAGATTTTTAGAAATGTAGTCGTTATACTGCCAAAATTTTTTAAAAAATAAATTTTACTTTACATATTAAAATGAAAAAAGTTCTTAGCTATTTTTAGTTTAAAAAGAGAATTTAAGTAAATCATAATAAATTTCTCATGTTAAAATAAACGGTTCCTAGTAGCTCGAAGTGCTTGTTAAGGTAATTTTTCCAAAAAAACAATATCCTAAATTGAGGAGGAGTCAACTACTAGAATTGGAAGTAGAATCAAACTCATAATTCGGTAGAGTATATCCCTAAATTGATAGACATCAGTTTTGAAAGTATAATTAATATGTGATTCTTTTCTATTTTTATTGTACTCAAATTGTAACACCTCACACTATAAATAGAGGTTGAAAATTCATTGTAAACACACAATAATTAATAATATACTGTGACTCTGCCAAAATTATCATATAAACAGTCGTGGATATAGACATCTTTTTTGGTCGAACCACGTAAAAATCTCTTTGCAATCTCTGTTCTTTCTCTTCTTTTTTTCTTGTTTTTACTTTGTTTCTCTTTAATTGCAAGTACTGGATCAATGACTTCGGTTGATCAAATTCAAACGTTGACATTGGTGAAATGGAAATTAAGAAAATTTGTGTGTTATTTGAGAATAAATCATTTTTTTTAATCAAGTTAAAATCCAAGTCAATCAAATGTTCAACTTTAAGCCCAAAACATACGTCAAAGGAGAGAATTACCCTCCACCTCCATGGAAGTTTAATATTCACAAGTGCATACAAAGTTTTTTTTTTTTTTTTTACAATGTCCTTCCCTAGACTAATAGGTTGACTACCTTGACTGTTACTGGATATGGTTGACCATGTAAAAATATTGAAAAATGAAATTTCCATTGAATAAATACACTTCTTATTTTTCTTTTAAAATAAATTTTAAAAACTTAAAATAAATTAAAAATAAATTGAATTAGATTTTCATCGTTTATCTGAAAATGAATGGTGGAGATTAATTTGAGAAAAAAATTTAAAAATTTAATAAAAATATTTTTTAATCAGATCTCTACGGTAGAGATTAATTTGAGAGAAAAATAAACTTAAAAAAGTAATTAAAAACAAAAAACTTAAAAGCCCAATCACTATCTCTCTCCTTTCAGATGAATTTCATATGATTTTTTTGAGGTTGAAGGCAGTTTGTTTTCAATTTTTTGCGGTTGAAGATGATGAAGATGACAAATTGAACCCAGATCTGGCTTCAAAGATGAAGAAGAGGGAAAGAGGAGGATGAATAGTTTTTTTTTTTTTTAAATTTTTTTCTCAAATTAATCTTCATTGTTCATCTTCTGAGGGATGATAGAAATCTAATTAAAAATATATAATTTTTTAAATTTTAATTTTTATTAAATTCTTAAATTTTTTTCTCAAATTAATCTCTACCATCCATTTTCATATGGATGCTAGAGATCCAATTCAATTTATTTTTAACTTATTTTAAAAGAAAAATAAAAAGTAAATTTATTTAGCAGTAATTTCGTCTTTCAATATTTTTTACATGATCAACCATATCCAGTAACAGTCAAAGCAATTAACTCGTTAGTCAATGAGAGGACACTGTAAAAAAACCAAAACATTGTACGTGCCTGTGAATATTAAACTTTTAGGTAGGTTAACGGTAATTCTACCTATGTCAAAGTAATCAGAGAATTTGTTGAAATAGGAAATAAATAAAAGATTAAAAAGCCAAAAAAAAAAAGTTTTTAGCTGGGTACGAAAGAGGCACTAACATATAGCAGTAAGTAGAGAGCTACTAATTAGAAGGAAACAAAAACACAAAGAAAACAGCTGCTGGCAAAAAGAAAGCAAAACACAGCAAGTGGCAACGGATTTTGGGCTTAGAAAAGAACATAAAACCAAGCTGTTTTGGAAGAGGAACACACAAAGACAGTAGTTGGAGAATCAAGAAGCAGCAGCAGTAGCTTAGGAGTTGTAATTGGAGCAGATTTGGCCTTGGATTCAAACCAAAATTGCAACCAAAGTTTTCGATAACATGCTAGCTTTCAATTTATTTGTTCTTTTAGTTATCACCATGATTGCCTTTTCTTTTTCTTTTTTAATCTTCTGAGGTGCATGATAAAACCATATTAACTTTGAAAGGATTTTGCCATTAATATATTATTCTTAATTTGATTTTAAATGTTTAAATAATTCTTAGTGTCACTAATTAATAAAACAAAATTATTTCACTTCGATATCAGGTATTTTATGTTGTTACATAATTATTTTATTAATTTAAATTTGGATTGCAAAGTTTATGCATAACATTTTTTTATTATAGTTTTTCAACCATTGGATATATGTAATACTTAAATCTTATAAATTTCAAGTCTTGAAGTAAGAATTTACAAAAAGATTTATTTTTAAAGCTTAACTAATAAATCTTGAGAAAATAATAGATTGATTGTAAGTTGTTTCTTTAATTTTTGAGAATAATATTTTGAATAATAAAATATTATAAGTTCATAAAATGAAATTTGAACCTCATATTTTTTTTCCATTGCTTGAGTTTTGCAAATTAATTCTATCCAATTAATTTTGAATTTTATTTTTGTAGTTTTAGTTAATTCTTAATTTTCCAAAATATCGTGCGAACTTCTTATTGTATATATTTAAATAAAGTTTTCACTTGAATTTCAAAACACGAGTGATCAGATTTGTCCTAACAATACCTAGGATACAAATTCTCATTCCTAACTTGAATGACTTATTGAGAAACATTGCTTACCATGGGACAATCCAATCCTCTTACTTGGTGCTGGATGGTAATCTCAAAATTACTATAGATTCCTAAGCCTAATAATGTCACCCGAACCTAGCCTATTGGAAATGTTATCTCTAAGTATGACAATAGGTTTACTTCTAACATATTCTGAAGATATGGTAGTTGATGCTCTACCTTTATCACCCACATGAGCAGTTAACCCCGACACTTTATTTAGGGGGAGAATTGGCTAAGTGGCATCATCTCTAAAACAAGTTGTGAGAGTTTTGTTCCCTCTAAAAAGGCCCTCTTGCATCGCCATAGAGAAGGCGATTGAACAATCCTTATGATCATCCCTTTAGTAGAGTTATCTCATAACTTTATGATCTCCTTTCCGATCAACATTTTCCAAACACTTAACCGCCTATTCATAAAAAGCAACTAAGTGGGCATTTCGAATTTCAAACAACATGCCCATGAAATCGTAGTGGGACATGTAAACCCTTAGTTTCCAACTATAACTTCTTAGCGTTAGAACTAGATGATGAAGTTCAAAGAATACAATTAGTCAACGATTATCCCAGTCAGAAATATTTCGGGAATTTATAATTGTTAGCACTATTCGATAAGTGTATTAACGAGAATAAAGTAGATAAAAGTAAATTTATAATCTTTACAAAGAAGAGATATTTATTATTCTACAATGTGGACACGTTCACAAATTAGAATTTTAGTACATAAATATCCATAAGTAATAAAGTGTTATCAAATGATTAAAGGAGAATTAGTGATTGTTCAACCAATCAATTAGAAGCAAATATTATCAAGAGAATAGAAAAAGAAGGGTGTAAGAGAGAATTACACAAATAAGAGAGGGAGTTTAATAAATTGGAAAAGATGGATGTAAGGAGTGTAATTAAAGGAAGTATTACTAATATATATATATATATATGATACTTGGCTGAGATTATTTTCAGCAATCAAGAAACCGTTCAGTCAAAAGAAGTAAGTGGAAGTTGCTGGAACCGAAAGCAGTCATCAGTCGAAAAACCAGCAGCCAGTCGTGAATCCAAGACGAAACCAGAAGCGAAAGGCTAGAAGAAGAGAAGAAGAAGGCGTGACAAGAAGAAGCAAGGCAGCAGCTAAACCAAACCCAAACCAGAACAGTTCAGACGCGAAATCAAGAAGTAGAACCGAAGCTGCCAGCCCCCAGCAACAGATTTCAGCATGCAAGGATAAGAGCAGAACCAAAGAGAAGGAGAACTAAAGTGCTCGACCAGGAGAAGAGAGGAAGAAGTCGTGTAAAGGAGCAGCAAACCAAAAGCAACCAGCAGCTAAACAAGAAGTAAAATAGAGCAGGGTTGGTCGTGGAAGAAGAACAGAACCGAGACAGAACAACAGAGGCTGGACGAGCAGCAAAGGAAACTTGAGGAAATCAAACCCTTTCTAGCCCATTCAAGCCTCCAAGTCCTTCTTTGAACCTTCTCCCAAGTCTCTCTCAACTCTCCAAACAAAGAACCAAGTAAGAAAATCAAGTTCTCAATCTTTTATTGCTGAAAATTTCAGCAATGTTGCTAAAAAGTTGGATGCAGAATTTTTGTTGATTGTGTGGTTAGATTGCTTTTAAATCTTGATAGAATTTTATGAGATTGTTATAGAATCATCAATGAGGAGTTTTGGGTGTAATTGATGCCTTAAAATGATGTATAAGGGCTGTCATACCCACCCTCAAAAATAGAACCGAAAATGGTGTTTTATGCACACCAAGTGATTGAGAAAAGTCTTGAGTGAATTTTGAGCATTCTAATGATCAAGTTAGACCTATGTATGTATTAGAGACTTGAAGGGCAGTAGTTAGACATTGAAATATAATGGTTTTGAAACCAATTTCAAGCCTCAAAGAGGTTAGAAAAGTTAGAGAAGTGTTTAGAATTGCAAAGACATTGTTATAGACAAAAAAGGGGATTCCTGAGCTCAAATTTGAGCTAGAGGAGACCTGACCATATTTGGCTTATTTGGGGGTGTTCTACACCTCAAATGATGCCTAGGAACCATAGAAAACCATAGGTTTTGAAACGGATCGAATCCGATAAAAATTGTGCAAGTTATGCACAATATAGTGCCATTAGAGCTCTGAGAAGTGAAACGGTTAGCTTAATACAATTTTTATGACACGAAATGAGTTTAGTTAGTCATTATAAGTTAAATGAAGCTTAGTTATGGAATAAATCTAGCGTCGCTAATCCGAAACCAAGAGTTTACAAAACGTGCATTAAATTGCATTAGAAAGTGTCTAAAACGGATGTTTTCATTAGATTTGACATAGCAAACGATAATATTTCTCAATGAAATTTGTCGTGTGACTAGAATGTGATATAAGTGAGCCATAGGAAAAAGAACAAAGGAAAATGGAGCCCCGAGCAGCAGGTTATCGCCTGTTCTGTCAAGGGCTATCCATTTTAAATAAAATTGTGATTTTTCATTTTAAGCCTCCGACAAGTAAACGGACCGTGTGGGGATATCTCTAGGGGTCCAAAACTAAAAATTTTCCGCAAAAATTGGGATTTGAGAGTCTCGGTTGAATTAGAAACGAGTTAGGAGCTATATAGAGAGAATTGAGCATAGTTGGGAATTCCTAGCATATAGTTGAGAAATGGAGGTTTTGTTAATAGTAATGATGAGAACTTGTTGTGTAGGTGACGAGCGCGTGAGCGGCGTCCAGGAGCCTCGTCGAGACGCTTGACGCGGCCTTGAGGTAAGTGGTTCACCACTTGACTTCTTTTTCAATTTCATGAAATCGCTTGATGTTTGAAAGTAAACATGCTAGTAAGTAATCAAAGAAAATGAGAATGCTTTCTTATATAAATGTCAAAGTATGAATGTATAGGTTCCTATGGATCCTATATGAGAATATAAATTGATACCCAGTTGTTGTTAAAAGAGTATGAAATTAGAAAAGTATTTAGAGGTTTTGGAAAATATAAAGTTTTGTGCTTTGGCACTAGAAAAATTGATAATAAAACCCATGTGTATACCCTATAAGTTAATGAGATTTAACGTTACGTGACGATGCGGAGAATTCCGTCCGTACTCGCTCAGTTTATAGAAAAGTATAGCGCTACGTTGCGAGGCAGATAATTCCGCACATAGTTGGTTAGTTGACAGTTACCTTTACGAAGCGATGCAGTAAATTCCTCTCGTAGTCGTCTAGAGATTTAACACTACATTTGCGATGCAGAGAATTCCGCATTGTAGTTGTTCAGTGAATAGTTTAGCGCCCTACGTACGATGCAGTAAATTCCGTAACGTAGTGGTTGAGATGCATTAGTAAGCTTCACGTTGGCGTTAGTTAAAATCGCCCGTGATGGTTAGAACGAGTCAAGGGTATACATGGAGAGTTTTAAAGAAAATTTTAAAGACTTGTAAATTATATATTAGTATGTGTGATATGATATCTTATAATGTTATTGCACTAACTTGCTGTTCGTTTTGTAGCTTGTTTGTTTTCATTTCGCGCCACTGCCGGACGAGACCGACTTTTGCTTATATATATATCTATAGGTGGACAATCGCGCAAGAAGCTGGGATATATTTTGTATATGTATTTAATCGTGTATATTTTGAATTTGAATGATGTAGGGATTGTAAAAGTGATAAATATTTTTACATTTATACATTTGGTGCACTTACGTATCTTACGAATTGTTTATGCTTATGAAACTGTGATGAATGATGCATGATTGAGAATAAAGAAGTTGGGAGGTTTACAGAAATAGTTGAAGTGTTGTTTTCTTGACAGATAAAATTTTGGTTTATAAAAAACACAGTCGTTATGCTGCCGAAATTTTTATAAAATGAAATTGAAATAGAATCAAACAAAAGGTTTATCCCTCCTAACCAGTAACAGATAAAATCAAATCACTAAGTTTTAACGAGTAAACCGGATACAGAAAGATAGGGTTCGTTTCTCGGATGTCTTCGATTCGACGAGTCGGTTTCGAGGAATCCGTTGAAGTGCCTGGCAGGATCCTCCAGGCGAGAGCTTAAATAAGGTTTAGGAGGGGTCCTGTCAGGACATGTGTCTATTATGCATCGAAGAAGGTAGATGAAAGGATACCTATCATGATTGATCGATGTAATCATCGTTGATCATGTCGAAAGTAGACATGATTTGATACATCTAATCCTAGCTTTGGTGATGAATGCTTGAGTGAATTCTGTAATTTTTAATCTGTTTTCTAGTGCTTTTATACGTTGCGTTATTTGTGAGAAGATGAAAGAAAAATATAGTTAAAAGCAATTTTTGAAAGGAAAGTTAGAGTTTTTTGCAATGGGTGATCGCGATGGAGGAACAACGTGAGTCTCGTGTTCAGTTTGTGATAATTATTTAGAAGATTTTTGTTGAATGTAGGTAATCATCACTAGTTGTGACAATTTTTTAGGAGTTATCATGAGACGTGAGTCACAATCATTGGTCTCGATGTTTGGAGTGAGATGTGCATGAGAAAGACTCTCAACCCTACGTGATGCCACCTATTTAAGTATCATTTTCTCATTTGCAAACGAGAAGCAATAGGCCCTAGATTAGTTCTTAGTAATTTTTCTCTCAAATTTATGTAGGTTTTCATAGATTCAAGCCAAGGATTCATTAGAGGTCTGTGCAACAACCTTGTTGGAGCCATTCAAGAGCATTAAGAAGATGATTTGGGCTATTTTTAGAGCAAGGTGGTAGCCATTTTGTGATGTTCTCTTCTACTTTTGATTGCTTTTTCATGTTGTTCAATTATATTTCATGTTTTGGATTGTTTATACTTAGATCTATGATGAACTAAATCTATATCTAGGGATTTCAATATAACTTGATATGGATCTATTCTCATGGATGATTTTTGATGTTTAAATGAATGATTTCATGAATTAGTATTTTGTTTTACTATTACTTAATGCTATTGATTGATTTTAGGCCTAGTGAATTAATAGATTTTGTAGTGTTAGTAAGCTTAAAAAAGATATTAATGTTAGAACTTGGTAAAATAGCATTTATTGATTACAATAGAAATATATCTAATTGTCAAGTGTGGTCACATGTGGATATGTGATCATAATGAGTTTGTATTAGCAATTCAGCATAGAAATACAATTGGGTATTTAATGTAAACATACTTATAAGACCATCGAAAAAAGCTCATAGATACGAGTAAATCCGATCAAATACTACATGAAATCAATATAATTTGTTTATGGAAAATGACATGAGAATAGTGATACGTTAAGTGAAATTGAAATTCCCTAGATTTGATCATGTGGTTGTTAAAAATTTAATTTAATTTGCTTGTTAATTAATTTTGCAATTTTACTTTTAAAAGTTAATTCAATTAATCATTGTCTTCATAAAGTTGCATAAATAAATTTTAGTACTTAGTTCTAGTTCGAGCCATCTTTGTGGGATTCGATCTTGATTTGCTACTACACTACATATAGATCATGTATACTTGCACAAGGTTTTGTGTAGTAAAATGTAGTACCAAAAACACACATCACTCGCCGTCCATATTGAATGCTTATTTATCAGCATTTTGTATCCTAATGAGCTGGTTAAGTTGTGATATTGATCATTGTCGATGTTGGAATTTAGTCGACCTAGAGATTCTAGGCCTAGACTACAATTCTAATAACAAAAAGTAATGAAAGCAGATAAAAGCAACCAAGAGTGAAAAGGGGGAGAGGAAGAACAATGCAAAGAAAAGAATGTTTTATGTGGTTAAGCAAGTATGCTTACGTCCACAAACATCACTTTGAATAATTCAGTAGAGTAACGACATCACTAACAAGAGTTGTCTGTAATACAAAGAATTTTATTCTTATTTATAGTGTGAGGATTTACAATTTAAGTGTAACACAAATTAGGAAGTAAATTTTTATATTAATTGCATTTCCATAGCAATCTCCTTTAAATCAGGACAAATTCTTGAAATTGAATCCGAGGATTGTAGAGATTTAATCTGCACAAAATTAGAAGGTTTGAATCCTCGGATTTGATTGCTACAAGCTTATAGAAGATTATCTGGCAAGAGCTTAGCGAGCTGATACATCATTTTCGCAAGCTGAAGATAAATAAAGGTAGTTTTGGTTTAAGACACAAGCTGAAGAAAGAAGAAACAAGCTTAATACTGCGACCTGAGCACTGAGCTTCCTAAGCTTCTTACCATTAGGCTCATCCATTGGATTTTAGGCTTGGTTTGTTAGATCAACTCACTGGATCTGTTTATTGGGCTTTTATCAACCCATTTATGCAGCCTCAAATATATCCATAACATTAACCCCCTAACTCTCAGTGCGATCTTCAGATTGGGAACTAAAACTTGCTGGTGAAAGCCGAAATGTCTCGACCTGTCTTGGGGCTTTTTCAGGTTTTGTCCCATCTTGTGGCGACTTTGTTGATGTTGTTAAAAGAAAAGTGAAAGAGGCTGAAAAGGAGGTTGCAATGCCTTCAAATTTAGCCCCCAGGAACCAGGGTTTCGAGTAAGCTACTTGCTGAGTTGAATCTTTTTCTTTAAGCTCTTCATAACTGTATTTCATTCACCTTACTTTGCAAGGTCATTTATGTCAAATATTTCACCCTCATTTTGAGGATGTTAAACTATTTTACCTTATTGCAAGGTTTACATGGACTTGATTTACTTCATTTCCATGCGATCTTGTGCTTTCTGAATCTTCGAATTTCCTTAGTTGATATAGCATGATTTGGTTGAGCTATGTAGGGGTCGAAACCTCGCCTACTGTATCGTAATTTGGAGCTAGTAGGTTGGAACCTATTAGCATTCTGACGAGCTAGAAGGTCGGGACTTGTTAGCTTTCTAGCGAGCTAGAAGGTCGGTACTTGTTAGCATTTTGTCGTAATTTTGTCAAGCTATATAAGGGGTCGGAACCTCGCTTAACATAGTGATGTTAAACTGTCCAGTAGGTCATAATCTCAGTTAACAACGTAATTAATTAAGCTATTAAGTAGATTGTAACCTTAGCTAACAGCGTAATATATTGAGCTATCGAGTAGGTCGTAACCTCAACTAACAGCGTAATTGATTGAGCTGTCCAATAGGTCGTAACCTCAACTAACAGCGTAATTGATTGAGCTATCCAGTAGGTCGTAACATCAGCTAACAGTGTAATTGATTGAGCTGTTCAGTAGGTCGTAACCTCAACTAACACCATAATTGATTGAGCTATCCAGTAGGTCGTAACCTCAACTAACAACGTAATTGATTGAATTGTCCAGTAGGTTGTAACCTCAGCTAACAACATTATAGCAAACTATCTCTAGTAGGTCGAAATCTCAACTAAGATAGCATGACTTAACAAAATTTAGTCAAGTTATGTCCAGTAGGTCGGGATCTCAGCTAACATAGCTTAACTTAATAAAATTTCAACAAAGAGAAACTTGATGGAAAAGTCATTGTTCACTTCCATACTTAGCATTTGATTAATAAATCAATAAAACAATTGTAAAGCAAAGCAATAAAGGCAATTCGTAGCTTTTATTGATTTCGAAAATTGAATTACAAGTTAGAGACATGACCTGTTAGGTGCAACTACGATGTGAATGCACTGCTGATTCATGTCTTGTTTGGGAGCCCGCTGAGGCTGCTATTATGCTGGTTGTGGAGGCTATTGAGATCACGAGTTCGCTAGTAGCAACATATAGTCTCTCAGGCGACCTTTCTTGACTAGATCTTCAATGACATCCTTTAATTCCTAGCATTGTGAAGTATTGTGCCCGACTTCATAACGATAGGCACGAAACTTGTTCTTATTTCTGAACTTAACATGGGTCTTCATGGGATTGGGTTTCCCGAAGTCCTTTTTACCCCTTTCTATTGCAAAGATACTGTCTGGCGTACCTGATAAGATGCTGTAGGTATCATGATGACCTTGATGCTGAGGTCATTCATTTTCGAGCTCATTTTTGGCCTTCTTAGCGACATGATTGTTTGAGCCTTTATTTTAACCTTCACTTCCATCCCCATCATTATTTATATTCTTTGGTTGGTTGGAATTGTCCGTTTCACCTTTCTAGTTAGATTGCTTGGGCTCGAAAGTCTCTTCTCATCTGATCTTCTTGGCAGCTCGTTTGTAGAACTCGTTCAGGTCTCTTATTAGAGATTTGTAGATGTTCTCATATAACTTTCCAACCTTGTGAAGCCCAGCTAAAATCGCAGTTAGGATGCTTTCATATGAGAGGTTCTCCACATTAGTGATCTCATGTTTGAACTTGGTGATGTAATCTTTCAGGGACTCATTCTGCCGTTAAAAGATTGTAGTGAGGTGATCGGGTGGTACGAGTCACCTCCTTAATGCCCCTGTGCTAATTTATAAACCTTTTCTAGCATTCTTCCTAATTGTTTATACTATGAGCTAGGAGGCTTCTTAACCAAGTTTTGAGAATTTCCCCTAGTGTCGCTAGGAACACGCAACACTTCACCAACGGATTAGATGTCTGTAGTTCCATCTGTACATTGAAAACATCCAAATGGTCTAAGGGTTACTATCGCTATTATAAGGTGGAATATTTGAGAGTCTGAACCTGGGAGGTAAGAGCTCTGTCTCAATCTCCCTAGTGAATGAGGTCCTTTCCTCATGCTGCTCTCTCTGATTCTGGGGTTCAGGTCGCGCCTCTAGCTATCAAACCTTTTGTAGCAGTTCTTACACCATCGGGTCTTGAGGCTCAAATCGTTTTGTAGGGGACTGTCCACTCCTCTTGCTTTCTTTTTCAATCGAGTAACAATCTCGCGACCTATGCCTCTTGTGAGAACTTTCCGCCTAATACAAACCCCTTCATGGCTCATACTCATCATCATCACGACGTGCGTGGGTTCGCTCGTGCTTACGACTAGCTTCCACTTGGCGGCTACCATTGTAACATGCTCTCTCGTCATCCAAGTAACCTCTTAATTTTTATTGTTATGTACGGAATAATAAAACTATTAAAATATTCAAATCCGGATATGTAATTAAATTTCGTAAAAATTTTTAGATAGGTCCAGGATAGGTTTATGATTTCGAAATCCAAAAATTTATTAAAACAAACGGACCTAGATAATTAGTAGAATACTAATGAAGTTTTCGAAATTGAAATAGGACTTTAATAAAATTTTCAGATGGACCCAAGAGGATTACGAATACGAAAAACGCATTTTAGGAACTTGGAATAACACAATAATTCAAGTAGTAAGGAGATCGTGTTTGGGTGATACTTGTAAAGCGTGTGAGTGAAATGGATGATAAGTGGATAAGGATTAAATGAGATAGAATGACAAGAATAAGGTGTTGAGTTAATAATCAAAATAATATATATATATACAAATTGAAAAAGAAAAAACAAAAAACAAAAAAAAACAAAAAAAAAAAAACAAAACAAAAAGCAAAAGCAAGATGAAATGTCAACCACACACTCGATCAACATCTATTTTCCTTCACTCATTTTTTTCATTCTTTTTTTTCATACCCGAACACACATTCTCTCATTCTCTAATTCACTCTCACACTCAATTCTCTCTCCATTTGCACAACAATCTCTCAAGTTCTCTCATCCTCTCTTGGTCTCTCATCTCCAATCTCATCACTCCATCACCATTTGGTTCAAGTAAGCTCTCATTCTCTCATTTTAGCTCATAGCAATCTCATTCTTTCTCATCTTTACTCTTGGTTTTCATCATTTTCATGAGCTCATCTCTTATTTTCCCTTTAAACTCACAACATCCTCTCTCAAATACTCTCTAGTTCTTGGGTTTGAAGGGGATTCAAGGAAACAAGAGACAAGAAGCAAGAGTGACTCACAACTAAGGAGGATAGTTGTTGGTTGAACCCATGCTTGAAGTGATGGAGGTAGTTTTGGAGAAATAAAGCACATGTAAGAAGTTTGAAGTCCTTTTGGAAGTATTTTCGACAATTTCATAAGGTAAGAATTTGGTGTTGGATTGATTTTGAAAACAAAAATGCATATATTCTAGTTTTGATCATGAAGGGGTATTTTGGTCATTTAAAAATTGTTTCAATTGATTGACGTAATTTTAGGAAACTTTTGAATGCTATGATAAGCTTGGAAATCAAAAACGAAATCATTGAATACTGATTGGTTACTTTGTGATTTAACATATTGTAATTATTCAGAAGTGATACTTAATGGTTGTAAGTGAAATTAGTATTGAATTCTTGGTGTGTTCGAATGTTAATTGATGTGAAAAGGTAAAAAGAATGATGATAAGACTATGTATGGAATTTAGTCAAGTGAGGAAGTATTAGTTCGAAATTTTCGTTTAAGCTCATTCGCGTGAATTTAATCTCAAATTAAAATATTTATAGCATTTAAATAATTATAATTGCGAATGAATATTAAACGCGAGTAATCAAAACTAAAACGAATTAAAGTGAAGTGTTTCGAGATATTTGATTGGTTAAGTATTTCGTTAGTTGATGTGTAAATTTATTCGCGTGCGAATTATGTTAGTCATGGTGGAATATGAAAATATATTATAGAAATATGTAGGTTATTCGAAGGCATAGTAAAATATCCCATTGGTTAGAGTAAATAGCGAGCTAGGAATCCAAGTGAGTGTCATAACGAAAATATTTTGAGATGAGATTATTTCTATTCATATTAAATTTGTATACTAATATATATATTCATGCCGTTGATAATTGTAAATTGATTTTTATATGAAAAACGAGTTTTTCGAACGAAAATCAAATTGCATGAATTACTAAAAGTTTTCATGAAATGTGAGTTTTGAAATGAGAAACATGTTGACAAGACCCGAACCAGACTCTCTCTAATATCTTATCTGGACGGTCTCGTTGGGCACTCCAACAGACTTCTCTTAACCTGACTTGTCGGATTGGAGAGATCCGCGGAGCGAACCCCTTAATCTTGTCCGATTCCTTCATTCAAATTAAATATATTCTTTTCTTTTGTAAAAAATTTGGGTGGGTGTAAATTTTTCACATTTGCTTTAAGTAAAACTTTTATAAAAATTTCGGCAGCATAACGACTGTATTTTTAAGATTTCTAAAATTTACCTGCATAAAAGGAAACACTTCGAACTATTTTCAATCACCACCAACTTTTTTTATCCACAAACATGCATTTTCTTTATACTTTTTCACAACAATCATGCATGTACTTGATTCATTTCGCAAAATAACATTTCTATGATTTTCATAATGCAATCTAGATTATCAAACATTTAATGATGGATACGAATCATATGCCAGCATAAAAAATATATGTATATGCATATCATATCATTGGTTTACAATTATTTGAATATCCACATTCTAACCATACAATTTCTTAGTTATATTACTTACAATCATAAAATATATTTGTTCAATTGATGTAATCGTCGAATTTCCCACCTAAAGTGTTCAATGACGATTCTTTCGAATCAAAAACCACCTACTAAGGCACCTAGTAGAATATACACGCTACACAAAAGTAAAGATGTTAGTTCATTAAATAAAAAAATATAAGGTATAATTACATAACGACTCATAAATTTAATTAAATGCTAAATCTTTGGTTTAGAAAACCTTTCTTTCTAAAATCTCCATGTATACCCCTAGTACACTCAAATCATCACGTGACAGTTTTCGACTGATGCCAACGTGAAGCTACTAAGATATTTCGACCATTACGATGCGGAATTTATTACATCGCAACCATAGTGTGAAACAATCTCAAATCTGAACATCTACAATGTCGAATTTTCTGCATCGCAATTGTAGTGCTATAACTTTAGACCACTATGAGCGGAATTTACTACTTCGCAACGTAGTGCCAAAACTGTAGATCTAAATGACTACGTGCAAAATTTTCTGCATCGCAACGCAGCGCTAGAGTCTCTCTATATCTTAGTGTCTACGTACGGAATTTTCTACATCGTACATGTAACACTAGATATTTTGAAAATTGAGCAACTACGGACAGAATTTTCTGTATCGCCGCGTAGCGCTAAATCTTAATTAAACTGAGGGTATATACATGGGCTTTGAAATGGTTTCACTAAGTGCAAAAGCACAAAACCTTTAACTTTTCAAACTCTTAAAAATTTTCTCAATTCAAATATTTTGGAATCAACTTAGTTTTTGATTCATTCCCTTTTTGAATCTCACAAAGAGATCACATACTCAAAACTCAGATTTAGGATATGAAAATTATTTTTGAATTCGTTTGATTACATAATTCAGAATTTAAATTAGAAATTGAAGTAGATGCAAGTGACAAGGCACTAACCTCACCAGCAAGTTATACTCGTCAATGAGCCTCCCGTGCTCCGCTAACCTGCTCGTCATCTGCATTACATATTCTTACTTAAAATAGGCCACAATGTGTTACATAAAATTATACATATTACTTTTAATATTAAAAGCCTCTTATAGTACCCTTTTTTACTACACTTTCTTTTCTAAGTTCTAACTCAATCGAGACTTTCTAATTATGATTTCTTTGTAAAAGTTAAACTTTTATACCCCTAGGAACATCTCTACGCAGTCCGTAAAATTTTTAGAGGTCCGAAACGAAAAGTCAAAATTTTCGGACCTCCTAAAACAGAATATTGTTCACAGCCCATTCTACAGACTGTTTCGCTTGGATCATCTTCTTATCTCTCACTTAGGTCCCCTGTAAAATGGTTTTTGCATCACACAAGCGCCGATGTCATTTTTTTCGTATGTAAGGTTCTTTTACTCAATTATGATTGAATACATTAATTTCATGCATCAAAGAATACATTTACATTCTCAACTCACTTTACGACTATATAGGTGCACTATTTAAGCCACAATTTCCTTAATTTGTATCCAAACCTTTCCCTTCAAATTTCTATGGTTTGTTATGACGTTTATGCATGTTTTGAGGTCTAAAACAACCCTAATTAAGCCCATTTCGTGTAGGTCTCTATAACCCATTCAAATGTCTATTCTTTCACTTTACTATCATTTCATTCTTTACTAGTTTGTATGCTACTCATGCACCCATGTACATCTATTTTAATTACCTTAATTCCTACTCACTCATGCATGTTTTTAGGACCCTAAATATGTCATAAACATTAACAAAACTCATGCATAAGCTACTGCCCTTCATTAAATCGAAATGCACAAACAATGTCATCTAGTTTCCTTTGTTAATTCTAACTTTCCTATATACTTTTCTAACTTTAATTATGCATGATTTAGAGCTCAAAGAGGTTAAAACACAATAGCATTCACATATTCTCCCTTTGGCCATGACACACACACATCATACATTACACTTTTCAACCTTTCATTAAATTACTCTCTTTCACTTTTTCAAGCTTTACATTGTCAATTCTCTTAAACAATTTATCAAACACTTAATCTACAAGAAATTTTGCTATAAATATACTTTAATCATTACTTAAAGTTTCATCTATATACATTTTAACTAGCATTTCATACATAATTTTTGTCAAATCTACTTTCTTTCTTGATAATTCAAGACTATAATCTTGATTCATCTCAAGATTCCATCAACAACACAACAAGAAAACAATTCAATCCATCATCACATTATACAATCAAACTACTATCATTCATTTCCTTTATGTTTCTTTCACTTCCTCACTTCAAAACAAGTTGATTTATCTCTAATTATGTCAAACATTTCACAATTCCTTCAATTTATCTTCCAAACCCATAACTCATCAAAACCCATGAAAAACAAGTGAACTTACCACTTGAAATTGACTTTTAATGGTTAGATTTTGCTCCTAGGCTTGTGTACACCCTTAAGAGACTTGAAAACCACTCGAAAATCACCTCAAAACCTTCAAAATAAGTTGCTATCCTCTGGTGTTCTTTGTTGCCCGAGCTCCTCTGCAGTGTCCTTTTTTTTTTTTTTTTTTTTTTTTTCTCTTCAATTTTTCACTAAGTGTTGAAACCAACACTCATATATATAGGCTTCACTTATGAATTTGCCCTCAAAGTTTGATACTTATTTACATGTCATGTCACTTCCTAAAACTTAACCAATTTTTCCTTTCATTTTTGTTTAACCTTCATGGTACCCCTACTACTTTTATAAGTTTCATAAATCCCCACACTAATCTATTATAACCATACCTACTCATAAATAAAATTAAAATTTAGAACAATAACTATCTTGCCCTTCTCTAAATTTTATATTACTATTTGGTTCAAACAATTTTCACTAACACTATAATATTGTTTATAAGAAAAGTGTTTATGAAATTTAGTATTTCCACTCTATAATCTATCTTCTAGTACTGAAAAATTTAATATTACGAATAGAGGCTTACACATGTATTTGAAATAATTTATAGTATATGGTATATATTCTAAGATTTTCGGTATTAGTAGAGTACCCAAAGGCGATGTAGGATTCCGCCTGGAAGACGATGTAAGATTCTGCTCCCTACAGGGTATATTTTAAGCTAGCTTACTACCTGAGACAATGTAGGATTCCACTCTGTTGCGATGTAAGATTCCACTACGTAATACTAGACATGCATGGCTTGAGACGATGTAGTATTTCGCTCCGCCATGCAATTATTTTCGAATATCATATGAATTGAAAATGATAGTGATTGACTTGTTTTAAGTAAAATTTTTTTGAAAATACAAATTGTCATCACTGAGGTATTTTATAACAGAAAAGCATTTGATAGTAATCGTTGATATTAATAGTTGCTTTTCAAGTTATTGCTTTAAATATCAGTTTATGATATATGTGTATATTACAAATGATTATTCATGCTATGAAATATTTATGGTTCTCGAATTATATATTTAAATTCCACAACATGATTTTATGCACGAAATGAGTTTATAAATGCTTTTAGGGAGGAAAATTTTTGAATATTGGTTTGAATAGAAATGAATGACACTCACTGAGCCTATTTCGCTCACCCTTAGTTCATTGTTTTAAATAAAAACCTTCTAGGATCAAGTACATGTGCAGACGTTGCAGTGGCCGAGACTTCACATCCGGAGTAGATAGATTCCCGTCGGGTACAGCTGTGATTCTGTTAGCAATACATGTATGATAGTATGTTTTAAATCATGTGAAATATTTTTTTATGTAAATATACTCTTCTTTTGATTTATGTATATATTCATGCATATCATGCTTTAAGACATGAAATTATTTTAAAAATTGATACATGGTTGTGGATGGTTGTGGATTGTGGAAAAAGGACTTGAGGCCCAGTAGTTGAGAAAATGAATGATTTTTAAGTGTACAGGTATTTTAAATATGATTTTACAGGATGGTATTTTCAGAAAAATAACTGTTGTGTTGCCAAAATTTTTATAAAATTCTGTTTATAAGTATAAATTTTAAATTGAAAAAGTTCCTACCCAAATTCCGCTGGAAAATAAACTTTAAAAATGGATTTTCAGAAAATAATTTAAAAAAGGCTTAGCTTTACGAAAGCTTTTCAGTCGTAGGGGATTCCGACTGGAAGACTATCGTGGGGTGCCGGGCGAGTCACCTAGAGAATAGGAGTTAGAGCCCGTCAACCATCATGGCTTACCTTTACTCTTAACTTGCAGAGCAAGGTGCCACTTCCTCCTCGCAAGGTCGTCGTTTGCCTTCCCTTGAGTTCACGTTTGAGGAGCGAACCGAACCTTCTGATAGTAACGTTTCTCTAACCACTCCCTTTCTTAGAGTCAGGACTTCATTAACTAGTTGTTGGTGGGCTTTTCTAAAAGGTGCAACTTCTACTTATCTCTATGCAGTCTGGACTTAAACCTACGCTAGTGTCCTAACCGTATCCGCCAACTGCATCACAGTGTTCTCTAAGGCTTCCTGGCGTTATTGCCAAATTTGCATGGCATCTCCTCTGATAACGGTGACAGCCGTCGACTGGCGTAGGGGAAATGGAGGCAGAAAGGCGATAGCTTCTATATTCATGACTATAGAAGTACCCGTCGTGTCGCCTCCGACTGGTAGAGTGTTTTGTTGCTCCACATGACCCTTGAATTGTTCAGCCACCACATCAAAGCTTCTAGTTGTTTTTCCTTATGCCATGACAGTTGCAAATTCACAAGATTATGGTTTGGGCCCTCCTTCTAGTGTTGAAATATCGATGTTGGAATTTAGTCGACCTAGAGATTCTAGACCCAAACTACAATTCTGATAACAAGAAGTAATGAAAGCAAATAAAAACAACCACGAGTGAAAGGGGGAGAGGAAGAACAATGCAAAGAAAAGAATTTTTTACGTGATTCAGTAAATATGCTTACGTCTACAAGCGTTACTCTGAATAATTCGGCAGAGTAACGATATCACTAGCGTGAGTTGTCCGCAATATAAAGAATTTTACCCCTATTTATAGTAAATAGGAACATAAATTAGGAAGTAAATTTTTACATTAACTGTATTTCCATAATAATCTCATTTAAATCAAGAAAGATTTCCAAAATTGAATCCAGAATTGTAGGGATTTGATCTGCACAAAATTAGGAGGTTTGAATCCTTCTCAGATTTTGATTGCTACAAGCTTTTAGAAGATTATCTGGCACGAGCTTAGTGACCTGACACATCATTCTCACGAGCTGAAGATGAATAAAGGTAGTTTTGGTTTAGGAAACGAGCTAAAGAAAGAGGAAGCAAGCTCAATACCGTGACCTGAGCACTGGGTTTCCTAAGCTTTTTACCATTGGACTTATCCATAGGATCTTAGGTTTGGTCTATTGGATCAACCCACTGGATTAGTATATTGGGCTTTTACCAGCTCATTTATGTAACCTCAAATATATCCACAAAAATCATCATGGTAGCACCTAAGGTCTAATGTCACCTTTAACCATCCAACTATGACATTGGATAATTAGTTAAGCTACAAGTCAATTATCAGAACTTCCATTCCTCTGATTAACTATGTCAACCGAAGCAATGAGGGACAAACTATAATGGTCAAAAATTCCCAAGGCTCAAGACTCCTATTTTTACTTGATCATAATTAAAGCAATATGTTCATGCCTCAACCTTCTACAAAGTAGGGAGAAAATCTCTCCAAAAAGATAAAATTAACAACAAAGCAAGAGAGAAATTCTTGGATTCTCGCCTCTTCATCCTCTCCTTAAAAATCTCTCATGGCTTTTTATAAAAGGGAGGCTATCTTAGAAAAACAACCAACCGACGCTCTTCACATCAAATTAGCTCCAATAAGAGTCAAACATGGCAAGTTATATTCACACAACAAATTAACTCTCTCTCTCTCTCTCTCTTTCTTTCTTTTCTCTTCTTTCCCCTCCCTTCCAGACTTCTTCTATTTTCTATCACCGCAACCATAAAACATGGCCAGCCTACATTCTCAACTTCAATTAAGCACTGATTTAAGCTCCTCCTCATGTTAACACTGCCAACATGCACCGCTTGTTCACATTACACATGTAAAACCGAAAATTTCATTTTATGATAAATAAATTATTTTTGTGATGAATAATGTTTTCAGATGAATAGTATTTTCGAATGAATAGTATCTAATAAATAATGTTTTCGAGTGAATAGTGATTTTCATATTCGTAAAATCCATAATTTTCTCTTCATAGGAGAAATAAAATTTTTTCGATGAATAGTATTTTCGCATGAATAATATCCATATGAATAGTGATTTTCGGAAAGTGGATATTGCAAAATAAAAAAATTTTGGAATTAGTATTAGTGTCAAACGAAATTGAGACGGATAAAAAATAAGTCTGTTTAAAGAGATTTTAAGAGATCCAAAGTATATTGGATGAAAATACTTTATTCGATTTTAGTTCAATATACAATATTTATAGAGAAATAAAATAATTTTAAGTACTCGGATGTGTAGTTGAATTTTTGTAGAATTTCTAGTTAAGATCGGAGATGATTTTATTTGCGAGGCAATAAAATAATTTTAAAGTGACCGGAGGTGTTAATTGAATTTCAATAGAATTGCCAAGCGTGAAATCGAGTTATAATAAAATTCCTAGATAAAATGGAAACGATTATGAATACGAGAAGGATATTTTAGGAAATCGAAAAGTGTGAATAAATGGAAGTGGACATGCGTCAAGAAATGAGAGAATGAAAGATTGCATGAGAGACAAGTGTCCACACGAGAGCAAGAATTAGTGACAAGTGGCATGAATTTGTGGTTGATATATAAATGAAAATTTAAGAGATGAAACAAAAGGCATTCAATCATTCCAAAATCACATAGGAGAAATATTTGAAAGAAGAGTGCAGCTTGATCTTGAGAGGAAGAGAAGCTCTCAATCAAGGAGAGCTATTTTCTGCCAAGAGAGGAAGTTGATGTGCAATAGCCTTTTTGTTCATGTGAGAGCAGTTTTGAGCGACATATAAATGAATTGAAAAGAAAAAAACAAAGAGAAGTGTTTCATTTGGTCAACAAGAGAGAAAGAGAGGGTTGTTCTACTGAGAATAAACAAAGAGGACAGTAGCTTATTTGAGAGTTTTGGAAGCTATTTTTGAAAGATTTCATCACATGCAAGAGGAGTACACAAGCCTAGAAGTAAGTTCCATCAATCCTAAGTTGATTCCAAGAGGTAAGCTTTGGTTTTCATGATTTTATTTATGTAAATGGATGGATTGTTGTGAGATTATGTTTGAGTTTTAGGATTTGAGACTTCATCAGTGTGGAGGTTGAGTTGCATGTGTATTTGGTGTGATATTTGATTAAAATTTTGGTGTGTTGTGCTTTTGTTGGTTCGACCAAAGGATGAATGTAATGATTCAATTTCAATTTGATTGTATCGTCATGAATTAGGATGAGATTAGGATGAGTTTTAATGGTTTAAACTTGAAAGAATATTGATGTGGTGATACATGTAAGTCTCGGCCAAAGTAAGGTTCCAATGGTTTATTTTGAGTTTGATTTATTTGAGTGAATTCCATGCATGTGAATGTGATGAAATGATGAGTTTCGATATTGAAATGAGGAGTAAAGGTTGGGTATAGCAAGCTGCCATGTTCGGCCTTAGATATTAAAATGTGTTTGACAATTGTTTTTGAATGATTTGAATGATTTTATAAGATAAAATGGTGATAGAATTAACTTGATATTGAAAAGAAACTTATTGAATGTTAAATGGCTAATTTGCGACAAAACTTTTTGAAATTACGAAAGTGAAATATTTTATAGATTTGATTAGAATTTGCACCATATTGTGTATATTTGAGTGTTATTGTGATAAGAAATATTGAAGGAGAATGATGGTGTAAAAGTTATTAAGATTTTGGCCATCATAGGATAAAATAGTCTAAAATGCATTTGATGCGTTAGTATGAAATTTAGCTTAAATCGAAGTGATTTATATACATGAATGTTAATAAATTCGAATGAAAATGTATGTGCGAATAATTGAGTTGATACAGCTTGAAAAAGGGTATTTCGATACCCTTGCATAATTAGAAGATATATGTGTTGTTATGCATAAGTTCTAAACGAAATTCATACTTATATGAAGGTATAGGTGAAGCGACGATCGAAGGAGGGCATAAATGAGTGAATTATTAAATTGGGAAGCAAGTTGTGAGCTTGGTTATTTTAAAAGCATTTTACAAGCTTTATAAATTAATTATCAATAATTGCAATGTTTATTTTAGTATTCCAAGTTATTATGTTTAATTAAATTTCCAGCATGTCATTATGTTTTTTTTTTTATTATTATGCATGTATAATTCTTTAAGTTATGTTATAAATGTATTATTTAAAAGTAAAGTAAATTAGTAAGTTTATGATATTTATACATGTATAGAAAAGATTTGATAAGGTTGTTTCGAAAGTATTTCTATTATAAATCTTATATTAGAAAAAGAATGTTTACTAACGAAAATATATGTTTTCAAGCTAATAAAAATAAAAAGAAAGTTGTAAGTATATTAAAATAATTTTTAATGCTTTTGGTTTATCCTAACCTCAGTATTACCTGACCGAGGTACCCTATATGTGTATGATGGGGGGAATAGAAATCCCAAATTTCCGTATTGCCTGATGACAGGGGGAATCGAATCCCAAGTTCCCATATCGCTTGATGTTTAGAGGGAATCACAATCACAAGTTCCCACATCGCCTGATGTTTGGGGGGAATTGCAATCCTAAGTTCCCGTATCGACAACTACATAAGGTAGCATTCTCTAGTCCTAATGACGTGTAGACATACTGTCACGCAAGGATAAGTTCCTTGGGTTACTAGCTAAGACAAGCTTCAAAAAAGAAAGGCATGTCATTAGGTGTAAGGTTTTGAAAAGAAAAAAAGAATGTTTTATGAAAGTTATTACAAGATTTTGAACAAAAGTATTTCTAAGCATTATGCTAGTTTTATTGTTTTCAATGGAAAGAAATAAACTATTAGTTTTTAAAACTATTTTGGGAGGATTTATACATATATAAAAGCAAAAATTGTAGTTTCAAAAGTTTACCCACTCACTGAGTTATATACTCACCACTATTTTCTTGTTTTCAATAAAAATCCTCCCCAAATACAGGTATGAGCCATCAAGCGGAAGGAGTTCTGTCGGACACGCAGTTTGGCTGATCACGCGACGCAACTGCACTGATTCATTTTGAGTTACCATGTACATGTTTAACTGTTTAAGATTTATTGCACGTTTTGTAAATACTATTTTGGAGCATATTTATACACTTATGTTTTCATATTATGTTTAAAATTATGCGTGTCTAAAGGTTTACATAAATTGGATGATTTTTTAATGGTTTTATAAATTAGAATCATATTTGTAGATTGATTATGGAAATAAATAAGGGTCTGAGGTCTAGTAGTTGAGAATGTGTGATTTTTGAAGTGAATAGGTTTCCTTTCATGTTTTTACAGGGTGAATTTTTCAGAAAAACAGTTGTTGTGCTGCTAGAATTTTTATAAACCCTGTTTTACAAATGTTTTTTTAGAAAGAAAAAGTTTCTATCCATTTTCGTTTGAAAAGATATCTTAAGGGTTTTAAAAAGGTTTTCAATTAAAAGAAAAAGGCTTTGCTTCATGGGAATTTTTATAAAAAGGAAGTTAGGTTCAGCAGGCTTGGGGAATCAAATGTCATCTTCTGTGGGGTGAGAAAAGCGCTCTTTACAAGTTTGATAAGCATGGTGACAGCTAATAAGATGTTTAGAAAGGCGTATCAGGGATACTTGGCCTATGTAGTAGAACTGGATGGTAATGAGCTATAGTTAACAAGGGTTCCAGTAGTCTGTGAGTTTCCAGATGTCTTTCTAGAGGACCTTCCAAGGTTACCACCAGACAGAGAGATAGAATTTGAAATGGAGCCCATTTCTATAGTGCTATGCAGAATGGCATCAGCAGAGTTAAAGGAGTTGAAGGTATAGATGGAAGAATTACTAAGTAAAGGTTTGATCAGGCGGAGTACATCACCATGGGGGGCTTTAATGTTGTTTGTGAAGAAGAAAGATGGGAGCTTCAGATTGTGCATAGACTACAGGTAGCTCAATAGAGTCACCATAAGAAATCAATACCCGTTACCAAGAATAAATGACTTGTTTGATCAGCTTCAGAGAGCCAAGGTGTTTTCAAATATCGATTTGAAGTCAA
Organism: Litchi chinensis; assembly: GCA_019925255.1. NCBI lineage: Eukaryota > Viridiplantae > Streptophyta > Magnoliopsida > Sapindales > Sapindaceae > Litchi > Litchi chinensis. The sequence continues at coordinate 24,314,453 of CM034461.1, read as the reverse complement.
GGTACTACCAGCTAAAGATCCGTCGAGAAAATGTTCCTAAGATGGCCTTTGGGACACGCTATGGGCATTATGAGTTTTTAGTAATGTCATTTGGATTAACAAATACCCTAGCAGCCTTTATGGACTTAATGAATAGAGTCTTTAGGCCATACCTAGACAAGTTGGTGATTGTTTTTATAGATGACATTTTGGTGTATTCAAGTAATGAGAAGAGCACGCTGAGCACTTGAGAATTATGTTGCAGACTTTGAGAGAACACCAACTGTACGCAAAGTTTAACAAGTGTTAATTTTGGTTAGATAGGATAGCTTTTCTAGGACATATGGTATCAACAGAGGGAATATCTGTAGATCCTCAAAAGATAAAAGCTATAGTAAATTGGAAGCCACCCACGAATGTGACGGAAGTTAGAAGTTTCTTGGGTTTAGCTGGTTACTACAGAAAGTTCGTGGAAAGGTTTTCAAAGATAGCTACTCCTTTGACGAGATTGACAAGAAAAGAAAAAAAGTTTGAATGGTTAGATGCGTGTCAGTACAGTTTTGATGAGTTGAATAAGAGATTGACCTCGTCACCTGTTCTTACACTTCTATCAAGGAAGGATGGATTTGCGGTTTATTGTGATGCCTCCAAACAAGGACTGAGTTGTGTGTTAATGTAGAATGACAGAGTAGTAGCGTATGCTTCGAGACAGTTGAAGAAAGCATGAGTTGAATTACCCAACACATGTCTTAGAGCTAGCGGAGGTGGTATTCGCTTTGAGGATTTGGAGACATTACTTATATGGCGTACTCTGCAGGATCTTCGCTGACCATAAGAGCCTACAGTACTTGTTCATTCAAAAGGAGTTGAATATAAGACATAGAAGGTGGATGGAACTCATCAAGGATTATGATTGTACAATCGAGTGTCACCCTGACAAGACGAATGTAGTAGTGGATGCATTGAGCAGAAAGCCCACCAGTTCATTAGACCAACTGAAGACAGAATATTTGCCTATGTTAGTAGAGATGAGGTCCTTGGATGTTAGATTGGAGACAACAGAGTCAAGTGCTTTGTTAGCAGCATTTCATGTTCGTCCAGTGTTAATGGACCAAGTTAGAGAGTTTCAAACTCGAGATCCATACTTGATGAAATCAAGTAACGAGATAGAAGCGGGACAACAGAGTAGCTTTACATTGAGAGATGATGGAACACTAGTTTTGGGACAGAGATTATGTGTGCTAGAAATGGGAAATTTGGGGAAAAAGATCATGGAAGAGGCACACTCGTCAGCATACGCCATGCATCCGGGGAGCATCAAGATGTATCGGACTCTGAAGGATCACTGTTGGTGGAGAGGAATGAAGAGAGACATAGCAGAGTTCATGTCTAAGTGCCTAACTTGCTAGCAGGTCAAAGCGGAATATAAAAAACCGATAGGGTTTGTTATAACCCCTATCTATCCTAGAATGGAAATGGGATAAGATCACGATGGATTTTGTGGTAGCACTACCATAGACTCAAAGTGGACATGATGCCATCTGAGTGATAGTTGATAGATTGACAAAGTCCACTTATTTCTTAGCCATCAAGAATACTTACTCTCTGGATAAGTTAGCTCAGTTATATGTAAATGAGATAGTGAGATTGCATGATGCACCAGTATCGATCGTATCAGATAGAGATCCACGGTTTATCTGTAGATTTTGGCCGAAGCTACAAGAGGCATTGGGCACTAGATTGAGTTTCAATACGGCCTTTCACCCACAAACAGATGGCCAATCCGAAAGAACCATCCAGACTCTTGAAGACATGTTGAGAGCTTGTGTAATGGAGTTTAAAGGGAGCTAGGATACTCTCCTATATTTAATCTAGTATTGGCATGACGCTATATAAAGCATTGTATGATAGGAAATATAGAACCCCAGTTTGTTGGAATGAGGTAGGCAAGAGAAGATTGATTGGCCTAGAGATTGTCCAAGTCACAACTGAAAAGATAAATTTGATTAAAGAGAAATTGAAGATAGCAAGAGACAAGCAGAAAAGCTACGTGGACAATCGAATAAGAGATTTAGAGTTTCAAGTGGGTGATAGAGTATTTTTACGGATTTCACCATGGAAAGACGTTTTGAGATTCGGGAAGTGTGGGAAATTGAGTTCGCGTTATATGAGGCCATATGAGATAATGAAAAGAGTGGGTGAAGTGGCATATCGATTAAAATTGCCACCAAAATTAGCAAACATCCACAACGTCTTCCATGTTTCCACGCTTTGCAAGTATGTAGCCGATCCATCGCACGCCTTGAAAGAACAGCCGGTGCAACTAAAAGAGAATTTGACCTATGAAGAGCAACCAGTGGAGATCTTAGATTGTAGAGATCAAGTGTTGTGCCACAAGACGATCCCATTAGTTAAAGTGTTGTGGAGAAACCAGAGATCCGAAGAAGCCACGTGGGAACATGAAGAGCCAATACAGGCTAAATACTCTCACTTGTTCTAGTTAGGTATGTAATTTAAATTTTGAAGACGAAATTTTTATAAGGAGAAAAAAAATTGTAAGCCCTCATCCCCAAGTATGGTTTTCTTAGTATCAATGGATGAATTATGAGGAAAAACAAATGAATTTCCATGAATATTATATTTTAGTACCTTTATGAGTAATTAGGAAAGTTTTAGTGGTAAAGTAAGGAACTAATAGTAATATAGATTGAAATAAGGGCATTGTGGTCATTTCTCCAAACAAGGCTCCTATATAAGTGTTGGCTTTCCAACACTTAGTGAAATTTTTGAAGCAAAATAGTTAGTGAAAGAGAGAGTGAGGGACAACAAAGGGAAGGAAGAAGAGGGAGATAAAACCCAAGGCCACTCTGAGCAATTTTAAGCTCCAAATCAAGATTTTGAGTTGGATTAAGCTAGAAGATCAAGGTTTGAGCAAGTTTAAGGTAAGTTTCCATAATTTTTTGCTTAAAAATGGTGATAGTTGAGTTGTATGTGATGTTGGTTGTAGGGTTGATTCTTTTGTTGAGAAATTGATATAGGTTTTGATCTAAACTAAGATTAGAACCCTAAAACACTAAAAAAGAAGCTTGATTTAGATGGAATCTCGTAAGAGGTTAAGGTAGTAGTTTATGTGATCAAAACCCTTGAATTTAATCTAAGTTTGTTTTGAGCAAATTAGTTTGCATTTAAGGTGTTTGATGAAATGTTTGAGAGAGTAACCAAGAAGAAAAGTTAAAAAGTGAAAGAAGCAAAATGTTTTGTGCATATGTAGGTCATGGAATCACTAGGGGTGTGTGACACCATTGAGTTTTGATAAGAATGAACTTGAAAGCATACATGTTAGAGATTAGAAAGTCTTATAGAAGCTTTAGAAATTGAAAAGAAAAAGAAAGAACCTAAGGTGTTGTTTTAGGCTTCGTGAAAGGCATTGGTAACTACCATGCAATGTCACTTCCTCTTTGCATTTTCATGTGGTATATGATCATAATTGAGCATACACAAGTCTAGGAACCTTAATGGAAAGAGGTTTGAGAATATAATATGAGAGTGATTTTTTGTGGCATGAAAAAATAGTGAAAAATAGGGGTTTTTGACTAGGAACCTCCACTCGGCGACTATTTCTTTTCGAATTTGCTTATGGCTGACCTAAATAAGAGTTAGGGAGATGATTGGAGTAAAAATGGATGGAAGAAAAGCTACGGATTGCTCCCTAGTATAGGTTTGGCCAAGAGGGGTCAAAAAGGGACAATTTTCGTTTTGAGCTTCAGAAAAATTTGTGAGCATGTGGGGGGTGTTCCTAGGTGATAATAAATGAGATCCATAAAAAGAAGTCAGAATTTTAAAACTTTGGTTAAGTTAGAACCAAGATGGAGAAATTGTAGTTAAAAAGGGCATTGTATTGGGTAGTTGCATTGGAAACACTATTTGTAGTTTTGTGTGGTTTATTGAGCACATTCTAAATGAGAAAGCAATGTGTAGGTGTGGAGCAAGCGAGTAGAGCTTGAGAAGCCCAATAAAGCCCTTCCGTAAGCCTTGAAGTTAGGTACGTACTAAAACTCAGTTTACGTACATTGTATTATAATATGTAATGTATTATTATTGTTAGGCTATGAGCGAATTATTATTGTGTAAGTTTTTAATTGAGAATGTTATCATACTGGTTATAATGTAATTGCTAACGAAGCAACCTTGTGGAAAACTTTAAAATCGAAAGTTTTGAGTTCAAAGTTTTGACAAATGGGTTATTTGGTGCTTAATGCACTTAGTGAAAGATAAATTTTCAAAGGCTATAAGCACACCCTCAGATCCATAGATTTAAACCTAACAGGAATATCTCATAGAATAAGGCAAAGCCTTGGGATGTTATCTCATGCTATGATATGCGATGCAGAAAAATTCCGCACGTAATTGTTGAGGGGTCTTAGAAGTGTCACGGTTGATGTCAATTGAAAAATCGCCACTTGACATGCCACATCATACAACATTAGTTCTGTTGTTGTGTGGTTAGAACATTTAAGAGGTACAAGTGATGCTTTTAGAAAATTGAGAATTTATCTAGAAACTTAACGTTGAAGAAATGAGTTTATAGTTGATCATAAATTCAGCTTAGTCACTTTGAAATGTGTTCCTATTCTCGTTACGTCGATAAAATTGCATAGCCTCTTTACAACTTAAGAAAGCAAAACCATTGAAACAAAGGTGTAAAATTTCTCACCGAACTTCTATGAGCTCATTGTTTCCTCTCTTTCTTCCTAAAATTTCTTTGCAGGTACTAGTGCGGGTGCAAGTGGACAAGGAACTCCTTCATCAATATAGGTGGGCGCACTGCCGATAGATGCATCGCATGAACCCATATTGCATTTTGTTAGAATTAGAAATATTGCAAGCATAAACTTTTGTATCTTTTGGTACTACTCTCTTTGGACTATGATGTTATATTTTTTTGACAAAAATGACCTTGTAGAGTTTCTTGAGATGCCGTATTTGTGATTCCTCTTGCTTAGCGAAAATGTTTCCCTTAAATTGGTTATGGTTATGGATTTTTGAGAAAGTTGATAAACTAGAAGGAGTATGTTTGTGGAAAAATGAAGTTGGGTTGTGAGTGCAATTATACGGGAGTGTATTTTCTTTATAGGTGAATTTGGGAACCTTGGAAATGCAGTCGTTATGCTGCCGGGTTTTTTCTAAAATGGTTTTCGCTAAATGATCGCTTTTATGTCTCTAAATAAAAACTAACCCAACTAGTTTCAACAAATAAACCTTAAATTAGATATGAAGAAAGTTTAAAGTGCAGGAACTAGGGTTCACTCCGCGAATCCCTTTAGCCCGCCTAATAGGGTTTAAAGGAGGTCTGTTGGAGTGCCGATCAAGGCTTGCCGGAAGGTAGCCTAAGGGAATCTAGTTCGGGTCTTGTCACAATGACTATGCCATCAAGTATGGACGCTATTGGCACTATTCATTGTGGCCACTGCTACATTGCATACAGAATAGGGAGGTAGAGTTTTTAGGCTAGGGTGGGCTCAAGGCTATCTTAACCCATTTGAAAAATTTTTGAAAATATTATAGGATTACCCTTTAGGCTTATACTAAATTATAAACACTTGCCCGAATCCACTTATCCTGGTTTGGCCTATTTCAAAAAACTTACAACAACTTTGACCCTTAAAATTTTTTTAAAATATTCTCCTCCTTGATAACCACTTCATAGCTGACAACACACCACTTCACAAACAAACTCTCTTGTTGGCTTCTAATGTGAATTTCACCATACATATTCTTCTCCTTCTTTAAGCCTAAAATTTTTTTCGTACCACTGAAATACCCACGAAACAATATTTTTGTTGTACAACTAAGCCCCGCGCTTATCTCTTTGATTCATTAATATTGATTGGTCATTGGCTTCTTGCTTTTGCTCTAATATTTTGTGATTCTACTTCCAACACACTTTCGATTTCCTTTTTTATTTATTTATTTTTTAACTTGAACATAAAGTGGAAATAAATAAAAGATGAGGTTCATAGAGCATACATCTAAAGGGAAAAATCAATTTTAGATTAATGTGGTAACGTGGATTTTTTTTAAAAAAAAATCTATACAAAAATGTGTCCGATCGATGGTAGTAACAACTATTCAACAACTAAATTTATAAGGTTGATTCTAACCTTGCATGATGATTGAATTGATCCTTTTTCATTCACGAATTCTTCATCATTTGATGACCTTACTATGACTCTTAACAAAAAAAACTGTGTGTATGCACAATCTTGAAGAATCAAAACATGAATTGTTTAAATAAAAGAAAATTATGTAGAAAGGAAAAACCAAATTTTTTGATTTCTTATGAGGTGGGTGGCAATAAGGTACCTTTAATTAATGGAAGTTTTCAATTCAAGAAGCCAAAAAATTCTCTCTTTTGTTTCCAACATACAACATACTTTTATAATGGTAAGTTAGGGTTTTTTAGTTTAACAAGGAATACAATTTTCTATTTAAATTAAAAGACATAGTACCTATCTAATATGAAATCAAATTTCTTATTGGCTTAGAACTCTTTACTTTAAATTTAATATAGAATCTAATTCCTACTAAATTAAAACTCCTTTAACTTAATTTAATATGAAAACTAATTCCTATTAAATTAAAACTCATTTAGTTTAATTTAATATGGAATCTAATTCCAATTAAATTGAAGTTATTATTTTCATTAATTAATTAAATGATTTTTCATTAAATCAAATTATTCTAATGATGGGCCCCGTCCTTATTATGGTCTCAAGCCTTCTTTTTCTTTATCCACAATCAACGACAACCATGTTTTTAATTTAAAAGACAAGTTGAAAATCATTTATACGTCATGCATAATTACATTTGCACATTTTCTAAAAACTACATATAATTACATACAAAAGCTATTATACAGGTTTTCAAAAGCATTCATAACAAACATGCATACACACAGTTGCATCCAACTAAATTCGTCTATTCTTGGGTTGGAGTCTCTGCTACTGAAGCACCTGTACCTTCACCTGCCCTTGGGGAAGTTTTATTTATAAAACATAAAAATAATGGGTGAGCTAAACGAGCTCAATGAGTATCTTATGTTTCTATTCAAATTGTATTTTCGAAATTAAACTTTCTTAAAATTTTAAAATGTTTCATCAATGCTTTAATGCTAAAAATCACATTTGATCTAACATATTGAGTGTTATAAACATTTATTATGGTTTCAGGCCTTCTTTTTCTTTATCCACAATCAACGAGAACCATGTTTTCAATTTAAAAGACAAGTTGAAAATCATTTATACGTCATGCATAATTACATTTGCACATTTTCCAAAGACAACATATAATTACATACAAAAGCTATTATACAGGTTTTCAAAAGCATTCATAACAAACATGCATACACACAGTTGCATCCAACTAAATTCGTCTATTCTTGGGTTGGAGTCTCTGCTTTTGAAGCACCTGTACCTTCACCTGCCCTTGGGAAAGTTTTATTTATAAAACATAAAAATAATGGGTGAGCGAAACGAGCTCAATGAGTGTCTTATGTTTCTATTCAAATTGTATTTTTGAAATTAAACCTCCTTAAAATTTTAAAATGTTTCATCAATGCTTTAATGCTAAAAACCACATTTGATCTAATATATTGAGTGTCATAAGCATTTATTATGGTTTCAAGCCTTCTTTTTCTTTATCTACAATCAACGACAACCATGTTTTCAATTTAAAAGATAAGTTGAAAATCATTTATACGTCATGCATAATTACATTTGCACATTTTCCAAATACTACATATAATTACATACAAAAGCTATTATACAGGTTTTCAAAAGCATTTATAACAAACATGCAAACACACAGTTGCATCCAACTAAATCCGTCTATTCTTGGGTTGGAGTCTCTGCTACTGAAGCACTTGTACCTTCACCTGCCCTTGGGGAAGTTTTATTTATAAAACATAAAAATAATGGGTGAGCTAAACGAGTTCAATGAGTGTCTTACGTTTCTATTCAAATTGTATTTTCGAAATTAAACCTTTTTAAAATTTTAAAATGTTTCATCAATGCTTTAATGCTAAAAACCATATTTGATCTAACTACATGAATAAGCATTCATTATAAATATAAATCATGCATTGTAAAATTGAAATACAATAACATATCAAAAAGCTAGTTTTCTAATTTTGGAAAACTATTTTGAAGTGCTTTTCAAATCTAAAATACATAAAATGACATTTTACATGATTTTATTTTTCTATTGTAAAATATGAACAGTGATGGCAATAAAGGATTTGGAAAACCTTTAATTGAAATAAGTCAACCATTGAAAGTTCGTATCACATGGTACCTATAACACCCTCCACCCGATTCTCATTTTGATAGGAACTCGAATTGAAGGATGCTACCTTAATCGATTTATTCGTTATTATTATTTTACATATATGCACTACAAATTTTATTTTTTATTTTTTTGAAAATCCAACAGAGTTTCATTCGTTTTTATGAAAAAACCTAAAATTATAAAAACCTGTAGATTTCAAAAGAAAACACTTCTAAAACAACTTCATTTTCTTAATTTCCATTTCGGACCCTCCGTCTGACTCCAAAATCACTTCGCCACATAAATATTTATATATACAACATTTGATAAAAATCATATTAATCGAAATTAAACACTAATTGAAAGATAAGTAAGGATTCTCTTACAAAATCATTTTACAAACCAAAAACTTTTTCTACAATTGATATACGTCATCATTTACAAAACCGCAAGAAGCTATATACAAGTACATGCATTTCCATATACTTTATCACTATATAATACTAAAAGTAGAACTATCAAATATGGAGGGATGTGGCTTGTAGAATGAAAGACCCCTTTCCTTACTAGGCCTACCGGCCACCTCATGGTAGCCCTCCAGCAGATATTTGATCTAACTGGAAAGTTCCTGTAAAACTACGTCGTTTACTTTTCAAAACTTTCTGTTAATGCGGAACATGAAAAATTTTTTTCTTTTTATTTTGAACATTTATAAAATGGATTTATAAAAATTTAGGCAGCATAATGGCTATTTTCAATTTACAATTGCTTCAATTTTCTGAGGGTCAACACTAATACCTTTTGCTAAAACAACATGTCCAAGAAATGTGACTTTATCCAACCAGAACTGGCACTTGCTTAACTTGGCATAAGGTTTCTGCTCCCTTAATTTCTATAACACTGCTCTCAGATGCTCAACATGCTGCTCTTTACTACTTGAATACACTAAGATGTTGTTTATGAACACTATCACAAACTTATCCAAGAAATCATGGAATACCCTGTTCATTAGATCCATGAATGCAGTTGGTGCATTGGTTAGGTCGAAAGGCATAATCAGAAACTCATAGTGTCCATAGTGCGTCCTGAAAGCAGTCTTAAGGACATCATCACCCTTAATCTTCAACTGATGATGGCTGAATCACAAATCCATCTTGGAGAACACTTTTGCCCCCTAAACCTAATCAAACAAATCATCTATCATTGGGAGTGGGTATTGATTTCGTACAGTCACTTTATTCAATTCCCGATAATCAATACACAATCTCATACTCCCATCATTTTTCCTGACAAACAGCACCGGTGCTCCCCAAGGAGATACACTCGACCGAATGAAACCCTTATCCACCAACTCTTCTAACTGAGCTTTCAATTCCTTTAACTCAGTGGATGCCATTCTGTACGGTGCTTTGGCAATGGGCGCTGTTCCTGGAATCAAATTAATCTCAAATTAATTCTCCCTTTTTGGGGATAATCTAGGAAGATCATCTGGGAACACATCTGGAAACTCATTAACTACTGGGATGTCCTCTAATCGTACTTCCCTATCTGAAGTGTCTATCACATAAGCCAGATATCCTGAACACTACTTCTTCAGCGTCTTTTTAGCTACCATCACTGACATAAGACTAGCTGAAAGCATTTTACGCTCTCCTCGAAACACTGTATCCGGCTCCCCTGATGAACTGAACCTAACTTCCTTTTTGAAACAGTCCACAGTGGCGTGATACATAGCTAACCAGTCCATGTCCAGTATAATGTCAAAGTCATGAATGTCCAACAGAATCAGACTAACTAGAAAAACTCTACTCCCAATCATTATATCACTATTTCTGAAGACACTCTATACCACTAACTTGCCTCCAGTAGGAGTAGTAACTATCATACTACACTCCATATACTCTAACCCCACATTAACCTTACCAGCAAATTCTTTGGAAACAAAGGAGTGCGTGGCTCCTGGGTCAATCAAAGCATAAGCATCCCTACCAAACATTGTCACCGTACCTGTAATAACCTCTGAGGTGGCCTCAGCATCCTGCTATGTCACTGCAAATACCCTAGCCTGTGCACGGGGTCTCCCTGGCTGTCCTATGAATGGGGCGCCTCTACCTGCACCTCTGCTAGGCTGATTGGGAGTAGGAGTCCCTAGTCCTCTCGACTGTGGACCTCTCATCTCCTGAGACTGAACCTTGCTGGTCTATCCCTGAGTCACGGATCTTGACTCACCACTATCACTAGCAGCTCTATGAGGGCAATCTCTCATATAGTGTCCCTCCTGACCACAACGATAACATTCAGTACTCCCCATGTGGCATTCTCCTCTGTGTAGTCCGCCGTGTTTTTCGCACGTCCCTGATCTACTTTGGACAAAACCTCTGCCCTAGGAACCTGATGGTGGCCTAACAAAACCCTGGCTGGATATGGCTTCGTGACTCTACTGTCTACTACCAAACCACCTGGACTTGCCTCCGATCTTAGGAGTTTTACTGGGACACCTGAAAACCATCCTAAACTCTGACTGCGCTTCTGTTTCTACCTTGGATCTCTGTCTCCCTGTATAGTCCTCTCAACCCTCAAAGCTGCCTCGACTAATCGTCCGTACTCTCTGTACTCTACGACTACTATATATGCCTTGATTTTCTGATTCAGACCCTGTTCAAACTTATGACATTTCTTCAATTCATCATCCACTATATATGGTGCCACTCCCGACAGCTGTGAATTTCTTCTCATATTCTTCAACTGTCATGTCTCCCTAAACCAAACTGTAAAATTCTTCTATTCTGGCATCCCTGTAGGCTCTTGGATAGAATTTTTCATTGAAGTCTTCTCTGAATTTCTCCCATGTGATTGGACCTGTATTTCTCCTCCTAATGGAGTCCTACCAATCTCTGGCAGATGCTTTTAATAGGAATGAAGCAATAGATACTTTCTAGGGATCTATGCACTCCATCTGCTCCAATATCCTCTCTGTACTGTCTAGCCACTCAATAGCAACCTCTGGGCCCCTTGATCCGTCATACGCCTCAGCACCCAATTTCCTTGCCCTCTCTATAGTGGCACGAGGTGCGCGCGGTCTCAAACCCTCTATTACTTGGGCTAATCTTTCTATCGGGTTTGTTCCAGGCTCTATCGTAGGTGGTGCTAATGGACCGGCGACTTACAGATCATTCACCTATTCGTTTATTCTCTCTTCCCCCACTGGTGGAATAGGTGGAGCCTCAACTGCGGCTCTCCACGTATGAGGACGGTTGACACGATGCATTACTCACTGCATTCAAAACATACTAAAATGTCATGCAATGTATGATTTATATAAAAATAAATTCAAAACCGGCTCTGATACCAAATTGACAGGTCCCTTTCCTTACTAGGCCTGCCCGACCGTCTCATGGTAGCCCTTCAGCAGATATCTGATCCAGCTGGAAAGTTTCTATAAAGCTATACCGTTTACTTTTCAAAACTTTCTGTTAATTTGAAACATGGGAAAGTTTTTTCTTTTTATTTTGAACATTTATAAAATGGATTTATAAAAATTTGGGTAGTATAATGGCCGTTTTCCGAACATGCCACCCTGCAAATTTTAAAATTTAACACTTCTATGGTAAATAGTTCTCCACTACTGGGCCTTGGGCCCTTAAATCGTTTTCCACAATCCAATCACAAACATTTTTCAATTTAAAATCCATAACTATAATTCATTTTCAATTAACATAAATATATAATTTCATTTGCTAAAAACTTACTTTTATTAATATAAAATACTATATACAACCCAAAAGATAATTTACAACTACATTCATCAAAATTTGCATGTAATGCATGACATACACTTTCGAACATAAACTTATGCAGTGATATCTTTACATCAGGCCACCTACGCGTCCGATGGAGCTTTTTCTGAATAACAGCTCGTTCCTGTACCTGGAGAGGATTTTTCAAAAACATATGAAAAGAATGGTGAGTATAAAACTCAATGAGCGGCTAACTGTTAATTAAAATTTCCTTTTTCTAAAATATATATATGTCCTCCCGAAATAATTTGTAAAACTAAAATTTTCTTATAATTTTATTAAAATTATGAAACTAATTAATTTTTATAAAATTTTCTTTATTTCTTGAAACTAGAAATAAATTTCTAATTTAATCAATTTCACGTCTGTTGCATGTTTTTCACTTTTATCTTGTCGAAGGCAACCCAGGGAAACTACTCCTGTCGTGGCAGTATAAACTTTCTCGTTTGCCACTAGGGATTAAGTAATCTGCCTTGTGTAACCGCCGATGCGTAAACTCTGGGCACACGTTACCCTCTCACAATTGGTTCGATCTATACTACCCTTTACGTGCAAAGGGTGACTCAACTAACTCTCTCTCTTAGGAGTCGTCTAGACTCCACTCTTGGTTAGTGACTCTCTCACATCTACCGTACACGCTTAGGGTACTTAGTTGAGCACTTAACCGGGGCTAGGGTAAACCCAAGACATCTAAAATTTCTTTTTCATAATACTAAAATTTCTTTATTTTCTTTTCAACTTATTACTTGAAAATAAAATTTCACTTTTCTAATGTCAAAGCATCACATCAATTCTACTTTAGCATGTCCACTCTTGCATATATATACTCAATTAAAATAAATTGCTTTCAAAGTAATAATCAACATGCTAAAGTTTAAACAATTCAAAATTATAAAATTGGTAACTTAAAATAATACAATTACTTGAATAAATAAAAAGTAAGCATTTAAACAACAATTTAAATAAATGCATAATAACTCAATAAATCTCATGAACCCTTTAAATAAAAACATAACCACTCACAATTTACTTTCAACTACTCCACCACTCCTCCAAAACCTCTTTTTTGATTCTTGAAATTTTTCTACATTTTAATCCAACCAAAATCTTGGTTTAAGATTCATAAATACACTACAATTGCAACTTCATTAAAATTCCATACACCAATACATAACAACACCATATTCTTGACTAATCTTCTTTCTAACCCTTTTTTTTTTTTTTTTTTTGCATTTAAACTCATTCAAATATCCAACAATTCACTCAATTTAATCCAACACATAAATTGCCAACTGATCACTTAATCTAACTTAATATATATATATATATATATATATACATATATTCAATAAATTCACCATTTTACCATAATTCCATCTAATTTTCTAACTTCCATTCCTATTAATTTCTTTAGCGCCAAAGCACTCAAACACCTTATAGACATCATCAAAACACATTAAAAGATTGGGTAACAAATTTACAACCATTCTTTACCTTAACTAACATAATCATCCAAACTTTTCAATTTCATTTTTCTTTCATTCATTTAATACCAAATCAACTCAAATTTATTCCAACACATCAGACTAACCACTCAACCATTAAAAATTCACATAAACACATAGATTACATAAATTTTTCATACACTAACATAATGCTTATCATTCCATTCCTTTTGCTTTTCTTATCCAAAAATCATCTCAAATTAATATAAATCTTCATATAAACTCATCCAAATACCAAAAACCATCCAATTTCATAAACTTTTCCAAATGAACCACTTACTAATATAGATCACAACCAATCCATTTTCTTCATTTCCAACTCAAAAATCACATCCAAGAGCATCAAACAACCATCAAAAGATCAACTAAAGCCTTAAAATCTACAATCACTTAAATTCCATCCAATCAAAATACCAAACCCTAACTCACCTTACTAAAATAGCTCAACCCAAACTCCTTGATGTTTTCCTTCCCTTCCAAGATCAAATTGATGATGATCAACCTCTAAACAACTCACAAAATTCATCACATAAATCCTATATCATCAAACTTTAAAAAACCATTTAAAATTACTATCAATTAACATCAAAATAAACCATTTAACTTATCACTTCTTTGTGATTCTTTATGGATGATCAAAAGGGTAGAAAGTAGATGAAAAACCCCTTGGAACCTTGGCCTCTTCTTCTCCTTCTTCCTCCTTCTCACGACACCACTCTCTTTTCTTTTCTCTTTCGGTTTTCAACCTCTTCTCACGTTTTGCTCTCTTGTTGACCGAGTATCTCACTTGGTTCAACTCTCTCATGCATTCCTTTATATAGATTAACTCCCTAATTGTCTAAATTACCCTTAGAATGACTTTAAAATCACAAAAATACCATTAGTTATGAATAAATTCATTTAATTGGTCCAACCATGCAATCCAATTAATTCACCAATCAATTCCATCCAAATTGGTTTCAATTCAACTAATTACACTTTTTTTTTACTTAAATGTGTCAACACTTCATTGGGCCATTCTATTTCACATGGATTGTGCTTATTTGAGACTTATCCTTTCATGCAACACTTTAATAATTCATTAAACTTAAAATTTAATCCGACTTTGATGCTAAGGTCGCTCGTTTCTAAGCTCGTTTCTAGCCTTTTTGGCGACCTGATGTCCTGAACCCTCATTCTGACCTTCATTTTAGTCCTCACCATTATTTCTTCTCTTCAACTGTTTGGGACTGCCCGATTCATCCATTTGGTCAAACTTTTTGGGACCGAAGGTTTCTTCTCATCTAATCTCCCTTGCAGCTCGTTCATAGAATTCACTCAGGTCTTTTACTGGGAATTTATATATGCTCTCATAGAGCTTCTCATCCTTGCGAAGCCCAGCTGAGATCGTAGTTAAGATGCTGTCATCTGAGGGATTCTCCACGTTAGCGACCTCATGTCTGAACCTGGTAATATAATTTTTCAAAGACTCACCCTGCCGCTGAAAGACTGTAGTGAGGTGGCAGGGTGGTGCGAGCTACTTTTTCAGAGCCTGGTACTGGTTGATGAATCTTTGCTGACATTCCCTCCAGCTATTTATGCTACGAGCTCGGAGATGCTTGAACGAAGCTCGCGGAACGTTGCCTAAGGTGGTTGGAAAAACACGACATTTCACCAAGGGGTTGGACGTCTGAAGATCCATTTGGATATTGAATGCGTCCAGATGATCGTAAGGGTCACTGTCCCTATTATAAGGTGGAACACTGGGGAGCTTAAATCTGGGAGGAAAAGGTTGCGTCTCGACCTCCCTGGTGAGAGGGGTTCTCTTCTCATACTGCTATTTCAGATCCTGGGGTCCAGGTTGCTCCTCCAACTGCTGAACCCTCTGAAAGAGCTCTTCTATTATTGGGTTGGGTTATAGCCTTCCTCGAGCTGGCGACCTTGAGAGCTGTGATCTGAGGTACCTTTCGGAAGAGACCTTTATGAGCTTCTAGCTCCACGAGCTTGGCGACCTTCAGGTCTTGAATGCGTGCTGGAGGAATGAACTGAGTTGGCAGGTCGTGGGTGATCTCCGAGTGGTTTTTCAGGAACCGGTGCTTGGGCCTATATCAGTGCCTTGATTGCCTCAGCGAGTTGTTGTACTGTGCCCTCTAATGCTTCCTGCCATTGATGCCATACGTGTAGCCCCCCAACCGTAGAGTCCAATGGTGCTGGCTAGTGAGAGGTCGTTGGAGGCATACCTATAACAACACCTGTCATGAGAGCGTGAGATGTGCCTGATATAGGCACAGCAGCATTCTCCCTCAGTTGGAAATCATGCTCCTATTGATCTGTTTGCCTTTCAGGTGGATCAACTGCCGGGTCTGAACTTCTGGTTGTTCTTCCTTTCGCCATGGTTGCTGAAAGTTCAAGATTGCAGTCTGGGCCCTCCTTTTAGCGCCAAAAGATGTTGACGTTCAGAAACGGTCGACGGAAGATCCCAAGCCCAATACCTATAATCACAAAGCACACCAAAGAGAGGAGAGAGGAAGAACAAGAGATTTACACACAGATTTTTACGTGGTTCGGCAATGGTGCCTATATCTACAGGTCACTCTCAATATATTTTTTCAAAGTGACTATCATACTAAAAAAAAATCTTCCCCCCTTACCATGAATTTTCCCCTTCTATTTATAGAGAAAGGGGGATTACACTTGAGTGATGTACACGTAAAGAAATCAACTACTCTGACATAGTATTTATTGCATTGACTAACAACTCTGTCATAGTCATACTGCATTAAGTACTCCTCGAGATCTGGAATGGCATGGAGCTCGCTGGTACGAGAGCTGAGAGTTGGATGCTAAGCTAGCTGAGAGCTGGATGCTGAGGAGTTGAGAGCTGGAAGCTGAGCTAACTGAGAGTTGGATGCTGAGCTAGCTGAGAGCTGGATGCTGAGGAGCTGAGAGCTGAGAGCTGAGGAGCTGAGAGCTGCGAGCTGGAGCTAGCTGAGAGCTAAATGCTGAGCTAGCTGAGAGTTGAGAGCTGCGAGCTGGAGCTAGCTGAGAGCTGGATGCTGAGGAGCTGAGAGCTGCGAGCTAGAGCTAGCTGAGAGCAGCTGAGAGCTGGAGGATGAGCTAGCTAAGACCTGCGAGCTGGATGCTTAGCTCGCATTAGAGCCGACAATTGGGTTTTATTTGCATAATGAGCTGCGACCTGAGGTCTGAGAGCTGAATCCTACGAGCTGGATGTCTAACTAGCTGAGAGCTGATTCCTTGAATCTTGGACTTTGTCTATTGGATCAACCTTCTGGGTAAATTAATTGGGCTTTTACTAGCTCATTTTTGCAGACCAGAATTTACCCATAACACCTTCTTAGTTAGATATTAATGGACATACTCATATGTTTGCCTCCTAGTGACAATTAATACTGTTATTACATGGTTACATAGTATTCTCGAAATAGTCTAATCATGATAGCCATAAGTGTTCTTCTCCACATTCACGATCCTATAAATGCCTCAATCTTTAACTTTATGCTCAACTTCATTAAAACACAACACATCCACAAATATACCCTAATCTTGAATTGCAGCAACCTTTTTTTATCACCAATGGTAAGAGAGGAGAGTTTCATGTCCTTGCCATTTCCAACCTTTTGCACATGCGCTTCATGGTTTTCCTATGCATGGTCTCAAACATTGTTAAAATTGGTTGCCCTCTGACTTTGTCAACCTAACTATTGTAACTCTCGGTGATATTATTTGTGACATGATCAGATTTAACATGACCATCAAAGGCATGACGAGACCATTGTTGGACATTTATAGCCTCCATGAATTAGTATGTGTTAATGTCTGCCTTGTGAACGTCCTTCATCGCTTCCTTAAAGTCTTTCACATTTGTGCTCTACGTAGCCTTCCAAATCATATCACCAGCCAAACCCCTTCTATGTCGTTCTTGTAAATTGGCAATGATATGTTTAACATAAAACTGCTTCATAGATTTTGGCCATTAAGTTACAATTGTATCGAGTACACTCTTCTGTCGATCTGTCATAAATTAGTTCTTGGTCGTCGTCCATTCCAATATGCTCATACAAGTGATGTAGAAACCAACCCCAACTATCTTTGTTTTCTTGCCTGTAGATAGCAATGGCTACTGGAAAAACACTGAAGTTTGCATCAATGGTAACTGCTGACATCAATATACTAGGGAACTTTCCTTTCAGGTGACATATATCAAGACCAAGGAATGGTCTCCACCCAAGCATGAAACCTTGCTTCTGTGCAGTAAAGCTAAGGAAAAACCTCTAAAAGGTCGACGGAGCATCCATAGTTGGTGTGAGGTGAAAGGAAAAAACAACAATTTTTTTTAATAAAAAATAAGAATTTATGGAATATTGAGTTTAATTTTTTTTTTGATGAAATTCAAGAACCCCTAATCCATAAAACACTGAAATAAAATAAAATGAAGAAATAAAAATCAGATTTTTATCTTCTATATTGATCTCAGTGGATTGCTCACCACCTAGCCTTCCTTGATATGTCTCTACACCAATAAACAAATGAATTGACATAATTATATAGAATTGTGTTCACTTTCAATTGATTTCTTTTCTAAAAGAATAAACAATATATGTAAAAAGTGAATATTAATTTTGGTTATACAGAGAAGAAAGATACAAATTCTTTTCTCTGTATTAAGCTGTAAAAAAAAAAAAAAATTTCTTTTTGTTTCAAAGAACGTCCAACAAAACCAAAATAAATTCTATATTAAAAAAAAAAAAACTATTTTTTTTTTATTTATAGGCAACCAATTAGGCTTTTAATTAATCAAAATTAATATTAAACCCTATGTTTATTAAAATTAAACTTTTGCACTATATAACATAATTAATTCAAAACTAATTCATGCTATATTTTGAAATCAAACTTGTGATCTCCAATTAATTCATAATTAATTTATACTCGATCATTGTTGAGCATCAAATTCAAGATCTCTTATAAAATTAATTAAATAATTATTAATTCATAAAAAATAATTAACCAATTAATTATTAAATAATTTGAATAATCAATATTATTCAAATACCAAGTGAACACATATTTTGCTACTTATATAACAACTGTAATTGGATGATCCAATTATAATATTCTGTATACACATTTTTTATCGTGAAATGAGATATCAAGGGGACCAGATAAACTTACATTTTTTAGCTCAAATAATATCAAAATTATTAATTAAACTCTTTAATTAATAATTCACTATTATTAATTTTAGAGTTATTTTGTTAAAAACCTAAAATTGCACTTTCAAAACTGCAGATGTTTTTATACAATTTGAAATTTTCAGTGTCCATTGATTTAATCACTATATATGATTTGACCCTCCACAAATAGTTTATAATTAAAGTTAGGTCAAAATGTCTGTTTTACCCTTTTAATTATTTCTTGATCCTTAAGTATCATTAATTCTCTAATGAACAATATATTAATAACAGCTTATGAATTTACCTTTCCAATTATATATGAACAAAAAGTTGGGCGCTCTTATTGTTCAAGACTTGAATAAACTCTTAAAGTAACTACTTCTCTACTTCCCGCAAGAAGAAGTGGATTCCACTATTATCTAATGTTCTCAACTACTTACTAAATAATATCCCTGAAGTACAAATTTATTGATTGGGCATTTACACCAATCTCACCCATGTAAATCAAAAGATATAACTCAACAAGTGGAGTCCATAATACACTCACGATTAGGATCAATTGTAAACCCCTATCCTTGATATTTCCTCTTCTAGTGTTCTAGTATTAGAAGTTAGATTATGGAAAGATGTAAGTTAATTTACGAATAATACTAAGAACCCTATAAGCGACATTAAAGTGTTGGACACTTATAGTACGATAAGTCAATGAAGGGTAAAATAGTTTGTCCACAATTAAGTGATAAATTATAAAGGATAATATAAATGAGTGCACAAATGAGGATTTTAAGATTTGTGATTTAGGATACGTAACTAATCACGAATTAGATTAAGCTAAAAATATTGATGATAGTCAAAACAAGTCAAGGGATGAGTTTGGCATTCTATGAAATATTAATGAAATATATAAACAAAACATAGAGCAAAAATTGTAGAAAGGAAGCAAGCTGCCGTGAATTACAAAGAAAGGGGGAGTTTGGCGTGAATTGGAGAGTAGAAAGGACATAAGTGTCATTCTGAGGAAAGTTAAGTATATATATTAAACACTTAACAAAATTTAAACAAGAAGAGAAGCAATAGGCGTGAAAGAAGAAAGCAATCAGGTGTTGGAAGAAAAAAACAAAACAGAAGCTGTCTGAAGGAGCAGAACAGAAACGTGATAGCCAGGTGAAGTGAGAAAGGAGGAAGATCATGCAATTTTTTTGCCTCTAATCACTAATCTAAAGTGTCTTCAAGCTAGAACTACCCAACCTCAACAAGATAAAGGTAACTCTCATGGTTTTCTTGAATTTAGAGTTGTCTTGGATGAGTAAAAGTATGAGTTTGGACTGTTATGGGTTGAGGAGAGTTGTGCTGACTTTAGTGTGTTGTATTGGGTGTTCTACACTTCAAACAAGTGTAGAACCCTAACTAGGTGATGTAGAGATCTAAGTGACATGTTATTGTGAGTGAATGATAGATTAGGGTTGTATAAAAAGGGCTATCATAAACTTGATAAAAATGGAAACAAAATTGATTTTCACACACTCTAACTATTTGATAAAAGTTGTGAGTGAATTGTGATTATTAAAATAAAAAAGTAATGGGTGTGTGAGTGTCAAGGCTATGAAGGACAGTAGATAACCTCTGGTTTGGGTGAATTTGAACTCAAATTTAAGCATAAATAAGGTTAGGAAAGCATATAGAATTGATAGGATTGTCAAAAGCATAGTTTTGAGCAATTTGGGAATCTCGAGCTCAAACAATGAGATAGAGAACACTTGTGCAAGTCTAACATATATGGGGTTGTTCTAGACCTCAAATCATTCCTAGGAGTCATAGAAAATCATAGGTTTTGGAACAGAACGATTCCGATAAAAATTGCACAAGTTATACCCAAAATAGTATCGTTAGGGAGGTGTTAAGTGAAATAACTATGCAAATACAATTTTTATTTCATGGAATGAATTGAGTTAATTATAATTAGGTAAAAGAACCTTAGATACGAAAGAAAAACCATCGTCGCTCGTTCGATGCAAAAACGCGCATTGAAAAGTGCCCGAAACAGGGCATTTTTCTCAGATTTGACCTGACAAACGATAAAATTTTTCAATAAAATTTTATAGGTGACCAGAATGTGAGATAAGAGGACCGTAGGAAAAAAAACAAAAGAAAACGGAACCCCGAGCAGACCTACACATTACATTCTGCTATGAGGTGTCAAAAGAGGCTTAAAATTTCGATTTTTCGTTTCTGGCCTCTAAAAATTATACGGACGACGTGAGGGTATCCCTAGTGGTATATAACTGAAAATTTTATGAAAAAATCAAAATTAAAGAGTCTCGGTTGAGTTAGAAACAAGTTGGAAAGTTATAGTATAAAAAGGGTCGTTATTGGAGAATGTTAATTTAAAGTTGAGTTATGAGATTGTACAAGTGATAATAAGAAATTATCATGTAAGTGATAAGCGAGAGCGAGAGACTCGTCGAGACGTTTGACGCAGATTTGCACGGCTTTGAGGTAAATGTACTATCACTTATGTTTAATTCTATGTCTTTGCGTTAAATATTGTATATAAGTGTCAAGTGAGAACGAAAATGATTTTCCAATATCAAAGTTCAAGTTTTGAGTATATGGGTTTTTATGGAATCCATAAAGTGATATAAATCAATATAAGTTATTTTCTTTAGAAGTGGAATTAAGAGAACTTTCGAAGTTTATAAAGTATGTAGTTTTGTGCTTTTGCACTTAATAAATTTAGTTTTTAAAACTCATGTGTATATCTTAAGATTATATGAGATTTAGCGCTATGTGACAATGTAGAAAATTCCGTCCATAGCCGCTCAGATCATAGAGAAGTTAGCTGTAAACCCCTAGTCTCGATCTATAACCTCCTAGTGTTAAAAGATATATTAGAGAGTAAAATAACACATCCGCAAAGAAGAGACAAGCTAAAGAAAACAATAATAGTAAGTGCAATCTAGAATGTGTTATTTAGAATGGTTAGTTAATCACTAAATTTAATTTAGTTAAAGAGGTGGTTGATAATTAAAATAAATAAAGGGACAAACTTGATATTCCATAAATCATTAATGAGATATAAACACAAAAAGAAAGAAGAATCAAAGCTGTCCGGAAAGTTAAAAATAAAAGAGAGGGGCAGCTATGCATAACAAGAAAGAAATCAAAGATTGAAGTGAAATTAAAAAGAGTTGGGGTAAGGATGCAATTAAGAAGAGTTCCATTAGTATATATATGTGATACTTGGCTGAAATTTCAGCAAACAAGAAGCAATTTCAGTCGAGAAAACACTAGAACCCGTGAGAAGCAAATCGCGAAGCTGTTGGAACCGTAAGAAGAAGAAAGAAGATTGTCCAGCCGTGAGCCAAAGAGAAGAAGAAATGACCAAGAAGGGAGATGCAACCAGCAGAAAAGATGCAAAAGTAGCTGATGGTCGTGGAAGAAGAAAGCAGAAACAGACCAACCGTGACAGCAAGAATAGAGCTGTCGTCCAGCCCAGGAAACAGGCAGAAACACGGCACCAGAAGAGAGGAGAGAAGAAAGACATCCCAACTGCCTTTCAAGCTTTTAATCCTCCTTCTAAAACCCCTCTCAAGGTCTTCTTACTTCTTAGAGCCATAAACCAAGTAAGAAATTAGATTTCTCATCCTTTTTCTTTTCTGAAAATTTCAGTGGAGTTGCTGAAAGTTTTGAGCAGAAACTTTGATGCTTATGATGGGTAATTTGTTCTTCAAACTTTGATAAAACCTTAGATAATTGAAATAGAGACTTGAATGATGATTTTTTGGGTGTAAACGATGTCATAGAAGTGTACATATGATATAAGATTTTTTGGCTGCTATACATTAATCAAAATTGAAACAGAAAGTTTTGTTTTATGCATACCAAATAGATGATATAAGGTTTTAATGAAGTTTGAGCATTTAAATGATCAAGTTAGGTTTTATGTTTGTATTAAAGACTTGAAGGGCAGTAAATATGCCTTGAAATTAAATGGTTTTGAACCCAAGTTTGAGCATAAAAAGGGGTTAGAAAAGTTAGAGAATCGTTAGAGCTACAAATGAGTAGTTTTAACAATTTTGTGATTCCCGAGCTCAAATTTTGAGCTAGAGGAAACCTAACTATAGCTAACTTATTTAGGGGTGTTCTACACCTCAAATGATGTTTAGGAGTCATAGAAAATCATAGGTTTTGGAACGGATTGAATCCGATAAAAATTGCGCAAGTTATGCCCAAAATAGTGTCGTTAGAGCTCTTAGAAGTGAAACGACTATCCTAATGAAATTTTTATGGCATAAAATGAGTTTGGTTGATCACTATTAGTTAAATGAAGCTTAGCAATGGAAGAAAAACTAGCGTCGCTAATCCGAAATGAAAAGTATACAAAACGTGCACTAAAAGTGCTCGAAAGTGTCCAAAGCCGGGCGTTTTCCTTAGATTTGACTTAGCAAACAATAATATTTTTCAACGAAATTTGACGTATGACTAGAATGTGAGATAAGTGAACTGTAGAAAAAAGAAGGAAGGAAAACGGAGCCCTGGGCAGCGCGTCGCAGTACATTCTATTAAGGGCTGTCAATTTTGCTTAAAAATGTGATTTTTCGTTTCGAGCCTCTAACAAGTATACAGATCGCATGGGGATATCCCTAGAGGTCCAAAACTGAAACTTTTGCATAAAAAAATCGGAATTAAAGAGCCTCGGTTGAGTTAGAAACAAGTTAGGAGATTATAGAGAAAAAGAGGTCATAGTTGAGATTCTTGACTTAAGGTTGAGAAATGGAGATTTTGTCACTAGTAATGATGAGAAAATGTTGTGTAGGTGACGAGCGCGTTAGCGACGTCCAAGAATCTCGTCAAGACGCTTGATGCGGAGTGGCGCGGCCCCGAGGTAAGTGGTTCGCCACTTAAGATCTTTTCCAATTTCATGTCAATTCTTGATTTTGGTAATGAATATGGTAGTTAAGTAATGAAAGAGAATGAAAATGATCTTCAATATCAAGTTAAAGTTTGAGTGTATAGGTTCCTATGGAATCTATATAGAAATAGAAATTGATACTAAGTTGTATTTAAAAATAATGAAATGAGAAAAGTGTTTAGAGGTTTTAAAACTAAAGAATTTTGTGCTTTGACACCAAACAAGTCTAGTGGAAAAACCCATGTGTATACCTTAAAAGTTTATGAGATTTAGCGTTACGTGACGACGCAGCGAATTCCGTCCGTAATCGCTCAGATTATAGAATAGAATAGCTCTACGTTGCGATGCAGACAATTCCGTAACGTAGTTGGTTAGTTGATAGTAGCGCTACGTAGCGACGCAGTAAATTCCGCTCGTAGTCGCCTAGAGTTATAGCACTACACTTGCGATGCAGAAAATCCCGCATTGTAGTTGCTTAGTGATAAGATTTAGCGCTCTACGTACGATGCAGTAAATTCCGTAACGTAGTGGTTGAAGATACCTCAGTAAGCTTCACGTTGGCGTCAGTATAATCGCCCGTGATGGTTAGAGTGTGTTAAGGATATACATAGGGATTTCGAAAGAAATTATAAAACTTGAAAAAATGATAAATTGTTATGTTAGTGTATGTGATATTTTATATCTTTATTGCACTAGCCTATTTGTTTATTTTGTAGCTCCTTACTTCTATTGCGTGCCCCGTCGGATGAGACTACGATATTTTGTTTTGCATATATATATAGGTGTGCGCAATGTGCTAAACAATTATGTATATGTATTGAATAGATTATACTTCGAAACACATTGACATTCGAAATTGTAAATTGTAAATAGTTGATAACTTGTTATATTTTTAGATTGATATGTAGTTGTGCATTACATTATAAATTGCTTACACTTGTGGAAATTGTGATGATAATAATTGTTTGTGGATAAAAAAGTTGGGAAGATATTGAGATCATAGTTGAAGTGTAATTTTCATACAAGTAAATTTTGGTTCATAAAAAATGCAGTCGTTATGCTGCCGAAATTTTATAAAAAGCATTTAAAATAGAATTGCGAAAAATTTTATCACTCCCAACCAGTTAAAGAAAAACTAAAGTAATAAGTTGAAAATGAGTAAACCGGTGTAACAAAATTAGGGTTCGCTTCTCGGATGTCTTCGATCCGATGAGTCAGGTTTGATGAGTCCGTTGAAGTGCCCGGCAGGATCCTCCAGACAAGAGTCTAGATAAGGTCTGGGAAGGGTCCTGTCATTAGCACTACGCCACGACGCAGAAAATTTCATTCGTAGTTGCTCAGTTTTCCTAGAAAGTATAGCGTTACGTTGCGATGTAGACAATTCCGCGCGTAGTTGGTTATTTTATAGTTTGGCACTATGTGGAGATGCAGTATATTTCGCTCGTAGTCACCCAGAGTTTTAGCACTATAATTGCGATACAGAAAATTCCGCGTTATAGTTGCTCAGTTATGAGATTTATCACCCTACGTGCGATGCAGTATATTTCGTATCGTAGTGGTTGAGATACAGCAGTAGCTTCACGTTGGCGTTAGTTAAAATCGCCCGTGATAGATAGAATTCTTTAAGGGTATACATGGAGATTTTGGAAGAAACCTTAAGATTTTGAAATCTCAAGGGTGAATAAGTTTACAACTTAATTTCTTAGTGTTTATTATATTATATTATTTTGTTGCACTAACTTGTTTAATGATTGTGTAGCTATATATTCCATTGGCTGCGATCGTTGGACGAGGTAACAACATTTTCATCTCATATATATATATATATAGGTAGGACGAGTCACAAAAATATGTTGTGTAAATTATGTATATGGATTGAAGACATCAATTGTGGAAAAGTAACTTACATATTGGATGGTGTAGTTGTGAATATTTTGTGATTACTTACGGATTTTCATGTAGATATATATATACTTATACATTGTGTTATAATCCTATGCTTATTAATTTGGAAATGTGTGATACTAATGCATGTTTGTAGATAAAGAAGTTGGGAGGAAATGAAATTATAGTCGAAGTGTATGTTTATTTGCAAGTAAAATTTTGGATTTGTTAAAAATGTAGTCGTTATGCTGCCGAAATTTTTATAAAATCATTTTGAAATGAAATTGCAAAAAATTTTATCACTCCCAACTACATTAAAGAAAACCAAATTCTTAAGTTAAACGAGTAAGCCGGCTAAGAAAGTATAGGGGTTCGCTTCTCGGGTTTCTTCAATCCGACGAGTCGGGTTCAGGAAGTCCGTTGAAGTGTTCGGCGAGATCCTCCAAACAAGAGCCTAGATAAGGTCTGGTTAGGGTCCTGTCATCAATTCATATATAATCATTTAGTTGATAAATATAAATATCTAAGTTTAACGGATATTAATTATAGACTCATATTTATCGTGATCCAATCCTATATAATCTTATTATATAAGGTGCCTCAATTTTCATGTCACTATATGAATAGTTTCGAATAAAACTATCGTATCAAATATAAAATAGACCGCAACTGTAGATTTACCATAAACAAAGTGCCCAGCTTCGTTTGCTTTTTACGAACTCTTTACATTACTTATCTTAAACTAAATATGCTTATATATAACAATTATATACTTAATTTAAAATTATATCAGTAATCAAGGATGTTTCTCATTATATATATAATTTTTGCAAAATTTATTAATTGAATAAAATGAATACTTTATTATTTATAAAACCGTTTACATTATTACAAGCTTTTAGGGTATAAAACCAACATGAGGCACTTTAAGAAAGCAATAGAACTTGGATTTCTATCCCTGAAACATATACATATATATGTACACCTTGTCATAGCATTCTGCATGCTCTATCATAGAATCGTCAAAGGCCTTTGACCTTGCTCTATATAGTGTCCAATTGCTAACTATTAACCCATAAAGCCTTTTCACTTCAACTCCTAGTAAGGTTATATCTATAGTAAGGTTTGCTTGGAGAAAGTGTTTAAACTTATGCATGATCCATACTAATGTAGCCTTATCACTTTTATGCACCTTTTAACATTAGCGTGTATCATTTAGAATCTTTATTTGATATCCAATCTTGTTAGTGGTAGGGCTTGCATGTACCCATTATGAATACACGTCAAAAGCACATCGCTGCTGAATCTTGTAAACTCATTCTTGATTCTTTTAACTCGGGATCCCTCCTGTACCACATACTCCTTAAACACTTCTCTAAAATGGATAACTTACTCTCTACCAACCTAACCTTTCCATCATTGTCCACCATATATGACACTCCATTTGAACCATCAACTTCTCCATCCTTAGAGGCACTACCCTCGAAATCATCATTCGAGTTACCATGAAATGATATTACATCAGACATCACTTCATCTTTAGATATGATTGGATTATGTGGTGGCTCAAGGATTCCCTCACTTGTAGACTCACCTTTATAGTTACCATCATCTTCATTACTTATTGGTTGACTACCTTTGTCTTGTTCAATGATTTTAGTAGATGTTGGTGGAACATAATCACCATCAACTGATAAAGTCTAATTTCTGCATCAATAGTTTCACTTCTTATTTCCCCTTTGTATTCTTCATCAATTGAGGGTATATGCATATAGTCAATGTATATATCCATATATGGTGTAGCACCATTATTAAAAGAATATGATAGTAAAGGTCTTTGTGGTCGCCAAGGGTTAGGATTACTTGGAGGAATTGCCTCTAGTGGGGTTTAGTTAAAATCTATCCTAATGGTATCCAAACCTCTCATCCTATATTGCCTAATCAATTCCTGTAAAACCTAATCATCTGCAGTGGCCTTAAAACCTCTATTTCAAGCTAATTTAGGCTCGGCTTTAAAGTGCTCATCTAGTTCAAGCAGATTTGAACATGCTAGCATATAAACTATGGTCTAAGGGTACCTAAAGTATAGGTCTAAGATCAGTTACAGTCACTTCAAATTGGTCACCTAAAAACGTTACTGAGATGTTGAATGAGTCTGTCATCCTAATTGTCCACAATTTCATACATATATATATACATATAAGTGCAAACAACATATAAATACATATTAGTTTAAACAGCTACACTCACATGCAATTCATAAAACATTTATGCAACAAAACCAATAAACAAAGTATACAAGCACATTCTATATCAAAACATGTTACCATATCAACACCTCAACGTGCAACCAAACTTGTACCTTGAAAAGACACTATCTTTTTAGGCACCAAAAAACAAACCGATGAAATCGACACATAAACAAGCATTCAAATGTTCCATTTCGTGCATCATATAACAATGCAACAAAACCAGTAAACAAAGCATCATAACACATATATAATGAAACATGTTATCATATCAACACCTAAACATGTAACGTAACTTTTACATTCAAAAGACATTGTCTTTTCAGGAACCAAACAACAAAACCATGAAATCGGCCCATAAACAAACATTCAAATGTTTAATTTCAGGTGACCAAACTGACAAGACCTGGACTAGATTCTCTCAAGGCTCTTATCTGGAAGGTCTTGCCGAGTACTCCAGCAAATCTCTTATAACTCTACTCATGGTCAAGAAAGACCCGCAGAGCGAACTCTTAAGATGTTTTGCCCGTTTACTTTACTTTGACTATATTAATTTCTATTTCTTTTGAAAATAGTTAGGTTGGTGTAAATTTTTCGAATTCGATTTAAAACAGTTTTTAATAAAATTTGGACAGCATAATGACTGTATTTTTAAGGTTTCCAAAATTTTCCTACAAGGAAATACACTTCGAACTATTCTCAATCACCACCCAACTTCTTTTTATCCACAAACATGCATTTTCACAATCAACTTTACCACCATCATGCATGATAATCATAAGGGAATATATATCTATGTATCATATGTAATATTTACAATTGCATACCACATAAATTTACAAAAGTTACAAGTTTCAAAAATATATTTTCGAATATTGCAATGTAACACTTGCACTTCATTGTTTTCGTATCAACAAAACATAACATGATATATACATATATATATATATATATGCTTCCATTGGTTTCGCCCACCTATATTTTTGAACGAGATGATTCTTTTACTTCGTCCCTCGATGAAAATACCTGAACAGATTTTTACACTATAACAAAGAAAATTCGTTAGTTTAATCAATATAATAAATATGAAAATCGTCGTATAAGTATTTATAACTTGTTTTGATACTTATAAAGCTTAAATTAAAACTTTATTACTAAAAGCATCATGTGTACCCTTAAAGAATCTACCCACACGACGACTAACTACACCACTCAATGTGGTTAATCACGCGGCGATTTCAACTGACGCCAACCGTGACCCTACTGAGATATTTCAATAACTACGCACGGAATTTACTACATTGTAAAACATAGGGTGAAATAATTTATACTCTAAGCAACTACATGTAGAATTTTCTACATCGCATATAATAGTGCTCAATACTTTAACTTTTGCAACTACGAGCAAAATTGTCTGTATTGCATTGCAGTACAAGGTA
The DNA here is from genome assembly GCA_019925255.1 of Litchi chinensis. Lineage (NCBI taxonomy): Eukaryota > Viridiplantae > Streptophyta > Magnoliopsida > Sapindales > Sapindaceae > Litchi > Litchi chinensis. The sequence goes on along the minus strand of CM034461.1, from coordinate 24,285,189 downwards.
AACCATGAATCTAGGCGACTATGTACATAATTTTCTGCATCGTAAACGTAGCGCTAGAAAATCTGATAATCTTAGCAACTACGAGCGGAATTTTCTACATTACCAGGTAATGCTAACTAACATATAAAATTTTGACGATACACATGGCCTTTGAAAACCTTTTTAGCAAGTGCATTTTACACCAAACTTCTTTATCTTTAAAAATCTTTAATTAAACTTTTAAATTCAAAACTTTGTGAAATTTTTTAGTCTCGATTTTTATTTCTGAATCTGATATAAGGATCTTTTACACAAAAATACGAACTTAGATTTTAAAATTCATTTCACAGATTCCTTTTTTACAACAAATATTTATATTTCAACTAGAATCGAAATAGTGTAAGAAAGTGATACTTACATTGATTCCAAACTTGCCAGAGGGTTTTAATGAGTCTCTTTTGCTCCACTAGTTTATGCATCACCTATACAACATACTTTTACTTAAAATATGTCACAATGTGCTACACAAAGTTATATACATTGCTTTCAACATTAAAAACTCCTTACAATACCCTTTTTTACTACGATCTTCTTTTCCAGGTTCTAACTTAACCGAGGTTTTCTAATTCTGGTTTCTTTACAAAAGTTTAACTTTATACCCCTAGGAACATCCTCAAGTCATCCGTATAATTTTCAGAGGCCCGAAACGAAAAGTTAAAATTTTCGGACCCCCTTTGACAGAATACTGTTCACAGCCCATTCTGTGAGTTGTTTTGCTTGGATCACCTCCCTATCTCTCACTTAGGTCCCCCATAAAATGGTTTTGAAAAATTTCAACTATAGAGGATGAAACCTATGAAATATCCCTATTTTTCGATACTTTTTCGTGTCAAATTTTACTCTTTTCACCTTCTAAACTCAATTCTTTCATATCTAACATTCTTTCACTCCAATATAATCAAACATATTCATTTCATGCATCAAAAAGAGATTTTTACATGAATTCCTTTAATGCCCTTCAATTAAGCTTAATAACACTCTATTGTCTCTACACTTGGTTTTCCTCAGTTCTATCATTTCTATTGCATTTTCTAAGCTCTAATAAACATGAATTCAAGCTCAAATGGATCAAGACTCAATGAAGACACATACCCCTTCCTTGGCCGTGACCTATACACATACACTTTACATTGCACTTTTCAACTTTTTCATTAAATTACTCTCTTAGGTATTTTATCAAACATCATAACTACAATTAAATCCACTTCCAACCATTTTTAATTAAGTCTTAGGGTTTCCTATATAAACCCTAACTCTAGTTCTTTCATAGTTTCTTGTAATTCCAACTTCCTTTTTAACTACTCATGACTATAATATTGATTTACATCAAAATTTTAACAACACAACAAGTAAACAACCCAATTCATCATCACATCATATCTTTCCAACCAACATCAAACTTAAAGAAAACTATGAAAACTAACCTTAAGATTGATTGGGTTTTGCTATTTTAACTTGGATTTGCTCAAAGTTTGGCTTTGAAGCTTCAAAGATAGCTTGAAAAATTTTTGGTCTTCTTCCCCTCCTTTTTTTCTCTTTGCCATCCACTCTCTTCTCTTTCTCTCTATTTTGATTCCTAAAAATGGCTAAGTGTTGGAAGACAATCACTTATGTATATATAGGCTTCACTTATAAATTTGCCCTCAAAGTTTGATACTTATTTACATACCATGCCACTTTTTAAGATTTAACTAATTTGTCTTTCAATTTTGCTTAACTTCCATGGTATCCTTAGTACTTTGAAAATTTTCACAATTCTCACACTAGTTTATTCCAATCACACTTACACATACATAGAACTATAATTTAGAACAATGACTATTTTGTCATTCTCTTAAATTTATTTTACTATTAGAATTAATTAGTTTCTAAAAATTTTGTTAACATTCTAATATCACCCATTTGGATAATATTAATGAAGTCTAACATTCTCATCCTATTATCTAGCTTATAACACTAGAAAGTCTAAAATCGAAGATAGGGGCTTACAGAAACAACAAAATCAATCATCAAAAACCATACTTTAAACACACATATTCAAATCCAAAATAATTTTATGCCAAAAACATAAAACCTAATCAATAAAGACCTAAATTGTTTTTTATTTCTAAAAAGGAAAAAAAATATACATATTTTTATCAAAACCAACCTTGCAGTTGTTCACGATTCAAAAAACAAAAAAAGGTTGTTCCTCATCAATTCGGTACACAACTTTTCATCAAAACCAACCTACAAAACTTTAAACTCATCCATTACAAGCATACTTACTTGATTCACAAACAAGAAGCAATCCTCTCCATTGTTGTCTTAACCAAATGCATCAACAAACAACAATCACATGGAGAGAAAAATGAGATTTTTCTTTGTATTTTCAGGTAATGGAATATGGATTGTCACCTTTGTCTATCAAGATAGCCTATTTAGATTTTTTGAGTTCATGGCCTCTGACAGTACATTGCATGCACCATTTCCAATATCTAATCAAAGGCAGCTGTACACAATTCTCTATACACTTTAATTATTTGAATATTCAATAAATTATTAATTTATTAGACTGTCATCATTGCACATAGATATTATATACGAGAGAATGTATTTTGATCGCTTTACCTTTACCTAGTGACATTTAACGACTACTCATTAATGCCTATTTGATGACAAGGGAAGATTGTGCAGAGTTTTTAGAATCTCAGGTAGTGCAAGTGTGAGTTCCCTAAACATTTTCATGTTTATATAATTTTGCTAAACCTCAGGGGCTTTATGCTATTTGTCCATATATAAATTATATTTATAGGTGCCAACATCAATATCTTTCTTATAAAGTATATATATATATATATATATATATTTTTAAATCAAGTTAATGGCATCATGGGAGTGCAAATGCAGTTTTAGAGGGTGTAACTATTGTTACCTTTACTATTGTCTTTGTGTTTCACTATGTAACAAAACTACTAGAGTCTATATGTCGAATCATAATTGGGTTAAGCTTTAATCATTATGTAGGCTCGACATAGACATGTTTAGAGAATAGAGAGTATTGCTATTGTCACCCATTTTCTCTATCTTTGCATATTTTTTATAATTATACTCTATTCAAACTTTACAAATTCTGGAGTCAAAAGTTGCACTGATACAGTGGATAAGTATCAGCTGCACACCTACCTCTCTCACAAAAGATGGGTTCGATACCCATTAGTAGCATCTTCTACTTTCTCCTTTCTATGTGAAGGCAATCCTCTACCTATGTATGAGTTGCTTTCTTTCGTATGAGAGTCACTCTTCGGGCCATACCGTCAATGTTCAATCCCACTTGATCCCGGTTATTTCCTAGGTCAGTTCCAATAATGTAACGTAATAAGAAAAAAAAATTTTACAAATTCTTTAATGTGTTATTTACAAATCATTATTAATTTATTTGTTCCTTATTATCTTTCAAAATATATCAAATTTTATATATGCATAATAATATTAAATATTTATGATTATAAATGTGTTCAATAGTCAAATATTGTAGTATCTAGATGTCAGCACGATCCAATTGAAAAAAAAAAAAACATTTAGTGTTACTTTTAAATTGTAAAAATTAAAATGAAGAATGCTTGAAATATTAAGTATCGATCATATAAAAAATGTGAACATCCTACTAAAGTAAAATTTTTATAGAAATATAAATAATGTCATAGGAATTTCACACCTTCCAACTTGCTTGCCAGAGTGGTAAGCACATCTAATGCATCTCATTGAAGCCTTACCAAGTTCAAGTGTTTCTTTCCATACTAAGTGGACAATTTCATTCTGACCCACCAATGAGAGTGGGCAAATTACGTGGAAGTCCCACCAAGTTGAGGATAGTTTTCATATTTCAATATGAATCACTCTCTCCCATTTAATATGAGAGTAGAGTATAAATAGTGTCATGGTTCAGGTTGTATCTCAGTGTCATTATCAAGAAGTCATGACAATTATGACAATGTATTTGCAATGGAGATAATCCCCAAAAAAATCTATTATAGTTTGTAAAAATATCCATTTTAGCATCTATAGTTTCATTTTTATGTAAAATCCCCTTTGACATTAATAAAAACACTTAAAATACCCCTAGAAGCGTATGAAATGATAACAATACTCTTGATAGTCACATATTGATGATGACATCATGAAGGGTAAACTGGATACTTTCTATTAATTTATTAATGTGAGGTAGATTTTGAATAAAAATAAAATTATAGGTGGTAAAATATATTTTTACATACTATAATAAATAGTTTGGGACAATCCCTTTGTAATATGTATATAAAAAATTGTATTGGATATTAATAGTGCTAAAAATTAGAAAGTGATAAATAAGTTGCAATTATATAAAATGAATGTTTATTAATGGAAAAAAAAAAAAATCATCCTACTTTCTACCTTTTTTTTTCCCTTTCTATTTTTCAGAAATAAATTACAACATAATAAATCCTGGCTTTACAAGAGTAAAGCCAGGATTTATTATGTTGTAACTTATATCCGTCATTGTTTTAGGCATGTGAAGCGCGGATTTATTAAATCTGCTGAAAGCAAAGCATGTTGTCGAATAGCAACTGGAAAAACTTAACTCTGGTAGCAGTGGCAGCAGCCCTTTCTGCTTCGTCTGCAGTGTGTGGTAATGTTTGTCTCTCTATTCCCATTAATTAGACATTACCATCGAGAAATCTAAATCTGCTGTTGTGTTGTGATGACAGTTTATACATGGAGCAAGTATAGAGAGCTGGAGAAATCTTTGGATTCAGCTTTGGAGAAATGTGCAGCTGAGAGGAAAGGTCGTATTAAGTGTCAACAGGTATGCTTTCTTTTCAATTCTGGTGTTGTTGTCTCGTGTTTCAACATTTATCATGAACATATATCTTTATAGGCTTTGAGGAAGGCTTTAGCGCAACCTAATAAGTCAGAAAATCTGGACACGACGTCGTATCCAATGAGTCCTATTGCTCTACTCCACTCTTGCTTCTCTACCAGGTACTTACTTTCCCTAATGTCCATCTATTACAATTGCTATCCTAGACCTAGATTGTGCTCAAATCATGTTTAATTTCATTTGTAACATTTGAATCTAAAAATGAAAATTATTATACAAATGATTATGATGGATTTGGCGGAGGCTCCAGTTTCGAACTCGAATTCGCTAAGTGATTTTGGGAATTTTTGGATCATCGAAAAAGAAAAGAAAAAAAAAAAAAAAAAAAAAAAACTGACCGATATTTAGCTGCCGCAAAATTCTTATCATACCTGTAGTTTTTAATTGTCTGTTGCAATTGGATTTCAGTAATGTGGAAAGGTCAAAGGTGGTTTAAGGATAACGCATCTCACTTTCTGTTGTTAGTCTGAACAAAGCATTTTTTTTTTTTATTTTTACATTCATTAGAAAGGGTTTGGGTACCTTGTTTATATAAGATTACGCATCAATAACAACCTTTGGATTGGTTATAAAAGTAGTTATTGAAGACAATCCAAGGGTTATTATTGATGTGTAACTCACCCAACCAATAAGGTAGTCAAACCCATAGGTAGTTATCCGTTCGAAATTTATTTTTTTTAAGTGAGCTGTTGGTGCTTAATCTTACCTTTCCACAACCATAGAGGTTATTTTGTGTGAATATTTTGGCAAAAGCTTTATAAACATGTTAATTTAGTAGCGTTTGCTTAATCAAATGAGTTATTTCCTTAGTGCAGAAATGGGACACCAAGGCAACCTTTACTTGTTCCTCTTGCTAGGGCTTGTTTAGTCTTTGATGCAGCTCACGTTCCTCCAGCTTCTCTTGAGGGTCTTGCAGAATATTCTTATTGTTGGATTATTTATGTATTTCATTTAAATACAGATCTGGACAAGTTATGGAAGCAACCATCAAAATCGAAGTTCAAGGCAAAGGTACACTACTGATTATTATGGTTTTATTTATATTATTTTTGATCATATAAACTTCTACAAAAGGTTGACTTTATGATTAGGTGAGAGTCCCGCGACTGAAAGGTGAAAGGATGGGAGTTTTTGCTACACGATCTCCGCATCGGCCATGCCCCATTGGACTCACTGTTGCAAAGGTATGCATGGATGTCTTTATATGTAGATGCAAACACCTGTCTATCTATAGTTTTTTTTAGACTTAGATCAAGTTAAAGCAGCTATGATTCAAAACAAAGAATCATACTTCTGAAAACCTGGGGAAAATGAAATTACCATAAGAGTTTCACCTAGACAATTCAAGTGGGTTTGAGAAAATTAGTCTGGTGCATGCTTTGGCTAATACCAGGATTGATTGAAAGAAAGGAAAATGAGGCCTGTATATAGTAGTAGCTGTAAACAAGAAAGAAAGTCAAATGACTCCTCAATTGTAATAGCAATCTACTCCTGATAATTAAAAGATGCAGTTTAACCCAAATACGTATATACTGAGTTTTCTGAACAAAATATAACTAAAACAAATCATGGACATTTAAGCCCCAGGTGCTAATAACTACAGCTAACATAACTGCATAGTCTCTCTGAGGTTCTGCATGAGTGAGAGTGTACAAGTGTGCGTGTATGTGTAAGCATGTGAATGTAGCAGTTGGGCTTTGCCTGGTGAGAAAGGAGTAGGGATGGAGAATAGAACCTTAATGACATTATTCCTTTTTATGGTAGGATGAAATTGGAAAGGACAAAAAGTTAAATGGGATGCATTCCCCATCCTTATGTATCAATTATCCTAGGTTGCAATGAAGTAGGAGCGTGACTTGAAAGCAGTTATAAATGTGCAATCTGTACAAGTTTGCTGCCTTCATCCACTTTTTCCTCTTTCTTTCAAATGCATGGAAGTATTATTAATTTTGCCTCCATACATTTTTTATATCTTCTATATTTACATTTCTCTGCAATTCTCTCCATCCTACTGTCCTACACATCAGGAGTACTGATTCAGTTTAGAGTTTCATAGAAATAAAACAGATCTTAGTCTGTTGTTCGAAGCACGCTCATCTGTCTCTATCATTGCATTACATCAACTGCCCCATATTTGTGTTGCCAATGCAAAATTAGAAACTATTGACTCCTGATACAGGACAAATATGATTGTGAAAAGATCCATATCTTCAGTTTTATTAGTATACTCTTGTGTACATCAGGTGGAAGCAGTAAAAGGAAATATGGTTCTTCTATCTGGTGTAGATCTGGTTGATGGAACAGTAAGTTTTACCTCCCTTGTGCTTTGTGAATCAAGTGCATATACTTTAATCATTAGGCTAGGACAGCATACTTATCATACTGTAACACTGTTTAAATTGTCCTAACAGCCAGTACTAGATATCAAACCATACTTACCATACTGTGACAGCATAGAAGGAGCAGCAGTGCCAGAGTGGGTGAAGGTGTATCTCTATAAGCCTTTTGTTCCATGTATAGTCTAGGAGCATAATAGATCTTATAGAAACTTATATATTGCATGTTATTTATATGATTCTTTTAGGAATGTTGAACTTCGAGATTTAAAATCAAGTGTTCCCATGTTTTTGAGGTTATTTATTTGACCGTTTATCTCTATAATCCTTTTGTTCCATGTATTGTCTAGGAGCATAATAGATCTTATAGAAACTTATATATTGCATGTTTTTTATATGATTCTTTTAGGAATGTTGAACTTCGAGATTTAAAATCAAGTGTTCCCATGTTTTTGAGGTTATTCATTTGACCGTTTTAGTGCAATTCTATAATCTGGATGTAGGTCCTCAATATCTAGGTTATGCCTGCATCAAAGTCTTGGCTATGGCTAGGTTTCTGTGACAGACTATCCCTTCCTTAAATGTAGGGGTGGCAATTCAGGTTGACGTGTCGGGTTGGACACAACCCGAACCCGACCCGATAATTTTTGACACAACCCAAACACGACCCGATAAGAAAACGGGTTGAACCCCCTTAACCCGAACCCGACACGGTTATTAACGGGTCAACGGTTCAACCCGTTAATGACCCGTTTAACCGATATGTTAATAACCCATTTAACCGACATAAATAATAACTTGTTTAATCGACCTGTTTATGACTCATTTAATGATAGTTAATACATTTAAATTTTAATATAGATATAATAAAAACAAAATTAAAATAAAGATACATAAGACGTAAAAAATAAAATTATCCACAAATACAATCCAATCCATAAAAATACAAATGTTTACAAAGATGATTATAAAAATATATTTACAAATATAATCCTTCATATTAAAAAAATAAAATAAAATAAATTTTTTTTTTATGTAGTCTTTTATAATAGAAAAACAATATCAAGCGTTGATTACATCCACCAAACTAAACTTGTCAAAAAATAATAATTAAAAGTTAACTAATTAGGAAATTATACATTTATACATGAAAAAAATAGCTTAACAAATATTTTATCAAAACCAATAAAATTTTACTACTACATGACAATTTGTGATGAGATAAAGTGTAGAGATGAAGTTTGAAGATTTTTGTTTATGTTAGGGTTTAAACTTTGAAGGATAGATATATATCTACCACTAAAATTACATGACTACCCCTCCAAAATAAAATTACTTTTTTACCCTTATTTAACGGATCAACCCGTTACCCATAGATAGAACCCGAACCCGACCCGATAATTAAACGGGTTGACCCGTTTATTTACCCAACCCGTTAATGCCCAACCCTAACCCGTAATAATCGTGTCGGTTTCGTGTCGACCCGTCGTGTCGGGTTCCAAATTGCCAGCCCTACTTAAATGTATGCTGCTTTGTAAATTTGATCCGAGTTATGTCCCCAAAGCGGAGAGAATATGTCTTATGCTGAAAATTATTTGCATTATCCGATCATGCATCTGTGAACACATCTAAACAACAATTGAAAGTTTCTGGGTAATGTTGGGGATGCTTTCTGTGTTATCAAGGGTTTTGGGGCTGCAGATGGTATCTTCTGCAGCAGTAATCTGTTCAGTAAGAATTGTAACCAAATTATTTAGAACTATCATGAGCTTTGCTAAGATGTTATTTATTTGATCTTGTTTTGGCCAGTTGAGTAATTTCATGCTGCCATGAAGAGAAAATATTTAAAAATACACCCTTAATGGTAATAAATTCCACAATAGAGAAGAAATTAGATTTTTGCGGCCAATTTGCAGGCATACAATGATTACAGATGAATTATGTTTATTTGTTTCACAGTTTCAGGCATAGTTCACCAGCCTTACTTATTGTTATTGGAGGATTGTAATTGTTGACATGCATTTTTTTTAAAGAAAATATAATATTTTGCTGTCAGTGGAACCACTTTCATAGACTGAATATATCTATGTGATATTAGCTTCTTTCTCCTCTTGTCCTTCTTTTTTCCTTTTTTTGCTAATAACTATCACTTGTTCCTGTTTTGTGTAATATGATGTGTATTCATGAAGGAGGACAAATTGTTAGCTGTGCCTTCAATCAGCTTTTCCCAGGGCTTCTTTTCCATGCTTACTGATTGTTGGGGAAAAGCAGTAAGTTTCATATCTGCTATCTATATTATTAAGCACCTCTATCATGCTCTCTGTTGATTTTGATATGTAACTATGGTCTAACTTCTATAATTTTAAATTTTTCTTTGTTTTCTAGCTTTTATTTCTGCATAATGTCTATCTTTCATTGCTGTTACCTGAATATATGAGGGACGAAAAAGCTACTGATGCTTAAGAAATAAGAGGCCTTAAAATTAATGATTCTATAAATTGTAACAGTGAAAAGAAAGAACCAATGAATGGTTGAACCTGAAAACAATTAAATATTAGATTTCAATTTAGCAAATCTGAATTCTTTCCATTCCCAGCCATGACCTGATTGTCATATTTTCACCTTGAGGTAGTGGAAATCCAGCAGAGGAAGATGCATGTTGGCTCAAAGGTTTTCCCTTGTATGTTTGATTTCTCTGAGTTCTTTCATACCTTAGTTGAATTCCATGCCCGATTCACTTTTACTTTTGGGTTTAATAGAACTCGTATCGTGATGTTGGAAATTACGCCCACTAATTGCCTTTGAGAAATTCACCTTTTGCTGTGAGATGCCCACTTAGACTGGTTATAGCCCTGAGTTGGGAAGACTCACTATCAGGACCTTGTTGCGAAGATGTGAAAAGGGAATTTCTTCCTTAGTTTTCCAAGTGGGAAATGGGGTTGAAACTATCAGTCCGGTTGCAATGCCTTTATTGGCCTAACATTTTATAAGCCAAATAAGAGATGCTTCCAATTATTCCTGTAATCTTTTGCAAAAGCTCACTACAGCTCCATAGAAGCATCCATTTACTTAATCCCTTTCCCATAATCCCATTACAGTTTATCTCTCACAGAAACCAACTTCATTTCTGTCATCCAGGATTGTGTGAAAGCAGTGTTGTTCATTCATTTCAAGGCAATTTAGAGAGAATTACCTAGTCAGTAATCTTAGATAAGGTGTAATCTGTGTTAAATACAACCTATTGTTTAGCTTGATTTTTATTGTCATTGCTTGGTCATTACTTGTTCCCATTGTCTACTCGTTACAGTAAAACTATATTGGAAGCACAGCTCATTGACGTATTTTAGAATCAAAATAAAGTGCCCATTCCCTCACATTGTTGCAAAACACAATTTTTGATACCATTTAACTTCTACTAGAGTTGATCACGTTTTGCTGGTTTCAGGAAAAGAAGTCTCTTTATGCCTCAGCAGATGAGTTTCAGAGCTTGATCAAGCAGGTACTTTCATGGGATATTAGATCAGTATCCCAGCGGAATCGACCTCATTATTCTGTTGTTAATATATCAAACAGCCATGCACTGGATAATACTTTGGATTTGGAGGATAACCAAGATGAACAAACGTCCAGTGGCAAAAGTGACCGGGATCGTATCGCATCGGAATGTATAATTTATCACCTGATTTTGGAAGGACTGGATGTCTCATACAGAATCGATGGCAATGGCAATGTTATTGTGGAGAAAGTCGCTGTTTCATCTGACAATCCCTATGGTAATCAAAACCTAAACCGTTGCAATTACTTAATGTGGAGAGATCAGCTGACATGATTCACTTAATTGGAAATGTTATTTTTTCCTGGAATCGTATGATTTTAATTGATGATCTTGAGGTATCCTTATTCAAAAATTACCTATAGATGGATTTTGGAAATATCAGCAATTCCAAGTGGTATTTTCTTGAAGGGAAAATCTATTGGGTTTGGAATGTTGACCCATGGGTAATTTGTAAGTGAACTGTAAGACAATTATTATTTTGAACAATGTTGTGGAAATTGTTAATTGCTAATCGACCTATAAGGCAGCGGTTAGTGATTTGTCAGTAACTCGGCGATTAATTGGTGATTAATTGGTAAATACTGTTCATTGACGATCAAATTGGATCAAAATAGGTCAACCTTGTAAAAAATAATAATAATAATAATAATAATAATAATAAATTTTCGATAGAATCAAAAATTCAAAATACAATCATATAATTATAAAATATCATCAAACTTATCTCATACCGTCTCCAAAGTCATTTTAGCATAATTATATAATTACAATATAGTAATGTACTAGATGTTTTAAAAATTTTGGTAGTATAACAATAATTTTTTCAACAATTCCACCTTGTAATACACAAAATTAACATTTCAAAAGACTCACATCTCAACTACATAGGACTCCCGGTCCTTCTTTCAATCTCAAACACAACCAATATCATATATAACATAACATGTAAATATGAAATAATGACATAGCAAATATGAAATAACAACCAAAAAGGAAAAGTTTAAGAAGTATGTTAAGGCGCTAAAAATCTTAAGGGCAAGGAGGACGTAACCATTTTTCATCTTCATGATAGTCTTCTATAACTTATTCATTGTCAAATTTAAACTCTAAATCAATGTTCTTCTCCCCTTCTTCATCCTCCTCTTTAAAATGAAAATCATCTTCATCAAGTTCTTTTATTTGCTCTAAATCGAACCCTACTTCATCATCATCATTAACACTTGGAACAAGCCATCCTTGCGCATCAATAGCATCAACATCAATTACTAGTAGCACATCAACATTCTTCTCAGTCTACCTTTGCTTTTTGTGTATCAATTTTGAATTGAATCGAATAAAGACTAGATTATTTAATTGGTTTGTAGTTAGTCTATTCCTTTTCTTCTAATGTATCTACATAAGATTTAAAAATCAAAATTAAATAAATCAATAAATAACCAAAATTTAGAACATTAAAAATATGTCATAGATATTACACTTATCCATTCAAAATTGTTTCTATTTCTTTCACATTCAGATGAACTAGTGGTCAATGGAAGAATTCTTCTTGCGAATTTTTTCAAGTTAGGTGTTTGGCTTTCAAACATGTTCCATCATTCAACTACATCATAGAAAATAATCAAATATAAAATTAGTTATTGAAAGATATATTTTCATAATTATAATACTAAAAATATAATCTATAATAGTAATTAGTAAACAAGTAAAACAACTACAAATTTATATGAATTAGAATGTTCAATTTTACCCGAATCCGAAGAATCATCTTCACATCTTTTAACGGCCAATTGTTTCCCAAAAGCATCCTCCTTTATCTTATACTTTGGCCATTCATGCATTATAATTTGATGCTGAAAGGATAAATCATCATGATAAAAAGTCTTTAAACACTCTATTAAAGCTTCCATCAACTCACTTTCAAAGAAAATTTTTGGATCTTTGAAGTGGTAATAAAGGTTTAATAGAAAGGCCATCACAAGCAATGACGACCGATCTTTTATTTTTCCATCAATTATTTCAATGATTGACTAATAACTATTTTCGACATTAATTAAGGTCTCTCTAATATCTTGTTTAGCCCTTCTTAGTTCTCCATATAGCCAAAACATTGATGGCTTTCGATCCTCATCCACTAATCTCAACACTTTCATCAAAAGTACAAAAACTTTTAAACAATTTGCCACACCATTCCAAAGCCTAAAACTCACCACAATTGAGTAGACCAATTTCCCTTTAGTACTTTGTGAGAATTTGCACTTATCCCATTCCTTACTATTAAACATTGGCTTCAAAACATTTTTTCATCCATCAAGCTTTGCAAAGTAAAAAAAGTAAATGCAAATCTAGTTTTTCTTGGTCTCATGATATCCTTCTTCCTTGTAAAGAACCTCATCATTGCCAAAGTCCTATGATGAGCATAAATAGAGATTGTTAACTACTTTGCTTACTCAATAAACTTGTTGAACCTTTAAAACTTTGCAATACTTTTAAGCATGAGGTTGATGGTGTGAGCAACACATGAGGTCTAAAATATGTTTGACCTCTTCTCCTTCAAAATTTTGACAGTAACCATATTATTATTGGCATTGTCGGTTACTACTTGAACAACGTTTTCAAGTCCAACTTGTTTAATACATTCATTCACATATTGGAAAATGTGTTCAGCCGTGTATGTCATATTAGAACACTTCTTCGAAGAAAAGATACTTTGCAATAATCAAACATCAATCAAACATTAAATGATCAAAATTATCAATTATTGTATCAATTATATAGACAATCTAATAATGTATAGTTGATAAATTATATGAAATTCATACATTCATTATGCTCCTCCTTTTCTTATTCGTCTAAACATCCGTCATAATTAAGCATCCATTTTGAGCCTACTTTTCTTCTTGCCGCTTAAACAACAATTTGGGCTCTTGCTCCTATTGAGGCAAATATCGTTCCTTGATTTCATAATGAGTTGAAGGTCTATAACCCGACCTAAATTGACCAATTATTTCCAATGTTCCAAAACTCATTACTCGTGACTCGACCGGCGAGGCAACGAGCAGCGAGTACTCGGCAACTCGGAGAGTACTCGACAAGTACTCGGTTTAACCGTCGGTCAACGATCAACCTATTGATCCATGGTCAAACCTGTAAAAAATAAATTAAAAAATTTTATGTATGATTAAAATATAATCATATGACCATAAAAACTCTTAAAATCAATCTCATGCAACCTCCAAAGCTACTTTAACACAATTACATAATTACAACTTTAAAAATTTCGATAATATAACGACTATATTTTCAACAATTCCACCTTAATACACAAAAATAATAACACTTCAAAAATCTATCATATCTAAACTACTTAAAACCTCTCATCCTTCTTTCATTCTCAAACACAAGTACACAACCAACATCATATATAATATGTAAATAATAAATAGCAAAAACCCAAGAATAAAATAGTCATCAAAAGAGAAAGTTTATGAAAGTATGTTAAGGACTTAAGGCCCTAAAAATCTTAAGGGCGAGAAGGATGACGTAACCAATCTTCATCATCTCCATAAACGTCTTCCATAAGTTGTTCATTATCAGACTCAAACTCTACATCAATGTTCTTCTCCCCCCTCTCCTCCTCTTCTTCCTCCTCCTCCTCTCCAAAATCAAAATCATCTTCATCAAGTTGCCTTGGTCGCTCCAAACCGGCCTCTACTTCATCATCATCATCACCCCCTCAAACAAGCCATCCTTGTGCATCAACAGCATCAACATTAGCTGCTAGTAGCACATCAACATTCTTCTCAACCTGTTTGTTCATTTTGCTTGATAATTGTGAATTGAAATTAACAAAAACCAAATCGTTCAATCGATTTGTATTCAATCTATTCCTTTTCTTCGAATGTATCTAAATAAGATATAAAAATTAAAATTGAGTAAATCAGTAAATATTTAAAATTTAAAACATTAAAAATAAGTTATGGATATTGCACATTTGCACTTACCCATTCAAAATTACTCTAATTTCTTTCACATCTCGATGAACTGGTTGTCAATGAAAGAATCATTTTTGCCAATTTAAGAATGTTAGGTGTGTGACTTCCAAACATGCTCCACCAAGTAACTACACTATTAAACATAATAAAATATAAAACTAGTTATTGAAAGATATATTTTCATAAATACAATACCAAAAATATAATGTATAATAGGAATTAGTAAACAAGTTAAACAACTAAAAACAATTTATATAAATTAGAATATACGATTTTTTACCTGGATCCTTAGAATCACTGTCACATCTTCTAATGGCCTATGATCTGCCAAAAGGACCATCTTTCATCTGATATAGTGGTCATTCAGTCATGATAATTACATCTTGATAAGTTATATCACCATGATGAAAAATCTCCACACACTGCATAAAGCCATTCAACAATTCAGTTTCATAAAAAATGCTTGAATCCTTGTAGTGGTAATAGAGGTTTAATAGAAATGTCGTCTTATGCAATGGAGAATCTAGCCGATTTTTCATTTTTGAGTCAATTATTTCAATAATTGGCCGATAATTATTTTCCACGTTGTTCAAGGCCTCTTTAATGTCTTGTTTAGTCGTTCTTAGTTCTCCATATAACCAAGACATTGATGGCTTTCGATTCCCATCCACCAGTCTCAACACTTTAATCAATGGTGCAAAAACCTTCAAACAACATGTTACACCATTCCAAAATGTCAAACTCATAATAGTTTCATTGGCTAATTTCTCTTTTTTACTTTTTGAGCATTTACACTTCTCTCATTCCTCACTACCAAATATTGTCTTCAAAGCATTTATTTATCCTCAAGCTTTGCAAAGTAAGGAAAGCGGATGCAAATCTAGTCTTTTTCGGCCTCACTATATCATTCTTTTTGGTAAAAGACCTTATCATTCCCAAGGTCTTGTGATGAGCATAAATGAATATTGTCAACTGTTTTGCTTGCTCAATATACTTGTAGAACCTCAAAAACTTTCCAATACTTTCAAGCATGAGATTGATGATGTGAGCAGCATATGAGGTCCAAAATATGTTTGGCCTCTTCTCCTTCAAAATCTTGGCAGCAGCCATATTGTTGCTAGCATTATCGGTTATTATTTGAACAACATTTGTAGGTTTGACTTGCTTAATGCATGCATTCACATATTCAAAAATGTGTTCCCCAGTGTGTGTTACATCAGAACACTCTTTGGAAGAAAGAAAAGCGGTTCCTAACCTGTAATAATTAAATATTAATCCAACATAAATTAAATAATATAATATACAACTAATATTGTATAGTAGATAAATTATATGAAATTTATACCTATAATTCACACACAAATTCATCATACTCCTCCTTTTCCTATCCGTCCAAGTATCCGTCATAATTGAACATCCATTTTTAGCTCACTCTTTTTCTTGCATTTTCAACAATAACTTAGTTTCTTTCACCTTATTTGGCAAATATCGCTCCCGATTTCATAATAATTTAGAGGCTTATAACCAGGCCCAAATTGACCAATTGTTTCACAAGCACGCATGAAATCATCATTCATAACAACATGCCATGGAACGACTCTATTAAACATCCAAGTTGTTACCCAATTGTGCACATGATCGAGTCTCTCTTTAAAAAATGCTTCATTGATGTTTTGTTGTCGCATTGACTTCCTTGAAGTTTGTGACAACTCCGGATTAATAGGTCTTGTAAATCTATCTATTGAACCAAATGATGAGACTCTTTCCTTACCCCCCCTACCTCTACTTCTTCCATCTCCTCTGATTCATTGATATTCACTTCTCATCTCTTCAATTTCTCATCAATCATCTTATTTCTCTTTCTATTTTTTGACTCCATAAGTGCATTTTTACATCTATTTGTATCCTCCGGTTTGGCCTTTGGATATTTAGCCATATTTTCGAATATATGAGCCACATGTTCTTTCAATTTATGTATCCCTCCAGACATAATCTTTCCAAACAATATGCATTGCACTTTTTCCATAATATTTGGATCAACTAACTTCTCATAATCCCATCCAACATCACCTGAATTCCGTTTGAGAGATTGGGTAACGGAAGCTCTCGAAGATTCATTATCCATAATTAATTAACATAAAACAATTTAATCATCAAGCAAATATTTAAGCATGGAAACTTTTGTACATATCAATATGCTTAACATATATTACAAAGCAAATAATATATAACACAATATCATTAAATAATTTGAAATTTGAAACACATAATATAATAATTTAAATCTCATGTTCCTATCAATTTAACAAATGTTTAAAACCCTAAACAAATCTAGTTTGTATAATCATCATTCATCAATCATCAATTAATCATTCATCCCTAAAAAAATATATGTGAAAAACAAAAAAGAGTGGTGAAAGCAAAAAGAAAAAACAAAATGAACAAACAAAAAATAAAAACAAAATGAAAATAAAAAATAAAAAAACTCACGATCGATTGGTCACGGACGGAGACGACAACAAAGATGGCAACTGCGACGGACGGAAGAGTGATGGACGATGACTAGAAGACGACGACAGCAGCTATCACGCCACACACCAACAGCAGAAGTGCAGAACTAGACCAACTGTGCAGATCGGGAGAGGCAGAGAGCAAAGAGTTACGATGGAGAAGAAACAAGAGCGCAGAAGAAAACCCCTTTGATATGTGTTATATATGCGCCAAAACGGCGTCGTTTTGGCGTCATTTATAAAACAGAAGTTTAACGCCAAAACGATGTTGTTTTGGCTTAACAAAAACAATGTCGTTTTGGCTGAAAAAAATAAACAAAAAAAATAGTCGAGTCAGCCGAGCTGAGTTGGCCCAAGTTGGGTCGATTTTTCATAGGATTCGAGTTGAACCCTTCGATTTGGGGGTTATCGGATCGAAAACAGACCGAGCGGTGAGAACTTGGCCAACTCGACCGAGTTTTGAAACCATGATTATTTCACAAGTGCATAAGAAATTATCATTATCAATAGTATTCCATGGAATGTCACTTTCAAACATCCAACTAGTCACCATTTATGCAATTGATTGATTCTCTCTTTAAAAAGTACTTCGTTGATGTTTTTTTATTGCATTGACTTCCTTGAACATTATAACAACTCCAGGTTAATCTCTTTTTTGAATCTATCAATAGGGCCAACAAAATGACGCTTTTTCCTTACCCCTCCAATCTCTACTTCTTCCATCTCTTCTTGTTCCCCGATATTTACTTCCCCTCTCTTCAAATTCTCCTCAATCATCTTTTATTTTTTTTCTATTTTTTATTTCCATAATTATATTTTTACATTTAGCTACATCCTTCGATAGTGTTTTTGGATACTTAGTCATATTTCCAAATATATGACCATATGTTTTTTCAACCTATATATCCCTACGGACATAACCTTCCCATACAATTTGCATTTAATTTTTTCCAAACTCTTCACTTCCACCAACATCTCATACTTTCATCCGATATCACTTGAATTTCGCTTGAAAGATTGGATAGCAGAAGCTCCCGAAGATTCAATAACATTCGTCATGATTCATGAATATCAAATTATCAATCAACCTAATCATCCTACAAATATTGAAGCATTACACAAGTAACACAACAAATATTGCAAAGAATATAAGCAATTAAACATTAGTACATTACAAAATTAACATAATAAATATTAGTATATTATAAAGAATTTAAGCAACAAATATTCAATAAAAATTTCATGCATATATATCCTCATGAGCCATTAAAAATCATCATCCAAATTCAATAGATAACTCTTAGGCCTTAACAAAGAAAAACAAGATAAAAATTATTACCTTAAGTGTCAATATGTGATAAAAATCATTACTTTAAGTGTTAAAAATAACTACTTTCAACATGTTTCAAGTTTTTTTTTTTGTTAAAATCACTATTTTAAATGCTAAAACAAATCACTACTTTTAGCTCGATTGATATGAAAAAATGTTTACAAAACTTAAAAACTAAAAAACTTAGAACTAGAAGCAAAAAAGGAAAAAAAAAAAAAAAAAAAACCTTAAGGACAGACCAGTCGTCAGCACGACGACAATGACAAAGACGACGATAGTAGACTGGCTGAGGATTGATGCCAACGAGGAGACCAGTAGCTTCTCTAAGAAGCTTGATGTGAGAGTGAAAACCTTAGAGTGAGAGGGTGATCAAAACCAAAAGCTTCTCTAAGAAGCTTTCGGTTTTGTAGATCTACATCCAAAATAGCATTGTTTTGGGCTGCCCAAAATTACGTTGTTTTGGGTTAATTAAAGAATATATATTTAAATTAACCCAAAATAATGTCGTTTTGGGCACCCCAAAATCATATTGTTTTGGGATTGTAGTTTTTGGGGAAAAAAAAAAAGTCCATCACATCTCAATTACTAAATCAATTAGGTCAATTATTTGATGACGCTGATTTGGCCATTGATTTGGCTCTTATCGAACCGGACAACCACCAGTCACCGATTTTATGCTGGGGAATTGCCAAAAATCGATGATTTTAAAAAAAATGATTTTGAAATAGTACTGTAAAACAATTTTAAAAAGCAATTTTTGACTTAAATTTTGAAATTTGAATGTGAATAAAAAACTACTATGAATTACTAGGATTGCAATTTGAAGATTGGACTAGTAGGCTTGAAAGGATATTTGCAGAACTATAACAGTTACAAGCACAATCTAGTCATGTCTCTCAAGTAGCATCACAAACTAATGCCAATTGAATTATCATTTAGAGAAAGTGATATTTGTACTAGGATTTCATGTATATATTCATTCATTCATGATACCATGCATTTGATTGTTGTTGTGCTTTTGCCCTATGATTGTTTTGGTCATATTATTAATGGTACTTTTTATCCTTAATAATTTGAAGAGATACAATTTGAATTCATAAACTTTCAAGATTTTTTAAAGGAGGGGACATAACTGAACATACAAACCTCAACTATATAAATGTAAGAGGCATTCAATGTTGTTATCACAAGTGAATAGTCTTAGACTTATGATACGAATATTTATAGACAATCTGAGAGGGTGAAGCAAAGAAAGTTTTGACTGGGTTTGCTAATTACATCTTGTAATGTAACTAGCATTAAACTTATCGAGATAGTTGTGACTTGCGTCGCTAGTTGCATCCCGCTACGTAATTCACGTTAAACCTTTTAAGACAATCGAAACTTATATTACTAGATGAAATTAGCGGTGCATCCAGCGGAAATAGGGCCTAGTGTGGGCTATTTTGTAAGATTGTTTAGGTTTCCGCTATATGTTTGATACTATTTTTCCGTTTTATGCTGAACATTTTTTTTTCTTTAATTAGTTTATCATTGTTTCCTATTGCTATTAAACATTATTTCTTTTTTAGAGTTTTGTTCCAAAAAGAAATCTTGTTTCTTAAATGAACTAGGAGACTAGTTTAGCTATAAATAGGAGTTTAAACTTAGGCTTTTGTTGACGTTCGGAAACGGTCAACCAGAGATTCTGGGGTCCAGACGGCGAGCTTGGTAATTAAAGGTTCTGGTCGTATTGATGGAAAGACAGTAAATGAGCAATTAATAAAGTTCAAGGTTGGTGGTGATTAATTCAGGTGAAGGAATGTCAGTCCTGGAGGTTGGTTGGATTTAATGATGTGATCAATGAGGAATTAAAGAGAAAGAGAGAGAAGAGTGAAGAAACACAAGGATTTTTACGTGGTTCGGTGACTGCACCTACGTCCACGGCCACTCTGGGGTAATTCCGACAAAGTGACAGTTCTCTAGTATCTTCAACTTTTTTGGTACAGTAAAATGTCTCCCATCTTTATAGAGGAAGGGAGATGACAATAAAAAATACAAAAGAAAGTTATACATGTTACTGACAACGGTTAGTTTCAGATAATCCTGACATTGTCATGCTGCATTAATTGTAAAGGTAATTACTATTTTCTTCTTGCATACGTCTGCATTTAATATACCTGGAGAGGTCTTCACTTCATTAAATGCTTCTGGGTAATTGTGCAGGCGGTTTCCGACGGAAAATCATGAAAGTTGGTAATTCTGACAACTTACTGTACAAGATATCCCCCAAGGTAAGCTCTTCGGCTAGTTAGATGATGCGTGCTGGAGACATGTCGACGTGGTCAAGAGAGGAGGTTCAGACGATCTGGTGGCTTCTGCGACCTCGCGACCTGGACGGACTCACGAGCTTGACGAACTGCGATGTGGGCAGGATGCGTGCTCGGAAGGTCTGGTAGTTGCTTGCGAGCTCGCGGCCTGGACGGCCTCACGAGCCAGGCCTCAAGCTGCTAGTTTTGATCATGGGCCTTCTGGGCCTTTACTCTTGTTCAAACGTTTGGGGCCTATACTGGCCCACTTAGGCAGAGGACGAGGAAATGGGCATAACAGCTTTGTACTTAATTATTCTATTCTTTTGGAATATGAATAAAATCTTACAACTTTACAAGATAAAACTCTTTATGATTTGAGTCGACTATTCTAAGAATTTGTGCTTAGGATTGCTTGAGCTAGAGTTAGATCAATTCTTTGATCTAATTCTAGATAATTAATCTATCTAATTCCATAGGTTGGTTGGTTCGTTTTGAACCTAACTTGTGGATTAAGTTAGGGTTTTTGGTGCTTGTTATAGGATTTCTAACAAGATTCTTAACAATATGGTGCTCTCATTAAAAGAATACGGAGACTGGCAAGAGTTCTAATTCAGTAAGGAATATCTGATGACCAACTGAGCAAGGATTAAAGCTTTGGAAGAAAGTCAATCAAGAATGTTTAGGACGATGGAGGATGTGAATATGTCTATAGCACAATTAACGACGGACATAAATCAGTCAATAGAAAAAATATAGAGAATCATCAGTAAAGAATCGGAACAAATAGAGAGGAGATTGGTTGAGGACAAGAAAAGTGGTGAAAATGGGCGAACTCATGGAGAATTATTGTGATCCAATATCTATAGACATGAGGTAAATACAACGACTGACGAGTTAGAGGAAATCAATTTGAATGAAAACCATAGGATATATTGAAGAAGAGGTCAAGTTAAGAATGGTACAATAAAAGATGAGAGATGACTCAATAAAAAGGAATCACCTAGAGCAGCTAATCATGGGAGAGGTCGCTATTTAAAGTGGGCATTTGATGAGGACGTTGAGTGTGAGGAAGATTGTAAAAAAAAAAGGCAAAAAGCCTTATGACAAAGTGCCCAATTGTTATCGGTGAAGGAACTATTGGGGAATTATGTAATCTATAAGGATGAGCGACAAGGGAATCAGTGCCACCATCAAGTACTGAGGAAGCCAAAGGTAGATTTTCCTCATTTTAATGGAGGAGATCCACATAAATATATCGACAAAATGGAGCATTATTTATGAAATTATGAGGTTGCGAGAGAGGATAGCGTCACAATGGCTTGTATTTATCTTGATGGTAAGGTAAATGGTAGGTGACAATGGATTAAGTTGCAGTATGAAAATGATAGAAAACAAATCAAGTGGATGATATTTGAATGATAATTTTTAAACCAATAGGAGCCATCACTCGTTGTCAATCATTATGAGCAACTAGCTAAGCTCAAATAGAAAGATAACTTATAAAGTTACATTGAAGAATTCAATTATTTACAGACTATAGTTTTGAGTTAGTTAGAGGAGACATTGATTAAGGATTAAAGTGGTGGTTAGCTAGGGAACTCAAGTTGAAGAAACCGCAGGGGCTACTTAAAGCTATGAAGGTGATAGATTTTGAATGATAGCTATAACGAGAAGTGACCATTTAAGGAGAACACGAGGAGCAAATTCTTTTAAAAATCACAAAACAAAACTCCTTGAAAGGGAAAGGAAGTTACAAAAGTGAATTCTAAAAAGAAGTAAGAAAAGTTAAAAAGCTTTTAAAGGAAGAGGTGTAAGAGTGGATAAAGAAAAGGTTATGCTTCAAATGTGATGAAAAATGGGGCAAAAAGCATCGCTGTAAATCCAGTCAAATGTTGATAATAGCAGAGCCAAGTGATAACGAGGATAGACACGATAACAATGAGGAAGAGTTTATTGATAAAGGAGAACTTAGGATTACCAATTCATGGTGAGATTGAGAGAGAGAAAGAGGCATAATTATCACTTAATGTCATGTCGGGAGCGCCAAAACTAGCTATCATGAGGCTTGTAGCTTGATAAGAAAATCTGAGGTAATATTGCTTGTGGATTTCAAATCTTCACATAACTTCATCAATATCATCGTTTTCGAAAAAGTTAGGTTAAGAGGAGTTGTTGTAGCCAATTGATGTTAGTGTGGCCAACAGAGACAAGCTTAGATGTGACAAGATGATTTGGAATGTGAAGATGAATGTGCAAGGAGTAAGGACTATAGTGAAAGGGAAAAATTGATTTTGGATTTAATGCGGAAAGGTGGATTTTAAAAATTTTTCCAAACAAAAACATACTCAATCGATGCTAGTAATAACAATTCAATAATTAAATTAATAAGATCGAATATTACCTTGTATGAATATTGAATTGATCCCTTTTGATTCGTAAATTCTTCACCACTCGATCTTCCTTGCTATGACTCTTCACAAAAGAAACTGTGTGTGGGCACAATTTTGAAGAATCAAATCACGAAATCTTTTATAAAAGATTATTATGTGAGATGTAGTAATTTTATGTTTTTAATTAATGGAAGTTTTTGGTTTAAGTAGCCAAAAATTCTCTCTCTAGTTACCAACATAAAACACCCTTTTATAATGGTAAGTTAGAGTTTTCTAATTTAACAAGGAATACATTTTCCTTTTTAAATTAGAAAACATAGTTCATATCCAATATGGAATCAAATTCCTTATTAGTCAAGAACTCTTTACTTTTAATTTAATATGGAATCTAATTCCTATTAAAATTTCTTTAATTCAATTTAATATGGAATCTAAGTCCAATTAAATTAAATTATTATTTCCATTAATTAATAGATTTTTCATTAAATTAAATGATTCTAAATTATAAATAATTTAATGACACTATTTAAAATTGAACTCATAATCTCTACAGCTAATTAAATAATTAACACTTAATTAAATAATTACATATATTTAAATAATTCGTGAACATGTCCATGTGACTTTAATAATTGGACAATCAAATTATATTCTTTCATTTATTTCTTTATGTGGTTGTGAACTAGTAAGGGAACCAAATGGACCTACAATTTGGGCTCTAATAATATTGGAATTATTAATCAAACTCTTTAATTAAATAATTCACTATTATTAACCTCAAAGTTACTCTACTAAAAACTCAAGGTTGCACTATCAAAATTATAGATGTTTTACACAATCTGAATTTTCAGTGTCCATCGATTTAATCATTTCATATGGTTCGATCCTCCACAAGTAATTCATAATTAGAGCTAGGTCATTAAAGTCCGTTATACCTCTCTAATTATATCTTATTCCAATAAGTACCATTGATTCTCTAATGAACAATATATTCATAACAACTTATGAATTTATCTTTCCGTTTAATCATAAACAGAAAGTCGAGCGCTCTTATTATTCAAGACCCGAATCAATACTTTAAGGGAACTACTCATCTACTTCTCGCAAGAAGGAGTGGATTCCATTATTGTGTAAAATGTTCCCAGCCATTTATTAAATCACATCTCCAAAGTACGAAGCTTATTGACCGTAAATTTATAACAGTCTCACCCATGTAAATCAAAAGACATGACTCAACAAATAGAAGTCCATAAAACACTCAGGATTAAGATCAATCCATATATGATCATCTATTTGATAAATATGAATTTCTTTATTTAACAGATATTAATAAGAAATTCATTTTATCGTGGTTCAATCCTATATAATCTCAATTATATAAGATACCTCCATTTTCATGTCGCCACATGAATAATCCTGGATAAGATCATTGTATCGAATACAAAATGGACTGCAGCTGTAGATTTACCACAAGCAAAGTACGCAGCTTTGTTTGCTTTCTACGGACTCTTTAGATTGCTGATCTCAAACTAAATCCTCTTGTATATAACACTTATATACTTAGTTTGAGATTACATAAGTAATCATAGATGTTACATGATATTTGTATGAAGCAAATATTTCATAAAAAAATAAATATATTTTATTTATTATATAATTTAAACATTTACAAATTACAAGCTCTGAAGACATATAACCCTAACAATCTCCCACTTGCCCGTAGAGCAGATGAGACATGTCTCGTAATCCTAGACCCTCTAAATGACCTTCAAACACTTTAGCCATTAAGGTCTTCGTAAACAGATCAGCATGGTTATCTTGTGGAGCTATCTTCATCACTGACACGTCTCTTCTATGTACTATCTCTCTGATGAGATGATACTTTCTTTCTATATGCTTCCCACGCTTGTGGCTTCTTGGTTCTTTAGAATTAGTCACTGCACCACTATTATCACAATAAAGTGTGATTGGCTTATCCATATTCGGAACAACTTCCAAATCTGTTAAGAACTTTCAAAGCCAAACTGCTTCCTTTGCTGCTTCACAAGCTGCTACATATTCAGTTTCCATGGTGGAGTCAGCGATACAAGATTGCTTAACACTTCTCCATACTATAGCTCCACCACCTAGGATAAATACTGAGCCAGATGTAGATTTTCGAGAATCTTTGTCTGATTGAAAATCAAAATCTGTATATCCTGTTGGAATCAAATTCTCACAGATTACACAAGCATATAATTTCTTGTTCTCCGAAGATACTTGAGAATACATTTTACTGCCACCCAATGATCCAATCCTGGGTTAGATTGATAACGACTAACTATTCCCACTGAATAACATATATCAGATCTCGTGCATAACATAGCATACATGAGACTGCCTACTACAGAGGTATAGGGAATTTGTCTCATATCCTCAACCTCTTGTGTAAACCCCTAGTCTCGATCTATAACCTCTTAGTGTTAAAAGATGGATTAGAGAGGTAAAATAAATCTCTACATTAGAGTAATTGAATTTCATAGCGTTAGAGATTTATCAACTTAAAATTGACAACGAAATTCATCAACTATAAAAGTTAAGTAACATTACAATAAAATCAAGTTAGTATTAAGCTAAATGGATTCATCCATTTCGTGAACGCCATTCTAGAGTTTTACAACAACCAAATTAGCAAGAAAAAGATTAATAAAGAGTAAAATAACTCATCCGCAAAGAAGAGACAAATTAAAGAAAATAAAATTTTGAGTGCACGATTAAGAAAATTTTTACATTAGTTGTTCGTAAGTAATGGACAACTATTAAATGATTAAATAAGAGATAGATGATAATCAAAATAAATCAAGGGACAAGCTTGATATTCCATAGAACATTAATAAGATATATAAACAAGATACTTAGAAGCCAAGTAGACAAGTGAAGAGTGCAAAGCTACCATAAAAATTAAAAACAAAAGTAAATCCCGTATAGAATGGAGGATGAGAGAAAACGATGGTCAAACAAATTAAAAATAAGACTTAAGTGTCATTTTTATGAAGGCTAATTATATATATTGAACATTTAGCAAGATTTCAACAAGAAAATATGAAAATAGGTGAGAAACAAAGAAGAAAACAGCAGCAAATAAACTTAGGCGAGAAACAACTCAAGGAAGGGCAGCTGTGAGAAGTAGAAAGAAATAGAGGAGTTTGACATGAAATTAAAAAGAGATGGGGTAAGGATGCAAATTAGAGAAGTATGATTAGTATATAAGCAATACTTGGCTGAAAACTTTCAGTAAATAATAGCCATTTTCATGCCTCCACCCAGCTGAAGCCGTGAACCACCAGAAAAAAATCAGCAAACGTGCACACTGTAGGGCAGAAATGGCAGCAAGGAAAAGTGGAAGAAAACAGCCCCTTTCCAGCCCATCCAAGCCTCAAATTTTCTCTTTAAACCCTTTCCCAAGTCCCTCTCAACTCTCTAAGTCAAGAACCAAGTAAGAAATTAGCTCACTCTTCCTTTTCTTTGCTGAAATTGTTTCTGCAGAATTTTGTTGTGTGTTATTGGGGGTTTTGCACTAGAAATGGTGTCAAAACCTAAGTGATTGTTATAGAACCTTAGAGGATATGTTGTTGGGTGTAAATGATAACTTAGGGTTGTATTTATGGGCTGTTATAGGCTTGAGAACCATAGAAATGAAAATCTATTTTCTCATACACCAACTAGTTGATGAAATGTGTGAGTGAAGTTTGAACATTTAAATGATCAAGTTAAGTTTATGTGTGTATTAAAGACTTCAAGAACAGTAAATAAGCTCTGAAATTAAGAGGTTTTGAACCCAAGTTTGAGCATAAAAATGATTAGAAAATGATAGGAAAGCATGTAGCAATAAGAGAACCTCAAGAGAGCTAGTTTGACAATATTAGTGATTCCCGAGCTCAAATTTGAGTTAGAGGAGACCTGACCATATTTAGCTTATTTGGGGGTGTTCTACACCTCAAATGATGCCTAGGAACCATAGAAAACCATAGGTTTTGGAACGGATCGAATCCGATAAAAATTGTGCAAGTTATGCACAAAATAGTGCCGTTAGAGCTCTGAGAAGTGAAACGGCTATCCTAATGCAATTTTTATTGCATGGTTTGAGTTTGGTTCATCATTATTAGTTAAATGAAGCTTAGCTATGGAAGAAAAACTAGCATCGCTAATCCGAAACGAAAAGTTTACAAAACGTGTACTAAAACGTGCCCGAAAGTGTCCAAAACGGGCGTTTTCCTTATATTTGACATAGTAAACGATAATATTTTCCAACGAAATTTTATATGTGACTAGAATGTGAGATAAGTGAACCGTAGGAAGAAGAATGAAGGAAAACGGAGCCCCGAGCAGCGTGCTACCACCTGTTCTGTTATGGGCTGTAAGTTGAGAATTAAAAATGTAATTTTTCGTTTTGAGCCTCCAACAACTAAACAGACCGCGTGGGGTGATCCTTAGGGGTCTAAAACTGAAACTTTTATATAAAAATGGAGATTAGAGAGTCTCGGTTGAATTATAAACAAGTTAGGAGCATATAAAGAAAAAGGGTAATAGTTGAGACTTTCATAAATTATAGTTGAGAATTGAGGTTTGATATTAGCAATGATGAGAACATGTTGTGTAGGTGGAGAGCGAGACACCGAGGCTCCTGAGGTTCATCGAGGCGCTTGATGCGATTTCGAGGTAAGTGGTTCGCCACTTAAGACCTTTTTCAATTTCATGTAAATGCTTGATGTTTGATAATGAATATTATAGTAAGTATAAAAGAGAATGAGAATGATTTCTTATATAAAGTTAAAATGTGAGTGTATAGGTTCCTATGGAATTTATATAGAAATAGAAATTGATACTAAGTTGCTTTTAAAGAGAATGAAATGAGAAAAGTTTTCAAGATTTTAAAACTAGAAAGTTTTGTGCTTTGGCACTAGAAAAGTAGTAGAAAAACCCATGTGTATCCCTTACAAGTTTAGAGATTTAGCATTACGTGATGATGCAGAAAATTCCGTCTGTAATCGCTCAGTTTATAGAAGAGTATAGCGCTACGTTGCGATGCAGACAATTCCGCACGTAGTCGATTAATTGATCGTTAGCGCTACGAAGCGATGCAGTAAATTCCGCTCATAGTCGCCTAGAGTTTTAGCGCTACACTTGCGATGCAGAAAATCTCGCATTGTAGTTGTTCAGTGATAAGATTTAGCACCCTACATACGATGCAGTAAATTTTGTAACGTAGTGGTTGAGATACAATAGTAAGCTTCACGTGGACGTTAGTCATAATCGTCCATGATAATTAGAACGAGTCAAGGGTATACATGGAGAGTTTTAAAAAAAAATTTAAGACCTGTAAATTGTATGTTAGTATGTGTGATATGATATCATATAATGTTATCTCACTAACTTGGTTGTTTAATGTGTAGCTCGGTTGTTCCTATTAATTTCCACCGCGGACGATACTACGATCTTCTATTTTTCTTTATATATATATATAGGTGGGCAATCGCGCAAGACGCTTGGATACATTTTTGTATATGTATTTAATCTATTAAATTTGGAATTACAATGATGTCAAGATTGCAAATTGTAATATTCATGCATTGTATATATATGTGATGCATATATGCATATTGTGGGATTGAGTTAACGTTTATACCTATGAATCTTGTGATGATAATAATTGTTTGTGGATAAAGAAGTTAGGAGGTGTTCAGATATAGTCGAAGTGTGATTTTCTTTACAGGTGAAATTTTGGTTTTATAAAAAATGCAGCCGTTATGCTGCCGAAAATTTTATAAATGTGTTTGAAATAGAATCAAAGAAAATGTTTATCACTCCCAACCAGTTACGATAAAAATCAAATTGCTAAGTTTTAACGAGTAAACCAGAGAAGAAAGTTAGGGTTCGTTTCCCAGATGTCTTCGATCGATGAGTCCGTCGAAGTGCCCGGTAGGATCCTCCAGACGAGAGTTTAGATAAGGTCTGGGAAGGATCCTGTCATCTTGAGGTGTCTTAGGAGGACATTGTTCCTTAGACAAGTGAACTCCATGCCGAGAAGGTAAATAACCTTTCTTGGAATTCTGCATCGCAAAGCGTATAAGAATTTTATCAATATACGATGCTTTAGACAATGCTAACAATTTGTTTTTGCGATCTCGTATGATTTGGATCCCAAGAACATAACTAGCCTCTCCCAAATCTTTCATTTGAAATTGGTTAGCAAGTCAGTTCTTTACATCAGATAATGCTCCAACATCATTCCCAATGAGTAGGATATCATCGACGTAAAGTACGAGGAAAACCACTTTCTTATCGATGATACGCTTATATACACAAGGTTCATCGAAATTTTGCTCAAAACTATAAGACTTGATCGATGTATCAAATCTAATATTCCAAGATCGAGAAGCTTGCTTAAGCCCATAAATGGACCTTTGCAACTTACAAACCTTTTGCTCTTGACCTTGAATCACGAATCCCTCTGGTTGTATCATATAAATGCTTTCATCAAGATTGCTGTTCAAAAACGCTGTCTTGACATCCATTTGCCATATCTCGTAGTCAAGACATGCTGCTATAGATAAAAGAATTCGAATGGACTTAAGCATGGCTATTGGTGAGAAAGTTTCTTCATAGTCAACTCCCTCTTTCTGAGTATAACCCTTTGCCACTAGCCTAGCTTTGAAAGTCTCCACTTTCCCATCCACTCCTCTCTTCCTCTTATAGATCCATTTGCATCCTATGGGTTTTACCCCATCCGGATGATCTACAAGTTCCCAGACTGAGTTTGAGTACATGGACTCCATCTCGAGATTCATAGCTTTAAGCCATTCTTCCTTATCAGAATCTTCCATTGCATCATGATATGTCAATGGATCATCTACACACTCATCGGAGATAGCAATCTATGCTTCTCCGATTTCTCTGTAACAGATTGGTGGTCTAATAACCCTCCTACAATGACGAGGTGGTAAATGATTCTGATGGAAATTTTTTTGATGCTTAGATATGGTCTTAACTATGTCATTCTCAACAACTGTTGTTGATTGGATACTGGTCGAACCAGGTAATAACTCCTCAAGTACAACCTTACTTCGAGGTATGTGTTCTTTTATGTAATTATCTTCAAGAAACGTAGCATTTGTTGATACAATCACTTTGTTATCTTGAGGATCATAAAAGAATCCGCCTCTAGTTTCTCTGGAGTAGCCTACAAATAGACAAACTTGTGAACGTATTTCCAGTTTTCCAGTCTTATTTTTCAATAAATGTGCTGGACACCCCCATATACGAAAATGTTGCAAACTAGCTTTACGACCATTCCACAACTCTAAAGGTGTTTTAGGAATAGACTTGGAAGGAACTACATTCAGGATATATTCTGCAGTCTGCAGTGCATATCCCCAAAAGGAACTAGGTAAAGATGAGAAACTAATCATAGATCTCATCATATCTTGTAGGGTACGATTTTTCCTCTCTGCAACACCATTCTGTTGTGGTGTTCCAAGAGCTGTGAGTTAGGATACAATCCCATTCTCAATTAAGTAATCCTTAAACTCTGTATCAAGGTACTCTCCTCCACGATCTGATCATAGAGCTTTTAATGTTTTACTTAATTGGTTTTCAACTTCAGCTTTAAACTCTTTAAACTTTTCAAAAGTTTCAAACTTCTGTTGCATTAAGTAAACATACCCATATCTTGAATAATCATCAATAAAAGTGACGAAATATTCATAACCACCTCTAGCTTTAACATTCATTAGACCACAAACATCCGAATGTATAAGCTCTAGTGGTTCTTTAGCTCTATAACCTTTCGTCTTAAAAGGTCTCTTAGTCATTTTACCTTCTAGACAAGATTCGCAAATAGGTAAAGTGTCGATCTTTAACTCACTTAAAGTTTCGCTCTTTATTAGTCTGTCTATTCTGTCAAGCTTAATATGTCCAAGTCTTATATGCCAAAGATAGGTATCATCATTAGAAGAAATATTTTGTCGTTTTGTTTTAGGTTTTTCAATTTTAAACAATTCAGCATTGAACAGTGAATTACGTGTTAATGACCTTAACATGTATATGTTGTTTTCTAATATTCCAGAACAAATATGCAAACCATTTCTAGAAATAATAACTTCTTTATTACTAAAAGAAATTGAATAATTATGTTCCAATAATCTTGAAACTGAAATCAAATTTCTTTTAAAATTCGGAATATAATAAACATTGTTCAAAACAATAAAACAACTATTTGAAAACTAAAGTCTAACTTCTCCCACTGCTCTAGCTGAAATGACATCCCCAGCGCCAACTCGCATGGTGAACTCGCCTTCATCAAGCTCCCTATGAGAATCAATCAACTATAAAAAAGAACAAACATGATTAGTGGCTCCTGAATCAATTATCCAAGTGAATATATCATTCTCCACTAAACAAGATTCAATGATAAGTAAATCATATTTACCTTTAATTTTCTTTTTATTCTTGAGCTCTTCGAGGTACTTTGGACAGTTCCTCTTCCAATGCCCTTCCACATCACAATTAAAACATTTTCCTTTGGGTTTGGAAGCTTTTAGAGCCCTTCTATTTCTTCTTTTGGATAGCTTGCTTCTTAGGCTTTGCCTTAGCCTTACTGGTGGTCCTTTTCCTCTTATTCTTATTAGAGGTAGAAGTTTCAGCAACATTTGCTTCACCAGACTTAGTCTTGTCCTCATTCATGGACTCATAAGTTGTGAGTTCATTGAGCAATTGAGTAATATTATCTTGCAACTTGTTTATAACATAATTGCTCTTGAACTGCATAAAACCGTTTGGAAGAGTTTGCAGTATCATGCTTATTGGGCTAGGCTCATCAATCACTCCACCATAAGTTTCGGCTGTGTTAAAATAGGTCATCATATTCAAGACATGCTCTTGAACTGATGTCCCTTCCTTCATCTTAGCAGTCATAGTAGCACAAATAACTTCGTGTCGCTGTTGCTCAGAAGGTTGCCCAAACATCCCTTGTAATGACTGCATCATCTCAGATGCTGTTGCCATTGACTCATGTTTCTTAGCAAGCACATCGGACATTCCTACTAGCAGGTAGCAACGGGCCTTTTCATTAGCCTTAACCCAGTTTTGGTGGGTTTCGCGTACATTACGCGCAGCATTTGCTGGTGGCACAGGAGGATGCTCCTCCGTCAGGACAAATTTTAGGTCCTTACAAACTAGACTGGCGTTCATGTTATTTTTCCATTTAACATAGTTATCCCCGTTCAATTTATCATTGGCAAGTATAGTAATTAAAGGTGACGGCATTGCTGAAATAAATAAACAAAACATTTTATTCAAAATTGCTTCATACAAATATCATTAGTTTTTGGCATAAAATTAAACGTGATGCATGATAGACGAGTAATGAATCAGAAATACCCTAAAAAGAATTACTATGCCACGATAATCTAACATGCCACAAATATATGCCACCTTAGGGTATGTCAAATAGTTGTATGTTAGATTGAGAAAATCTCAGTCAAATAATATAACAGAATAACTCTTATTCCTATATAATCTGACTACCGCTTATTTCGGTCAAAGAATTAAATTACCAATTAATTAATTCTTTATGAGTGTAACCCATCATTTCAGATCTCTCAGACTTAACTTGAGAATTGTCAACCTTAGGGTAGGTCAATCCCAAAATACATCCAGAAATCCTATCCTTTGGGAAGTCAACCTTGATATTGACCTAAATGGACACCACTCTTAGGGGGACGAAAACAAAGCCGTCTCGAGGCGCCATTTAAATCTCACGGTGTTGAACTAATGATGGAGACCATAGGATATATCGTCATATCCTTCTCCCACTCATTATTTTAGAATTAGGGTTTTCTACTTATTATTCCTAGTCATCATCTTAGATTATTAATGGCTAATAAATAACATCTAAGTTACTAGGAATTAGAATGTTACTAGAGTCGATATCCTATTAACACCTTAATAAATTATTTGATTTTTAACTCTTAAAAATGTAATTTATTTTTAAAGATCTAATCTAGATAATCTAAATTCTTAATTATGAAGATTAGATTTAATGTGAGATTACCCAATTTTAACTCTTAAAATCTAATTCACATTACGAATACCAATTATTCGAAATATATTTATTTAATCACATTAAAACTAACAATACATTTCTAATGTATTAATCTAAGATTTTCAACTAAAATCCTAACAAATTATGAAATTTGTTTCTATGTATTATTATCTCTATTTTAACTCATAAACTATTTAATAGGAAAAATAAATAATAATACATGTATGTATGTCATGTTATATAATGGAACGAGTAGACACTCTCTATTCTATATGACATATTTTAATGCATGACTATGTTATCAATAAATCATTCATTCATCATATGATAAATAATTTAACTAAACAACATGTGATTGACCGAGCTCTTTGACTTTAATAACCTAAAAAAAAACTAAATTTAAGATTACAAAAATTAACCAAGGCATTTCTTGGCCTTCACTTGTAGTCTTCATAGTCTTCAACGTCTTCATGGATTTTAAAAACTTTCATGGGCTCTTTTGGTGAAGAATGGAAACCCCAAAATTATAAAACATATCAGTCTAGGGACTGCTCAAAAAAAAATAAAAAAAAAAATAAGCTGCCAAGTGTTTCATGATTACGCATGCAATGCATAAACATTCACTGTGTGCAACAATTGCACTTCCAGTGTGGTGTAATTCATGCATATGCTCTGTAAACAACATCCATGCATCATGTGTACAAAAACAATTAAGTCGGTTAAAAAAAAATTTGGGGTTCAACTGTGCACGCCTGTGTTGCATCACACTTGCAGGTTTGCTTTAATCCATTCACTGTGCACGCACATCTCATATGCTTCCAGTGTTCAGTCCCTTTTATTTATTTATTTATTTTTTACTTGCGCATCCAATGCGAATTCATTAATTGATAAATAATGCACGCTGCCGGTTCATACTGGGCTGTTCAAAACAGCCGTGCACGGACTAGCACACCAAACTTTTTGACAGCCCGTCTAACTCAGAATTTCAGCCTTTTTCAACCATAATTTTCGCCCAAATTCAACAGGCATTCTTCAGAAAATTGAAACCCTAAAACTATGAATTACAACAAAAACTAAACGCCACATATGGCTTACAAATTTAATCAAATTAAAATTAGCCAAAGAACCATACAATTAACGATCAATCCATGCAAACCCAATTCATTAAACATGAAAATAAAATATGCACATCAATAATTAGTGCCTACTTTATGATATACAACGAATCATAATAAAAAAGAAATTCACTAATTATTGAATCAATTATTAAACTAGCGAAATCGGGCTCTGATACCAATTAAAAGAGAAAAAATGATTTTGGATTTAATGCGGAAACGTGAATTTTAAAAATTTTTCCAAACAAAAACATACCCGATCGATGCTAGTAATAACAATTCAATAATTAAATTAATAAGATCGAATCTTACCTTGTATGAATATTGAATTGATCTCTTTTGATTCGCAAATTCTTCACCATTCGATCTTCCTTGCTATGACTCTTCACAAAAGAAACTGTGTGTGGACACAATTTTGAAGAATCAAATCACGAAATCTTTTATAAAAGATTATTATGTGAGATGGAGTAATTTTGTGTTTTTAATTAATGGAAGTTTTTAGTTTAAGTAGCCAAAAATTCTCTCTCTAGTTACCAACATAAAACACCCTTTTATAATGGTAAGTTAGAGTTTTCTAATTTAACAAGGAATACAATTTCCTTTTTAAATTAGAAAACATAGTTCATATCCAATATAGAATCAAATTCCTTATTAGTCAAGAACTCTTTACTTTTAATTTAATATGGAATCTAATTCCTATTAAAACTTCTTTAATTCAATTTAATATGGAATCTAAGTCCAATTAAATTAAATTACTATTTCCATTAATTAATAGATTTTTCATTAAATTAAATGATTCTAAATCATAAATAATTTAATGACATTACTTAAAATTGAACTCATAATCTCTACAGATAATTAAATAATTAACACTTAATTAAATAATTACATATATTTAAATAATTCGTGAACATGTCCATGTGATTTTAATAATTGGACAATTCAATTATATTCTTTCATTTATTTCTTTATGTGGTTGTGAGCTAGTAAGGGGACCAAATGGACCTACAATTTGAGCTCTAATAATATTGGAATTATTAATCAAACTCTTTAATTAAATAATTCACTATTATTAACCTCAAAGTTACTCCACTAAAAACCCAAGGTTGTACTCTCAAAATTGTAGATATTTTACACAATCTGAATTTTCAGTGTCCATCGATTTAATCATTTCATATGGTTCGATCCTCCACAAGTAATTCATAATTAGAGCTAGGTCATTAAAGTCCGTTATACCTCTCTAATTATATCTTATTTCAATAAGTACCATTGATTCTCTAATAAACAATATATTCATAACAACTTATGAATTTATCTTTCCGTTTAATCATAAACAGAAAGTCGAGCGCTCTTATTATTCAAGACCTGAATCAATACTTTAAGGGAACTACTCATCTACTTCTCGCAAGAAAGAGTGGATTTCATTATTGTGTAAAATGTTCCCAGCCATTTATTAAATTACATCTTCAAAGTACGAAGCTTATTGACCGTAAATTTATAACAGTCTCACCCATGTAAATCAAAAGACATGACTCAACAAATAGGAG
Organism: Litchi chinensis; assembly: GCA_019925255.1. NCBI lineage: Eukaryota > Viridiplantae > Streptophyta > Magnoliopsida > Sapindales > Sapindaceae > Litchi > Litchi chinensis. Next base: position 24,249,102 of record CM034461.1, on the reverse strand, counting down.
TCCATAAAACACTCAGGATTAAGATCAATCCATATATGATCATCTATTTGATAAATATGAATTTTTTTATTTAACAAATATTAATAAGAAATTCATTTTATCGTGGTCTAGTTCTATATAATCTCAATTATATAAGGTGTCTCCATTTTCATGTCGCCACATGAATAATCCTGGATAAGATCATTGTATCGAATACAAAATGGAGTGCAGCTATAGATTTACCACAAGCAAAGTACCCAGCTTTGTTTGCTTTCTACGGACTCTTTAGATTACTGATCTCAAACTAAATCTTCTTGTATATAACACTTATATACTTAGTTTGAGATTATATAAGCAATCATGGATGTTACATAATATTTGTATGAAGCAAATGTTTTATAAAAAAATAAATATATTTTATTTATTATATAATTTAAACATTTACAGATTACAAGCTCTAAGGGCATATAACCCTAACATATAGTTCACTTGCATATTATACTATTAGTAGGATTGGATGTGGTGTTTGGTAACATAAGGTTGAAGAGTATTGAAAGAGTACTCATGAAGTTCAAAAACATGACAATGGAGTTCAAGTTGGGAGGTAAGAAGAGAACTTGGACAACTTTATCAACAAAGGAGATCAAGTAGTGTGACACCCAAGTGATGGAAAAATTATGCAATGGGGGTGCCCAATGTTTTGTAGGAATGAATGCTAGGGATAAACACACTAGGGGTGATGAAAAGAAGAACAAAGAGTGGTTGTAAAACAAATTGCAATGGTTGTTAGGACTAGTACACCAGGAAATGGCACGACATAAAAATGTTCTTAAGATGCCTATTTATTTACCACCAACTTGATGTTTTGATCATCAAATTGCTTTAAAGGATAAGTCAAATCCACACACCTCTATACCAGTATGCTTACTTTTAGATGAAAGAGCTCGAGGAGGCTCAAGGAAGGATATTGTTGCAACTAAGGGAGCTCTTTAATACAAAAGTTTGAGGAAAGATTGTGAAAAATTCAAGGTTTGGTTCAATAGAAAGAAGTGTCTAAGGATAAAGTTTATTAGAAAGATTATAATGACATGGTATAGAGGTTTCCAAATTTTAACCATGATGACAAAGACATTCTTGAAAAATGGGGAAATCTTGAGAACATTAATAGACGACTTGAGAAGGTGAAAGATAGGAAGTTGTGACTTGCGTTATTAGTTGCATCTTGAGTGGCAACTCATGTTAAATTTCTCGAGATAGTCACACCTTGCATCACTACTTGCATCCTGCTATGAAACTCGCATTAAACCTTTCTAGATAGTTACGACTTACACCAATGATGCATCTAGTGCAAAAAAGGCCAAGTGCAGGCTATTTTGCAAGATTGTTCAAGTTTCCCTTTTATGTTTGATATTATTTCCGCTTTATGCTAAACATTATTTTCTTTAATTAGTTTATCATTGTTTCCTTTTGTTATCAAGCATTATTTCTTTTTTAGAGTTTTGTTCTAAAAAGGAATCTTGTTTCCTAAAGGAACTAGAAGGCTAGTTTAGCGAGTTTAAACTAGAGTTTGTATTATATTATTCTATTCTTTTGGCATATGATCTTGCAACTTTGTGCAACAAAACTCTTTACAATTTGAGTTGGCAATTCAAAGAATTTGTGCTTGGGATTGCTTGGATAAAGATTAAGTGATAGGCCCCGTCCTTATACACTATCAGTAGCCCACCAGCAATCTCACGGTGACCCTCCAGTTGATATCTGATCCAGCTAGAAGGTTCCCATGAAGTTAAGTCGTTTACTTTTACTAAAAAATCTATTATAACTTTTTAGAAATCTCTTTTCAAATGAAAATGAGTGGAAAATTTTTCTTTTTTAAATGTGCATTTGCCAAACAGGATTTAAAAAAATTTCGACAGCATAATGACTACTTTTCTGAAAATCCCACCCTACAAAATTTCATAGAACATTTGTACACTTCTATGATAAATAATTTTTCAACTTTTGGGCCTCAGACCTTTCTCGACACAATCAATCACAAACATACTTTTGATTTGACATACACTTAACTTTGAATTTTATGCAACCTACTAATATAAAAATAACTGAAACACAACATGCCATTCAAAACGTTTCTATGTCATGTATTAAATTTATTTACACATTTACAAAAATATGCATTCATTTACATACAAAAGTTATTATACAGATTTTCAAAAACATTTATGACAATTATACATAATCACAGAGGCACACGACTAAATCCGTTTATTTTTTAGTCGGAGTCCCTACTACTGATATCTCTGCACCTATACCTATCCCTAGGGAAGTTTTATTTATAAAACATAAAACTAAAGTGAGCTAAACGAGCTCAGTAAGTGTTGTTTTTCTATTTAAGTATATTTTCCTAAAGTGAGCCTCCCTAAAACTTTAAAATTATTTCATTACTAATTCCATAAAAATAAAGTAAGTTTCTAGATGTTATGCCCGTTTTCTTGACTTGGGTAAATGAGCCGTTAAAAACCCAACAAATATGAACAGGAGCAAAAGCCCAGAAGGTCCGGCCCCTAACTCGTTACATCGAGCTCGTGAGTCCAGGAGCTCGTGAGCTACAGAAACAGGTTGAGCACATCTCCAGCCCAATTCGGTATCCCTTTACCCCAAGCAGCCCACCAGATCGAGGACTCGCCTCAAAAGACGTCTTATGCAACAAGTCATCAGAACCACCAACTCCTTTTATTTCACGCCGGAACCACCTATACAATTGTCAGGGAGCATTCAATGTGGCAGTTGTGCATTTAATGAAGAGAAGACATCTCCTAATGCATTAAATGCAGATATATGCATGAAAGAAATAATCATTGTTTTTACAATAAATGCGGTATGATTTATGTCAGGATTAGTTAAAATCACCATCATTTGTAATGTGTACAACACTCTTTTGCATCACTCTCCCTCTATAAATAGAAGAGATTTTTACTATACCAAAGAGTTTAAGCACACTAGTATACCGTCACTCTGTCGAAATTACCCCAGAGTGGCCCGTGGATGCAGGCGCAGTCGCCGAACCACGTAAAAATCTTGTGTTTTGCATTTATTCTTCCCCCTCCTTTCTGTATTAATTGTTCCATTATTATCTCATCAGCCACGACCAACATTCTTTCACCTTTATTACAACATACCAACCTTAAACACCTATTACTACACATTTATTACAGTTATTACCGTTCATTTACCACGTTTGCAGTCTAAGCCCCTAAATCTCTGGGTCGATCGTTTCCGAACGTCGACACCAGAAAACTTCATCTGAAATGAATACAAAAATGAGCATTTATTGTAAATATTAATCATGCATCATGAAAACTAAATTTTTAGTAACATGTTAAAAAGCAAGTTTTCGAATTTTGGAAAACTATTTTAAAACACTTTTCAAATATGAATTATGTAAAATGGTAATATATATGATGTTATCTTTCTGTTGGAAAATATAAATAATGGTGGCAATAGAGCCTTTAGAAAAATTTCTGAGTGAAATAAGTCAACCATTGACAATTTGTACCACATGACACCCTAGGTATACAGCAGAATTTACCCTCACTTCAGCCTTTATGGAATTTACTCTCGCTCAGACCGTCTGTCTGGTTATATGTAGCGAAATTTACCCTCACTTACGCAGGGGCTAGCCATTATATACCCAATTCGTGCATGGACGACATACTAGACTGGACTAACTAACACAGTCCCTCCCACGGGTTTTCTCCCGTTGTTAGTGATAGATACTCCTAACACTGCCATGCACGCATTAAGGTACTCTGACCGGAAACATCTATCTGAGATATCTGTTCTGGGTGGGACGAACTACCATCCCCAGTAGGTAACAACTGGTACCATAGACTTATAAAACATTTCCATGCATGCCAATTTTCATCGTATAATTTATGATTTATTTAAACTTTCTAAAATTCATACAAGAGGTTTTCATATTAAACATAGTTACTTAAAATCAATTTTTAACATTTCGATGCATGAATTTAAATGTAACACATAAAATTCATAGTGAATAGAAAACAATTACTTTAAAACATTTCGAAATGATACTCACCTAATGTTAACTTATAATAATGCACACTTTATGCTTCCCTCGTTTCCACTTCACCTACACATAACCATATTCAACATTTAGGCAATGTTACAACCGAATTTATTCGTATATGCTCCCTATTCAAAATCTCTAATATCTACGCATGTAAAAACCCTTCCAATGATGTTTATCTTTGCATTAATGCATTAAACAAAAATTTTGTATTCTTCTAGTTCACTTTGGTCGAACTTCCCCTAAACTTTTTCACCATCCATTTCATTTTATTTTCTCATCATTATCATATTCAAACACATGTAAAATGATGTCAACTCAAATCAAATTCATAAAATTCATACTTAAACAACATATCATGGTTTGGCCATGAGCTATATCATTTAACATCTAATGAATTTCTTTTCAATTCTATACTAACTCCATCATCAACACAAGCTATAAACTCATTCAAAACGTTCAAAAACAATTATCTAACACTTGAATACATTTAGGGTAGAAACATGACAGCTTAGTACACCATATTTTTGCTTTTCATTTCAACATCAAATCTCAACCTTTCAACACATTTACATGCATGAAACCTACTTAAATACATCAAAAACATTTTGAACCCTAAAATCCCTTTCTTGACCATGTGATACATTCCATATAACACCAAGATTTTTTCAAGTTTTACCATGTGAAATCACACTAAAATCACATCAATTTTTATGGCAAGGAAACTAATATCCTAAACAACATCAACTTAAATCTAAATCAAAAAGTCATCTTCACTAGAATACTTACCAACTTCTCTTGGATCCTTAACTTTGCTTTCCCACCAATTTGAAACTTCAAATCCTTGAATTCATACATAAAGATCTCATTCAAATCACATACAACTCATTAGGAAAACTTTGATCTAAACTTTCAGACATACAAGCTGAAGAAACTTGATCCTTACCACTTCAAAACCACTCGATATTGCTAGATTTCCTTTTTAGGCTTGTGCACAACCTTTAGATGGCTTGAAAACCACTTAAAATTGCTCTTAAGAGGATCAAACACAAATGATGTCATCTATTCTGTGTTTTGTCGACCAACCCCTCTTTGCTCTCTCAAATCTTCTTTTTTTGATTTTCTTCTCTTCACTTAACCTTATATATCTTTGGTGATGCTAATAAATGCCCTCAACTATCCTTAAATTTATAAGTTTGCGTTTAATAATTGCTCCCAAACTAACCTTAATTTTGCAAGATTGCCATTAGTTCAAATCCAAGACATTTGATTGGTTGAAACTTAAAAACTAGTTCAATTCTAACTAGTCCTATTACATTTCAACCAAATGTTAACCAATAGTTAGGTTGTCTCAAAAATCACCATAGTGTCATCCTTATCTCTACACTTTCTCATATTTTCACTTTCCCAAAATGCCCTTGCCATCACACTTTATTTGTATTTTTGCCCTTTCTAGAGAATTCTTTTATTTCCAGTAATTGCCTTTAAAAGTTTCATAATTTCTATCTTATCCTTTCTAGAGTTCTCTTTCATTTTTTTTCATAATTTGCCCTTTTTACATATTTAACCTTAGATGGGTGTCTTTAGAAATCCAATTAAATGTGTTTAGAAAACAATTTAGGCTATACTAATCCTTGTATCCAAAATCATCTTTGCGTCATCCGAAAATTCTACTACAAATTAGTTACACATTTTGGTACTTCAAATTACTTTATTATTTCATAAATAAAGGCAAACTTTATATAGTACATATACAGTATTAAAATCGAGAGAATATATTAAATTAGGTCAATTTTATGATCTAATTGCAAAGAATCAATCTACCAAATTCTATGGGTTGATTGGTTTGCTTTAGACCTAACTTGTGGATTAAGTTGGGCCTTTGGTGCTTGTTGTGGGATTTCTAACAAGGTTCTCAACAACTTTATTTGGTAGAGTTTCTTTTAAGTAAATCTTTCATAAATAAATCTTTAAGATATAAATCATTTACAAGTCATTTGATTGTCAATTAAAAAGCTTTTAAATGGTAAATTGTTTAGTTGGATATTTTTAAAAGTTCTTTTAAGTTATAAAATTAATAAAAAGACATTTAAAAAATATTAAAATAATCAAATCCATGTGCAAATGCTTTCACTTCTAAATAAAAAAATTACAATATATTAATGCTCCATAATTTACATCATATTGTTCATATATATGCATAAAAAAAATAAAAAACATAGAATATTTAGAAAATTTACTGTTTTAATGAAATCTACAAAATTTTTTATTGAAAGAAATCCATAGAGAGAAATTGGGTATTTACAATATTTTAAAAAAAGAGTTTATTAGTGATTTAAATTATAAGCCTAAAGTAAAATTAATAAAATGTACGATAGGGCTATAAAATACTGTTTGATGTTTTAAAAAAAAGTTTAAAAAATTTATTTTGATAAACTAGATATATTTAAGCTTTTTTTTAAAAAAAATTGTTCAAAAGCTCTATTAAAATAACAATAAAACAATATAAAACAAATAAGCTCTTTTGACTAGTAGACAAGGATAAAAGATATTACATGTGCATCTTGCAAAGTAACCGCTCCCTACATTTGGCAAAAGCTCAATTTTATTAGTAAATGAAAAGCTTCAAAAACCCAAAAAAAAAAAAAAAAAAAAGGACAATATGGATTCCATGTATTTAACTCAAACTTGGATTTTAGTTTTTTCCGCGATTCCTTTTACATGTTAAATAGAAATAATATTTTTGGGTAATTTTATTAATTTTGAATTTGAATTGAAATATAATTATATAAAGGAAGACTTACACTCTATTTTCTCTATGACTAGAACCAATTCAGAGTACAATCGGAATCAATAGTGATAGATATTGTGACATGATCCAGAGATTTGACTTACACTTATGTTCTCATAATAGTACAATCCTACTAACAGTCAATAGGTTTGATTTAAGATCTAGTTATTATATGTTTTGCTGTTGTCATAGGATGTTTAAGTGAGTAATTCGGTTAATTTACTTTTCTTTTTTATGGACCTATGAATTAGGATACTAATGACACTAATCATTTCTACATCATACACCCTTTAAATTGTTTTTGTGTGTTGGTAAAGTTCATAGTTAATTATTAAGATCTGTTTTTGCTTAACGTCTTATTTTATAAATAAGAAATAGTTGTATTATCCATCATAATTATGAGGTGTAATTATATTTTCATATGCATTCATGATTTTATAATTTCGATGAACGAATACTTCACAATTATAATTTTGATTATAATTTTATTATTTAGTAGCAAATAAGATTATTATTATTATTTATTTCTCTTAACATGGATATTATTAAGGTAGGTTTGATTACTTTACTAGTTGAGTAAGATTATCGATAAATAACAAACCTTAAATATTTTATAAATATGATTATTGATCAATAATAAACCTTGAATATCCCCCCTTAAAGAGTTGTTATTGATTGATATTTTTATTTAGAGAAAATCTCCCTCTTTCATAAGACATTTAATTGATATATCATGTTAATATTGGTATGACATTTCAATAGCACGTGATATTTCTCTTTCATAAATATTAATATTAGTGTGATATTCCAATAACAACGTGACATGTGGTATATCATTTTAAATGAAAATTTCTCATAAATAAGTATCATCATTAATTTTTTATGAAAGAAAAATATCATATATCATATTATTATTGAAAGATCGTACTAACATCACGGGTTAAGTAAATAAGCTTTCCACGAAGATTTTATCCTCTATCGTGTGAGTAATCTAGTCGCGGGCTATCGAGAATTGATAAATAATCGGTAGATATCCTAGAGGAATAAAAATGAAGCGACTTGACACGCACGCACAAAAACCCATATAATCGCGGAAAGAGGCGAGTCACGCCCCAAAAACCCTAAACCCTCTCCTGTCTTCTGCTCCACCAAAACACAATGATGAACCTTGTTCTAAGAAGATGCGCATCTGCTCTACTCCCTCGATCTCGCACTTTGGCCCCCGCCCTCTTACATCCACTGTCTTCTTCGGCTTCCGCCCTCTTACATCCACCGTCTTCGGCCGAGACCAGCAGGGAATTCCATGTGAAACCGCTACCATTAGCTTTCAAGGCGTGCTTGCCCCGCCTTGCCGAGTCGGCCGTCGTCTACGAAGACACCACTACCAAAGAAGAGGGTCTTGACATTTCCAGGCTTGGCATTTCCGATGACATCGTTTCCGCTTTGGCTCGTCGCAACATTCTCCATCTTTTACCCATACAGGTCGGTTTTTGGCTTTGGTTTTTGTTAGAGTTATTATTATTTCTCCCTGACAATTAATGAATCATCATTTTCTCCCCTATAGATTCAAAAAAAATAATTTTACCTCTTCTTTGGCTTGAATTAATACTATTTCGAAGGGTTTTTTTTTTTTTGACCTTTTCAAAATCATCCATGGGAAAATGATGATTTATCAATTGTCAAGGGAGAAAATGATAATAACTCTTTTGGTTATTGGTTATTGGATTGGTTTTAGCGAGGTTTTGAGAGTGTTCTGCGTTGCAGAGAGCTGTTATGGAGCCGGCCATGCAAGGCCGCGACATGATTGGTCGTGCCAGGACTGGAACAGGGAAGACTCTTGCTTTTGGGATCCCTATTCTCGATAGAATCGTTCAATACAATGCCAAACACGGGTGCGTGTTTGTTGTTTGGGTTTTGGTTATTGTTTTGTTTTGTTTTGTTGGTTTGGTTATTGTTTGATGTTGTTATTGGTGGTGTTAGACGAGGGAGGAATCCTCTGTGCTTGGTTATGGCACCTACAAGAGAACTTGCTAAGCAGGTTGAGAAGGAATTCAGGGAATCTGCACCCAGCTTAGACACTATTTGTGTCTATGGGGGCACTCCCATTAACCGTCAAATAAGGGAGCTTGATTATGGGGTTGATGTGGCTGTCGGCACCCCTGGCCGCATTATTGACTTGATGAAGAGGGGTGCTCTCGTTTTGTCCGAGGTTCAGTTTGTTGTTCTTGATGAAGCTGATCAGATGCTTAGCGTTGGATTTGCAGAGGATGTTGAAGTTATCTTGGAGAAGCTGCCACAGAATCGCCAGACAATGATGTTCTCTGCAACCATGCCACCTTGGATTAGAAGCCTCACTAATAAGTTCCTCACCAACCCTGTGACTATTGATCTCGTAAGTGTCAACACTTTCGTCTCATAACTGCTTAGCTTATTATGTTGTGGATTTGTACTCTCTACTGGAGTTATTTATTCTTTTTTTGTTTAGTTGTGATTATGGAAACATATTGAAAACTGTAAAGACCAGTTTTTGTTGGACATTTTGGTCGTGTAGTTGCAGTCCCTTTATTGCTCTTGTTTTGTATTCAGGTTGGAGATTCTGACCAGAAGCTGGCTGAAGGAATTTCCGTTTATTCCATTGCAGCGGACCCTTATACAAAACCATCGATTATTGGTCCTCTGATAACAGTAAGAATTCAGAACTTTATTTCCTCCTCTTTCTGTTTCCTGTGAATCTTGTTATTTTTCCCATTAACTTTATATATTCATAAGCTGTTAAATCATTTGTTTCTCAACAGTAGATACTTGCTTTGTAGGAACATGCAAAAGGAGGAAAATGTATTGTTTTCACTCAGACAAAACGGGATGCTGACCGTTTGGCTTATGCCATGTCAAAAAACTATAAATGCGAGGCTTTGCATGGGGATATCTCCCAGAGTCAGCGAGAAAGGACACTTGCAGGCTTCCGAGATGGTCATTTCAATATACTTGTTGCTACTGATGTTGCTGCACGTGGTCTTGATGTACCTAATGTTGATCTGGTCAGTTCTATATTGTCATTCTTGTTTTACTTATTTTGCAATATTTTGTTGCCTTCTTGGTCACTATTACATGTTTTTGAATTTATCTTGTGCTTCTGATGATAGATAGTTCTGGGGGTTGGCTGTACATAAAAGATAGACCTTTTCTTTTATATATTTATAGGTGATCCTTCTCTGGTTAGTAAGGGTTCTTAACTGGACTATCGGTTCACTTCTTTTTGCTAATAAATTCGTTGTTTCCTATTAAAAAAATAAACAAATCCCTTTATATGTATTCTATTTTTAAAATCCTGAGCTTTTAATTCATATTTTTGTGCTTGTCTCTGATGTGAAGTGGATAAATGTGATGCTCTATATGTGATCATGTGTTGTCATATATTTGTTATTTTATTTTTCTTATTATGTTATGCCAACGAGTTACACTCTGCCTTCCTAATCACGCTTTGATGGTATAATATTGGTTTCATGATGAAGGGCCATTTATTATATTTCACATTTGTAGATACCGTTACCACGACTAGCTCCTCTGACTTTGAGAGATTACTTGGTACGCTTTTTATTTGGATAATAGGAGCAGATATAAATCAAGTATGATGTTAGAGGCAGAGCTGATTTTAGGGTCACGGAAGGTTGGTTTCATGATATTCAATCTGTGTTTTATTGATGAAACCTTAGGTGCATTTTTCAGTCATCACAAGCCCTAGACTCGTACATTACCATAACCCAAGTCAATTAGACAAGTCTCTGTAGGTGGCATGATAAGATTCATTCATAAAATCCTGCTTGCTTAAAAGATGAATTGAAGAACCTAATGGTGTTGTACATTCCTGAGATGACGTAAGTGCAAATGTAGATCAATTCATCAATTCATTAGTTGATTTGAAAGTGCTGGCAGCAAATAGAAGTCTGCTGACTGTAACTTTTAGTCTTTAATAATCTCAATTCAAGCAATTACGGGCTGTATTTGTTTATATATTATTATTACTATTTTGTTTGGGTGGGGTGTTTTATTCTCTCTCCCTCTCTTTTTCTGGGTTGGGAGGGTAGGCGATGGGAGTATGAGGAGGTGGGTTTTGTGGTGGTCTGCCTTGTGATGTTTATGCGATAAGCAGTGCATAAGTCTCATTTTCTGTCAAAAATATGTTTATTTCACTTTTTCTGTTCTATTATTTGCTTTTTCCCAATATATGAAACTGCTACTATTGTTTTCTCTGCATTTTCAAGATGACGTGTTGACCTTTTCCTAATTAGGTAATACATTATGAGCTTCCAAACACATCAGAGACTTTTGTTCACCGGACAGGCCGTACAGGTCGTGCTGGGAAGAAAGGAAGTGCAATTCTTGTCTACACAAATGAGCAGATCAGGACTGTCAAGAGCATTGAGCGAGATGTTGGAAGTAAATTTACTGAGGTAACTTCTCTCACCATTTTGTGTGAAGAATTATATCTGAAGTTTTTATTTTTTTCAATTTCATTTTTTAATTTTTTATTTTAAACAAATGGACAAGTGTATATGGATAGCTATATGATCAAATGCGTTAGTATCAGGATAAGTATGCATGATTGAGAAATGCTCATGTGTAGCATACCTTTATCTGTCAATGCATTACATTGTCTTGTCTGCTTGCGTCGAGGGAAATCATACTCTATACGACTTTCTAATAGTTTTCCCCACATACTATGATTCTGTTAGATGCTCTTTGTTAATTTTATAGTTTATACTTAAGGATAGGGCCTAAGTACCTAAAAAAGAGAAAGATGAGAAGCCAGAGTAAAAGCTCAGGAAGAAGAAAATAAAAAAGGCAAAAGGATTAATTGTTAATTGTTGATTTACAGCTCCCAAGGATAACTGCTGAGGCTGGAATTGCAGACATGATGAGTGACATGGCTGGCCGATATGGAGGAATGAGAGATCGTAGACAAGGTGATATGGGTTCTGGACGCTTTGGTGGTATGGGGGGTTCTGGTTATAGCCGTTCTGGAAGCTACAGAAATCCTGGCTTTGGCCGTTCTGGTGAATTTGGTGGATCTAGATCAGGGAGTTCTGGTTTTAATTCAAACCGAGGTGGTAACTTTGGTGGTTCTGGGTTTAATCGTTCAGGTGGATTTGGGGATTCAAACCGAGGTGGTAACTTTGGTGGTTCTGGGTCTAGTCATTCAGGCGGATTTGGGGATCATGGTCGAGCAGATCGTTCTGGTAGTTTTGGTGACTTGGGCTCAGGTCGTACTAGTAGATTTGGTGACATTGGTGGAAATCAATCAAGGCAAAGTGGTGGTTTCGGCAATTCCAATTCCAATTTCTTTGGCAGTTTTGGAAACAATCATGAGTGATGATAAGCAGAACTCTGGAAGAGCCGTCTAACTTTATTTAAGGTATTTTTTTTTTTTTTAAGAAAGAATATCTTTGTCAGGAAGCATTGAACTCAAGTATGGTTTGTTTGTTTGTTGTTTTATTTTATCTAAATGTCACCTTCTAAAGAATTAGTGGCAGGCTGTTTTATTATATTAGATTTTCCTGATCCTTCACTCCTTTTTAGATGTGTAAATTACACCACAGTCCAAGGGTGCTGTAGTGAGTGAGAGACATTTGATGTGGAAGTTGTGATGTCAAGGTGCTAGATCCATTTCTTTAGAATTTGGAAGTGTAGGGTGAGAAGAGAAAAACCTTTTTTCTGCTTAGCAAATGATGGTCAGTCTTTTACTGGAAGGAAAATTGAAAACCAATTAAGTAATGCAAATGGAGAGAAGCTTTCTATGGTTCATGAAATTTAAAGAAAGGCTAATAAGGAGCAAAAGTGCAGTATACAATGTGCAATAATTCTTACATGATACCAAGTAATCTGCTAGAGACTTTATTGGAGCTGCTTTTTCGTGCTTCTTTGTTTCTCAGTGTTCTCTTTGTAACAGATGAAAGTACAATCTTTCTCTTGTACTGTTGTTTAGTTGCAAATCTAAGGAAATTTCCTGTTTGGGTAGATGAATCATCTTTAGGGATAGCAAAAGTTGGTGTGGATTTTAGTATTCCCGGACTTTAGCCTAGCAGTTATATCTTAATGTGTCGCAAACCAATTTCTACAGCTTTTTTTTTTTTTTTTTTTTTTTTTTTTTTGTGCTTTTAGCCATCTGTTAAAGAAATCAAATTTTCTTGATCAAGATTAACTATGACCCAATTTTCAGTTCTAATTGTCATAAACATAATTATATATCATGAAGGATAATTGTTAATGATCAAATAGGTACATAAGCCACCCCTTTTTTCATTCTCACTTATATTCAAAACATTTGTAACATTTTAACCCAGACAATCCTTCAGGAATTAGTTTTGTACTGCCGCCACAAAGTGAACAAGCTAGGACAAACGAGGGGAAAGAGAGAACTCAAGTGTTATATAAAACTGACATATCCACAAACCCACCCAAAAAGTTCGATCGTGAAAGAGAGCAAGAGTGAAGAATGATTAGGGTGGCTGGCAGCTTTGGGTGGTTGTGCTTCAATTTAGGAGTTTTGAAATTCATTAAGGTTCATTGTTGTTAACTTACAAGACTACAAGCAGGATAGGAAACTTCTTTGTTAATCTATTATTACTGGGCTACTGGATGGGCTGCACGTTTGATTTTGACATGCATATATCTTGCAATGGCAGGTAAAGAGGTCGACTTTACAAGAACACTGACACGGGGATGCCATGAACCATTTTTGGACATTAATGTTTTTGAAGTTTCCAGAATGGTGTATCAGGTTTCTTTGTACCTTAGCTAGTGTTCTGAATTTGCTGTCGATATTCAAGTTATAAATGTTGTTTCTTATATAGTTATTGAAAAGAGGGCCATATGTAATCATTTATTAGAATGTAGTCCGCTATTTCCTTTCTATATTTTCTTTTTGCTGTTATACATATTTATTCTCATTATGTGCGCGAAAGACTGCTGAAACTGTGCTCTTTTTCTTTTCCTCAATAAATCATAAATTACTTTCTCCATCACTGTATTGAACAGATGAAAGTAATATAATTACGAAGAGAGCTTATGATGCTGCAATAGAGTACCCAGAATCCATTTAGACATGTAATCATCATTTTCACAGGTGTGAAAGGATGGAGAAATTACTGCTTGGATAGTGAGAATGGAAGAGTATAAGTTGGTTGAATGCTAATCAGAATATATCTCGGCAGAGTTGTCAAACCTTGACCCGTGAATAATATGATTAAAATCTTCGAATTGAATGAATGTACTAGAACGTGAGTAGTGGAGATGATGCTGTTCCAAATGAATGGAAATGACTTGTGATTCTAACCTCACAAAAAAGAATTATGCTATTTAGGGTAGGGAAAAATGTATTGAAGTTTAAGGAAATAGGTAATTAATAAATGAAATAAGTTCAACAACACTTAAGAATATAGATTTTACCACCTCAAGAATTAATAAACATAGTAGGATAGATTGTTTAGGGATATAGATATTACCACCATAAGTTTACAATCTACCACTCAAGAAACCCATTAAGAGATACAGAATTTTGAGAGAATACAAAGACTAATTTTCATTCAAATTCATTCCTACTTAATATAATTATGATATGTCATATTTAAAGGTTTCAAAATACACATTTTTAAAGAAAATTAATGTTGATAGTCATCCATCAAGTTACCCCTATTGAAAAAATGTCTCCGATTGATTACAGGTCAACAAAACACACATTTAAAAGCTACAAACTTACAAACATTAAATACATCATAATATATTATATATTAACTAAAATTATTTGTCTAGACAATTCACTGTTAATGGAAATATTGAACCAAGTTAGGGTAGCCATGTGGGCTTGGGCTTGGGCCGAAACATCATCAACAATCATTTGGTTAGACTCTTCGACAAGGTTTAGGCTGGGTTGGAGTTGTTTGGATCATGCAGTTGGGCATTAGAAGAGGACCAGAAGGCCTCCATAAGAACTGGGGGTTGCCTTTTATAGGCATGAGCTCCTACCAGTGGCTAGAGAGCTTCTAAGATGAAGGGATCATGTCATTTGATCTCAGGCCCTACTTGACTAGGTCAACCAAGTCATGAGTTCTTTCAAAAAATGGGCTGTCAATTGCTAGCCTGCTCTACGGTTAACCTTCTTAGTTTTACGCTGTTTTGTGTCATTGGCCCTTTTTAATTGTTCGGCCCACATTTTGCCACTATAAATGTATGTTCATTTTATTCTAATAGATCGTTTATTTTTTGGGAAAATTGAAAAAAGGACGCTTTGGAGAAGGTCATCCCCAAAAGTAGCCATTTTATTTTATATTATTAATAAAAGACATTGAAAGGACAAAAACGCCCTTAATGAAAATGGGTGCCATAAGCAGCATCTTGACCCGTCAGCTACTGAAAAGTATTCAGAACCCATTGCAGCCTTCCATTACTGAAACTAACATGTCCATTGTCATGACTGTCCCGCCCATTGCAGCCTTCCATTTTGACCCTCGGTTTGCTCAGTCGATCTTCTTACTTTCCACATCTTATTCTCTGTCATTTGCCACACTAAAAGTGTGTTCCGTCTTCCCACCGCGACAAAAGAAGCAACGGTTGGGGTTTAGGATGACAGTATACTGCACCATAGCTGAGCGACTTCTTAATTTCGATACCAATGTGTACGCTGCGGGTGGTAAGTTTTTTTACTAGTTTTCCTTGATTTGGGTATCCAAAACTGGTGTTGTGAACCAAGGTTGGGCTAGTGCAAGTGGGTTGAGACTGTTTGGTGTATTTTGTGTGTGGTGTTATGGGTGAGCAGTTTTACTTGCTTTGGATATCCGAATGCGGTGATGTAAACAAAGTAAGCACTATACATCTCAATCCGTATGTGCAGATTTGAAAGATTTTGATTCTTATAAATACTGAACATTGGAGGATACGGGAAATGTCCCTCCAGCTGACATTTTTGCTGCTTTCATTCAAGCTCTAATGATAGCAGGGCTTTACTTTTTCGACCACAGCGTTGCATCTCAAATGGCACAACAGAAGGAGTTCAATCTTAGAAAGCCGTCTGCTTGTTGGGATTTATGGTATAAACCACTAAAATATAAATTTGATGTTCAGTTCCTTGTTTATTTTATTGACACTAATTGTTTTATTGTCAAATATGTGTCTTCAGACTTTGCTTTGTGGATGGATTGGCCTACCGCCTTCTAATGGGGTCCTCCGTCACTCCCCCATGCACACCAAGAGCCTTGCAGTTGTCAAAAGACAGGCATGTTTATAACATGTTATAAAATAAAACTGTCATGAGTTTGTGGCAACATAACATGATCAGATAGTGAATTCGTATGTGTGTGACATGTAGTTCATTCAAAGGGCGATGGTGAAGAGCGCCAAGGAAAGCATAAAACACAAAGCTAGCAATTCTGAAATCTATGGCAATATGCAAGCTGTGTTCATAGAAATGGATAGTAGTCCTGCTGTGAGTCGCCCTATTCACAAGTATAGCAATGTTTACAGTTTTAAATAATATCATCATGGCATTATCTGCTTTATGCTGCAGACAATGGTAGCAAAGGAATTAGAAGACTTGAAGGAGGGAGTGATGAAAGGCGAAAAGGAAGGAGAGAAAGTAAATGAAACATTTGATCATGAGAAGCACATTAACGCACATTTACCTGTTGGAGTGAATGAGCAAAGAGTTAGCAATCTGTTGCAGTCACTCCTAGTGGCAGCCTGAGTATGTGCTATACCTGTCATAAAGCTAATTCCTACATCAGTCATTTGGGGCTAATTTGCTTATGTGGCCATTGACAGTCTCCCTGGAAACCAATTCTGGGAACGGATACTACTACTTTTCATTGCACCTAGCCGCCATTAGAAGTGCGTGCAAACTATTTCGAATAGCAACATTGGATTAAGCGTACTTGCCAATGTTTTGACTTACTCGAAGTTAGGCTTTTGCGGGGTCTTGGAAGGCACACATGGTTCCTTCCCGTTGTCAGTACCATACAAATATATTGTCATATTCACTCTCTTCCAGTTTGTATATTTCCTGCTCTGTTTCGGTATTACATGGATTCCCATAGCTGGAATCTTATGTCCATTGCCATTTGTGGCTGTGTGGTGTATTTTTTGTGTGATGTTGTGGGTATTTTAATAGAATGATAAAGTTAGATTGTATTGGTTGTTGTTATTGTTGATGTTGTGGGTATTTTTTTTCAACTTCCTCATATACTTGACGCGAACCATTCAGCAAAGCAAAGGTAGGTCATATATGAAAAGCGAATGTTTTTACTGCGATAGGTTCAGATTTCTAACCGTGTCTTCGGCTTATTTGTCGACTTAGGATGATATCTAGAGTGGATTCCCAACCCGAAAATTGGGAATCCCAACGTTAAAGTTGGGAATGATTGGGTTAATTTTCGATACAGTCCGAATCTAAGGTGGATTCCCAACTCGACAGTTGGGAATCCCAACCTAAACGTTGGGACCCAACGTTTAGGTTGGGATTCCCAACTGTCGGGTTGGGAATCAACCTTAGATTCGACTGTATGGACTCCCAACCCGACAGTTGGGAATCCCAACCTAGAAGTTGGGATTCCCAACTGTCGGGTTGGGAGTCGATACAATCCGAGTCTAAGGTGGACTCGTAACCCTTTTTGTTGGGACTCCGACCCACTGGTTGGGAAATCCCAACCCATTTCAATCCTTCGAGTTTATAACCTCATTCCCAACTCAGAAGTTGGGATCCCAACGCTATGGTTGGGAATCCTACCTGAGTTTGGGAGGGTTCCCGACTGTGGGTTGGGAATCCCATTCTCAACTCTGAAGTTGGGAATCCAAACCCAGTGGTTGGGAATCCCAATCCAGTGGTTGGGAGTCCAAACCCCAAGGTTGGGAATTATGTTCTTAGGTTTGAAATTGAGTATTCTTGTTTGTACTTGTAATAATTCTTGGATAATATTAAAACTTTATAGATTGGAAGTGGGTTGCAACAACTAATTCAATGCACCTCTTAAATTAATTGGAAAGATCTGAAAACCAAGGATGTCAATAGGGAAGATGATGGAGTGTTCGTTAATTCAGTTGATATGAAGATTATCTTAAGGTTGACATTTAGTTTACTTATTTACTTTGATTTTATTGAGATTTTTTGTATTTGTTGATATGCAAACTTATATCCAACAAGTTACTAATTATTCCATAATATAGTTATTATTTAACATTTATGAATCATGAGCTTCTAAAACAACAATATCAGTAAATTATAAAATAAAGGTTCCTCATTTTTTTGAAACAATAATACAACCAAAAAGCATGAAAACTTCAATTCAAGCAATATCTCTGAAATACAAGAACAGAGGATACAATTGCACCACTGTAACATGTCATTCATTTGGTAGTTCACCAAAAATGGAAGAATATATATATATATTTGATCAGAAAACCATCCTTTTGAAGTTGATCATACCTAACCTTTTCTGTTAGCAATCCTACAACTTATTAGAATCTTTACAAGGTTTTTAAACCAAATTATTAAGAAATTTGAAGTCCAAAGTACAAATGAATTTGGGCATAAGAAAAAAATTATGAATGAATAAATAGAGCCTCATGTTGTAGCCGATAAGTGATTCCAAGTTGCGCTGGTGGGAAGCAAATTGATCAAACAATCACATAAGTCGATGCTTTGAGGCCGACTAGATACATTGAAGGATACCCCCTTCAGAAGTCTCAATAGAGCTAAGTGATAAATTATTTGAAAGTCAAATAATTTCGCTTTGTGTTATCTTCACTTCAGCTTGATAAGGTTCAGAAGCTAAGGAATGAGAACAGTTTTCCCCAGCAACACCCCTATAATAACAACCAAAACGACAGTAGATAAATTAAATTATAAAAGCAAAGCGTAGAAAAGATGATCAGACAACCATTTAAGAAATATGTGAGCACATACACTGAGACAGTCATAACAGCATGGGAAGTAGTCGCAAGGACTCCTAATATTATGCTATGCCTGGGTATGACAGATGAAGGCATCGGGCTCTGCTGACGAGCAATTCGCCGAGTGCCAACTCCTAATTCACCATTCTCACCCTTAGAGAACATATCATCGTCAATAAAGCTGAGCAACCATAACATTGTACCTCAATCTGAGGGATAGCTTCAAAGCCCGAACTCCGTAGCAGAGTCTGTGCTTCTAATCACTTTGGGAGCAAAAGCAATTGGGTTGCGAGACTCAATCTGTCTGGGAGTGTGCAAAACAGTAGCTTCATGCATTGGCTTGTTAAAGCAATCCAGACATGATCAAGGCTCAACACAGTAGAGACCCGCCGCAAAGCATTCACAGTAACTATCAAATAACATGAATAATATAAATATATCTCTAACAGCACCTTAAAGCACGCAGAAACAGAAAATGTACTCCATGTGCCCATCAACTTGATGACAATTCGCAGTGTCAATCAAAAAGATGAATAATGCAACATAATGACAAACTGAGATTAAAAAATAAAAATATCATAAAAATATTAGCTAATGAATTAAAAGTAATTAAGCAAATTCAAGACACTTACAGCTTCAAGCATTTTGACCTGCTGCAGTTGCAGCGTTTGCAGGCCATACTTGATCCCGCAAGTTCTAGCTTGAACCTGAATACTAGCAAACATTTAAATGTAATGGCCAAATATTGTGGTCATCTCTCTATAAGGAGAAGTAGTAGTTGCTATACATGCCTCTTTCTTGTAGGACTATTCAGGTCAGCCTCTTCTCCACCAGTAGTTACAGATGGCTGCAGAGCATTTACTGCAACCTTAACTTTGTTGTCACCAGAATCAGAATCCTTCTCCATGGAGTTCAAAGTGGAGGATCCAATAAGAACATTTTGGTTAGATGTCAAAGAATCACAGGACATGGAGCTTCGCATACTTATTAGTTGCTTTGCAGAAGCTAAAGTCTTACACTGGATAAATGTACTATTCTTCGAAGTAGTTGCAAGAGCATTTAGGTGCAAACCAACACGAGGTAACATGGACAAAGAACGACCACCATCCGTCTTACTTGGGACTAAATGCTGTCATCTCAAGAACCAGGCAACGCCTTTGGATTTTGAGCTGCAGCAGAGAACCAGGAAAAATATGGGGAGAAGATGATTGATAATAAACTATGAGTTAGGGAATTGCCAGATGCAGGGCTCTCAAAGAAATGATAGCATTAAAATAACATCAATGATGAAAGTCAAACTAAAGTAGAGACAAAATCTCATCTTACAAATTTTTGTCACCTGCAAAAGAATCCAAACTATCACCGAGTTCTCCTCCCACATTAGCAGCATTAAGAAATCTACAACAGATTAAACACATTAAGAAGCCAAATATTGATATTGCCAATAAATATCATGAATGCCAGGACTTAAAAGACAAGTTTGCCAATCGCCATACATAGCAACTATATCGGAACCAGTGCATTGAACACCCTGGCACCGTTTACCACAAGGGTCTCCTCCACTAGGAACCCACCCAGGAAGTTGAGGAGATCCCAAAGCAGCATGTAAGGTGTTAATCGCTGCCACTATTACAAAATCAAAACCAATGCAACAAATTAGACACAGGAAACAACAGAAAACACACTCACATCAAATAAACATACATTTGCAGCTCAAAATTATTAATACAAAGTCAAACCAGAAACAAGAATTCAACTACTAATACAACTCTACAATTTTCCTTCCATTTGTCATAGTTTCTAGGCAACCAAACAAAGTAAAGAAGCAGCAAACCAAGCTTAGCATCACCAGGATTAGTGACAGCAAGCGAAGTTGTGACAACCCAAATCACATAAAACCCCACAAAGAGCTCTGCATAGATCTTCCATTCCTTGCAAGCTCTACTAGATCTCTTGACTCCCATTGATCACAAAATCAACACCAATATATCTTGCTGCACCACATGAATCCAGTTCGAACTCTCCAATCTGAAAAACCAACCTGATAAAAAAAACAAAAAAACACCATCTGCAATCAGTGATCTTCAAAACACTCACTAATCTCATTTGAAATTGCAGCACAGTTACTCTCTTGAGCAACAAAAGCGAAGTATAACGAAAGACAAAAAATCGTTGTCATTCTAATGACAAGTACAAGAGATGAGAACATAAATGGAACTTACAAGGAAACACAGGTAATGCAAAGTGGAAATGGTACAAATGGAGCCACTAAGGGGAAGAGAAAACAAAACAAAACACAAATGTTGCAGAACAAGTGTTGACAACTTTTGATAAAGTGGAGATTTAAAATGACAAACATAAACAAAAAACTTAAAAGCTAAGAATCAATGTATAAGATTTCCAGTTGTGAAAACGTACGTAGACAAGTGGATAGATATTACATAAGATCCGTTCAAAATAATACTACAACTTTGAAAATTAAAGAAGAAAAGTTAAGCTTAGCAGCTCACCTGTGGAAAACCTAAATGAAAAAGGACTGGGAAAAACACCATCTGCAAAAGGCTTGCAGTTGTAATTATTTTAGCAGACATTAGAGGGCGCTTTTTGGGTAGGAAGCGCCCTCTAATGTAAAATAATTTAATCACGAAACAACCCCAATTTTATGTGAAATTTAGAAATAATTGTACAAAAATTTCCAAATTGAACTAAATTGAGGGGTTGTTGCGTAATTATGTATTAGACATTAGAGGGCGCTTTTTGGGTTGGAAGCGCCCTCTATTGTCAAATATAAGAATCACGAAACAACCCCTCACATTTTGTCCTTTTATTAAATATTTGTACAAAAATTTAGTAATTTCACAAATTTGAGGGGTTTTTGCGTAATTATTTTTTGACATAAGAGGGCGCTTCCTAACAAAAAGCGCCCTCTTATGTTTTGTTTTAAATTACATAATTACACTTATAGTTTTCTAAATTATCAAAAATGACCTTATTATCTTTTGATCAACACTGCCCTTCATAGTGATCTCCTTTTTTGTACCTGCAATTTGAAGGGCAGTTTTGTTCATAAAATAAAGGAACTTGATAATATAACCAATAGCAGGATTATAATTGCATCCTTCCAGGTGACAGTAGTATGATTCAAGAACCAATGTTTGTGGACAGTGTTGATGTTTGTCTTCATTCAGGATTTGGCTATTCATATGGTTTTTTGAATTGGTTTATTTATACTGAAATTTAGATGTATTTAGTATTGTAACCTACTCAATCATGTTGGCAAGAATATGTGACTTATACTTAATATCAAGTGATCTGTCCCTCTCTTGCAATTGGAACACCAGAGATGATTTATTGGAACATTCATCTATTGGAAGAGTGGACTAACACTCTATTCAGTAGAATAAGGTATAGTCATGCACTTGAATACACAAAATGAAACACTGAAACAGAATAAACCATAATATACCCTGCATTTAGGATCTTTCAACTCTATTGCCTTCAAAGGTTTTCTACAATTTTAACATTCATCTCCTCGAGCAGACTCATACTTGCAATTATGAAATGGACAGGGGTGACACGCCTACTTTCTGCCTATAAATTTGTCAGCGTGCTGGGGCTAGAAATGCCATTCCGTTAACAGCCTATGTCCCACACACACTACCTCCATACGGTGCAGTCCGCTGCTGTATAGGGATTTCCACCATACTGTGCACCAACACAGCCTGTCAAACCCCACACAGCTTGCACACATCTCCAACACAGCCTCCTGTATTTCTGTGTTACAATTTCAGAAGCTAACAGCTATACAGAGTTGTCCATCACAGTACACAACAACCATACCTGATGTCATGCTTAATCCAGCAGAAAATATTACCTTGATAGAAATTACAAGTAATCTAAATATAAAAGACTAAATATAACTTGTTACATCAAAGACTACCTAAACACATTCAAAATGACAACAAACCATAGTTCTTTTAAATACAATCAGACCTGGAAATATTTACAGAAAAGTAAGCTACAACAGTAGCTTGCAACAAAAGCAAAACAGAATATCAATTTGCAATAGCTTTAGAGTCTTCAAGAAAAGTTTTAAACTTCAACATTAGCAGAACAGCCCAACGTCCTTGTGTACTTGCAATTGGATCTAAATTACACCTGCAAGACATTAAGTGTGCATATAGTAACACAAAAATGTCAACCATAAAGATGTTACCATAATTTTCTGTGACAAACTTAAGCAAATATAATTAACAGACATATAGCCCAAAATGCATAATAATAAACAGAGGGAAAACAATCAGCAGATGGTTGCATACAAGATTCTTGACGACCAAATGCCAACCTCGAATTTGTCAAGGCAAAACTGTAGAAATTCCTTGCAGTAAGGCCTCTTATATACTGACAGTAGAATTTGCAACCAACATTAAACTTAATAATGCAAGCACATCAACTGTAACTAAGTTTACAAATTGATACCTATCTGAGAGTTTGGTAATCTGAATGCCTCTTTATTGTGTTCCAAATCAGTTGGCTCATACACATCTGCCCCACTTTTCCAATTTGCACGCTTGTCCACATCTGCAAGAATGCCATTAACATCTAGGACAAGAAGCTTCTTCTTGTACAATCCATCTTTCTTTGCAGGAACACAAGATCTATCTTTTTTTGTAAGGGTAAACGAATCCTTTCGCCTTGCATATTGTCCAAGCCCTCTTACCCGTCCTGAAGGCTTTGGTTTTTCTAAGGCAATGGTCAGAATATCATGAGTTCCCTCAACCTGAACTTCACCACTTTTAACCTTTTCTGTGATTTTTTCCTGCATATTTGATCAACAAGAAATACATCAGAATCGTGGATATATGTTTTAAGGAAATAGGTAATGGAGAAAATATAAATCTATATTTCAATATAGAAGTTCTACCATTACTTCAAGTATGCAACTTACTATTTTGTGCACATTTTTTGGTCGATTCCTTGAGAAATACTCCAGCCTTTTCACGTCCTTTTATCCATAATACAGAACGGTCAATCTCCTGGGCGTCATTCTCAGTTTGCTGCAATGAAATGATTATAATTGTGACTAAATATAGTACCATTGACTGCAACAGCTTACTTTTATATAAAACATACCAATCTTTCCTTCAATCTATCGTATCCCATACGTGAGAGACGGCTGGGGTGTTCATTCTTTCTACTATTTTCTATTTGTTTCTTCCTTCGTTCCTAAAAAAGTAATGGTAGTGAATATGCATGAATTGTAACAGTAATCATATCTTAACAAAATGACCAAATTTACAAGAACGTACCAAAAAATGCTCATCTCTTCTGGAGTTTACAAAGATACTCCAATCTTCTTGAGTAATGAAGTTGTACATTTGTGGTGGAGAGTTTAGAGCATCTTCATTGCTCAACATTGGAAGTACAAACTTAGTAGTCAGCATGGATCGAAAATTTCTCCATCTCTTACCGGCTACAACCAGAATCTTCTTCTTCCATTCGTTGTCAATGACAAACAATTCCTGCAAGTCAACATTAATCAGTCATAAGACATATCTAAATATAAATATGGGAATCCGTTGACAAATAAGTCAAGTTTATACCTGAATGGAAGTCCATAATTTGTCCTTAAGTTCCTCTGGCACAACATGCCAACTTTCATATTTTATAGATATTTGTTCTCTTACCGCTACGCCTATAAAACTTCCTAATGTAGCAGAACCAGATTTCTCTCCATCTATCCTTATCATTTCTCCCTTACTTCTTAATTTGAGGATGTTTTCTAACTTAGTCCGACCTCTGCGTTTCGACTTTCTGGTAGCAGCTTCGTTGATATGTTCTTGCTGTTTTTCAGAATCTTCGCCGCTACTGCTAACCAAAGGGTCCATAGTGTTAATCTGCATGAAAATGTTGAAAATTCTGTGATTACATTGATGTAAGGTGGAAACATATTAAACGAAATATGAAAGTAAAATAAATATTTCATTGTTGAAAATGTTGTGAGTACATTGCTGTCAGGTGGCAAAGAGCCCGTCTCAGCCAATGAGGACATAAGAAGACGTTGAGGCTGATTTGCAGAAACAAGCCAGTGAGGGGAGATTATGGGAGAACAGAAGTAACATAACCCAAAGGCGACGGTGTCTGTGGGACGCTGTGACAACAGGGGATATTCAGACGGCGGCGGTGATGGTCGGACAGACAGGCACGGCCATGCATGGACGGAGTTACGGCGACATCGATTTGGTGGGAGAGGGAGACGATCGATATTCCGTTTGGCCAATGGTTGAGGCTCACTTGATGGCTGGGACGACGACGCCGGTTTGACAGATTGGAGACGGGGACGGCGACTCTTGCACTGAGTGACGGGGACTTGCCGTCGTCGAAATAAATGCGAGGGAGAGAGTGAGACGACTTAATGGTTTAATGAAGCAGTTACATTTTGAATCTTTTTCTCTTTATATACCACCCATACATATATTTATATATATATATATCTATAACCATAACATTAAACTCTATCGTAATTAAAACAATTTGAGGGGTATTTCGTGATTACAAATATTAGAATAGAGGGCGCTTCCTACTCAAAAAGCGCCCTCAAAAGTGTTTTTAAATATTACAGAATTGGTCAATGAACCTTAAAAATTATAAAAAATGACCTGATTGATTGTTACAACTAAACTGCCCTTCAATGACCCGTTTTGTGAATGAATATTATACTCTAATGTTAAAAAGGCATTGTTGAAGCACAATTCATAGTCTTATATTAACAAAATATTGAGCTAACATCAGAATCGAAATAAGTTGTACACTTTATTAAAATGTACACATATTTCGTAATTACAACAATGGCAGGGGGCATTTCATAATTACAAATATTAGAATAGAGGGCGCTTTCTACCCGAAAAGCGCCCTCTATTAAATTTTTAAAAATTACATAATTTGACGATGGGTTTCAAATTTATTAAAAAAGACCTTACTAATTTTTTACCAACACTGCCCTAAAAGTTTTACTGATTGTGAAAAAATATTTCACTCTAAAATTAAAAAGGCCTTGTTGAAGCACAATTCAACACTTATATTAACAAAAGATTGGTCTAACATCAGAGTCGAAATAAGTTGTAAAATGTATTAAAAGGTACACATATTTCGTAATTACTAAAATTTGAGGGGTAATTTAATAATTACAAATATTAGAATATAGGGCGCTTTCTACCCGAAAAGCGCTCTCTATTAAATTTTTTAAAATTACATAATTTGACGATGGGTTTCAAATTTATTAAAAAAGACCTTACTCAGTTTTTACCAACACTGCCCTAAAAGTTTTACTGATTGTGAATAAATATTACACTCTAAAGTTAAAAAGGCCTTGTTGATGCACAATTCAACGTCTTATATTAACAAAAGATTGAGCTAACATCAGAGTCGAAATAAGTTGTAAAATTTATTAAAAGGTACACATATTTCGTAATTACAACAATTTCAGGGGTTATTTCATAATTACAAATATTAGAATAGAGGGCGCTTCCTAGCCGAAAAGCGCCCTCTATTACATTTTTAAAAATTACGAAATTTGACGTTGGGTTTCAAATTTATTAAAAACGACCTTATTAATTTTTTACCAACACTGCCCTTCACAGTTTTACTTATTGTGAATAAATATTACACTCTAATGTTAAAAAGGCATTGTTGAAGCTCAATTCACAGTCTTATATTAACAAAAGATTGAGCTAACATCAGAGTCGAAATAAGTTGTAAAATTTATTAAAAGGTACACATATTTCGTAATTACAACAATTTGAGGGGTTATTTCATAATTACAAATATTAGAATAGAGGGCGCTTCCTACCGAAAAGCGCCCTCTATTACATTTTTAAAAATTACGAAATTTGACGTTGGGTTTCAAATTTATTAAAAACGACCTTATTAATTTTTTACCAACACTGCCCTTCACAGTTTTACTTATTGTGAATAAATATTACACTCTAATGTTAAAAAGGCATTGTTGAAGCACAATTCACAGTCTTATATTAACAAAAGATTGAGCTAACATCAGAGTCGAAATAAGTTGTAAAATTTATTAAAAGGTACACATATTTCGTAATTACAACAATTTCAGGGGTTATTTCATAATTACAAATATTAGAATAGAGGGCGCTTCCTAGCCGAAAAGCGCCCTCTATTACATTTTTAAAAATTACGAAATTTGACGTTGGGTTTCAAATTTATTAAAAAAGACCTTATTAATTTTTTACCAACACTGCCCTTCACAGTTTTACTTATTGTGAATAAATATTACACTCTAATGTTAAAAAGGCATTGTTGAAGCACAATTCAACGTCTTATATTAACAAAAGATTGAGCTAACATCAGAGTCGAAATAAGTTGTAAAATTTATTAAAAGGTACACATATTTCGTAATTACAACAATTTCAGGGGTTATTTCATAATTACAAATATTAGAATAGAGGGCGCTTCCTAGCCGAAAAGCGCCCTCTATTACATTTTAAAAATTACGAAATTTGACGTTGGGTTTCAAATTTATTAAAAACGACCTTATTAATTTTTTACCAACACTGCCCTTCACAGTTTTACTTATTGTGAATAAATATTACACTCTAATGTTAAAAATGCATTGTTGAAGCTCAATTCACAGTCGTATATTAACAAAAGATGATTGATATGTGTTTAATAGCATGTCATTTACGGGTTTCTTTTTACATTTTTATGTATTTGTTGATTGATGGCGTTTATTCAACGTTTGGTAGCTTTGACATCAGCAGATCGAAGGAAGGAGTGGTATAGCATTTGATAAGCAATATTTAAAAATTGCTTGAAATGTGTACAATTGCGTGCTTTTGTTGAAATAACTGCAAATCGTATGAAGGTCGTCCATTCAATTATAAGCAGCCTTAAAGTTTACAGAGCACTTACATTGTAATATTGCTCCTTTTTTTAATGAAAAGAATTTGCTCATGGTCCGCCTTCGTATCCTTACTTTTTAAGTTTCCAGCATCACCTATATCGTTGCACCAGAATGTCAAATTTGATTTACAATCGGTGTTGTTTACATTATTATGTTCGATTTGAACCATTGGAGCAACATTTATTCAATGAAATCAATATAATGACATTTATATTTTTAACTTCCATTATCCAAGAAGGATTGAAAGTACATAAGAGAAGAAGAACTTCCCAATCTAGGTACTTAATTCCCAACCCCCAACGTGGTAAATATAAACCTTGCGGGTTTACATCATAACTCCATAGTGTGAATGGACAGGAATGTCCTTAATATAAATGGTGCCCTTTAATTGGACGGATACAAACAGCGTTCTCACCCCTCTCATCATGCAGGTTACCTTTCCCGCGTAGGAGCGTCTCCCGCCAACCAGTCAGGACAGAGCACTTAGATTGTGGACCAGGTATTTTAACCCGCCCATCGGCCGTCCACTCTGTCACTGTCGACGGCGAACAAGTCTTGCCCACGTGGATGTTCTGACTGTGTCGCCTCTCACGCAAAGCAGGTGTGCAGCATCTCTTCCAACTGAAGTTCCTGTACCTGCTGTATGGGGAATATTCCACAAGTAAACATATTACAGAACTGAGCAAGAATGCATGTGTGTTGTGATGCATAGGTGGAGTTTTGTGTGTCAAAATTAGGAGGTTGTGCTTATGGTTTTTTGTTTTTTTTTTTTTTTGTGAAGGATTGTTTTTTGTGTTTGTCAAATGCTACTACTGGGCTATGATAGGGTGGCATAGAAGTTATGGGAAATAGCATTCTGTTGCTATTAGAAGCATACAATGGAACTATCATATGTTGTGGTCCATTTTAGCTGTTACGACATGGGTAGTAAAATTTCTTTTCCATTTATCAGTTTGTTGAACTTCATCAATAATTTGTTGGTTTGTTGTTAGATTTTTATATACATACTTGTTGTTAGATTTTTATATACATACTTGTTAAGTGCTGCTGTGTACTCAATGTTTGGTACCTTTGGTTGGATATTATATTTGAAAGAATAATATATTGGCATGAAATGTGCAGATTGTTGTGTTGTAATTTTTCTTTTGACATTCATGACATTGCTTTGGAGGAAAAATTGAGTAATGCAACTTGCACATATTTCGGAGTTGTGAGAGTAGTAGTGGTTGTGTGTGCCAAACCAGCACAAGGCAAGCTTAGGATATATTGCTAACCACAAGTATTTGCGTAATTTGATAGGTTGAGGGATATGGATAAAGTTCGAATCGTAGTTCAGTACAATGGTGAGTGGATAAATAAGGGAGGAAACCTGAGGTATGAAGGTGGGAAGTCGAAAGGAATTTTGTTGGCGAAGCATGCAGGGTATTCAGAATTACATGCAGCTGTATGTCGTGCAGTTGATATAAGCCCAGCTGAATTTGGAATATTGATGAAGTTCAAATGTAAAACGTGTGATGCCACCCCACCAATTGAGGTGTTGGATGATAGTGATGTTGAGTTCTTTATTGCTGAAGTTACTGATGTATTCACGAGGAATGCATTATGCATTACATTGGAACGTAAAGAAGACTCAACAGATACCGTGTTAGTAGGTGAGGAAGAATGTGCCACGAAAGTTGGAGTACAAGATGCTGCACGAAAATGTTGCAGCAGTGACTTGCCGGATTGTGCAGGAGTGACACTAAGCGATGAAGATGTGATGGGGGTTCACAAATATGCAGACTTTATATTTGATCATTATGGTACTGAAGCTGCAGATTTCTGTACTCCACCAATGGCAGCTGTGGAAGCATCACCATTTGATAGGGTTGACAGTGCGAAGCAGAAAAAGCTGAATTCAGAAGAAGTTGAATGGGATTGTCATGTTGCAACGACATCAACAGTTCCTCTGGCAATAGAGGGTGGCTGTATGAAAGACAGATTTTGCAACAGTGTTAAAGAACCGCGGCATGGTGATATATTCACTAATAAGGAAGAGCTACAACTGACGATAAGAAGGTTAGCTGTTGGTAGACAATTCAATGTAAGAGTAAAGAAGTCCACAAAACAGTTATTGGTTATGACTTGTGTGGATAAAGGTTGCACATGGTGGTTGCGGGCAACAAAACTTGGGGGGTCAGACTCTTTTTCTGTGCGGAAGTACATTGCAGATCACACGTGTTCTCTTGATGCGCTCGTGTATCACCGTCCGCAATGGACAAGTAAACTGATTGGGCATTGTATCAAATGGAAGTATCAGGGTGCTTCTCAGTGTTATCGTCCAAATGACATTGTTGAGGACATGAAGAAAATGCATGGGCTAAGTTGTAATTATAACAAAGCATGGAGGGCTAGAGAGGTTGCAGTGACGTTAGCAAGGGGATCACCGGAGCAATCGTATAGTGTGCTTCCGCTGTACTGTGCGATGTTGGAAAGGGAAAATCCAGGGACTATGACCCACATTGAATGTGATGCTTCCAATCGGTTCAAGTACTTTTTCATGGCCTTAGGAGGTTCGATTGCTGGATTTAAATCTTCCATTCGGCCCGTTATAGCTGTTGATGGAACTTTTCTGAAATCCAAGTATAAAGGTACCCTATTTATTGCGACTTGCATGGATGGCAATAACCAAGTGTACCCAATAGCTTTTGGTGTTGGAGATTCAGAAAATGATAACGCATGGATTTGGTTTATGACAAAGCTGCAGGTCTGCATTGGAGAACAAGCTGATCTGGTGTTCATTTCAGATCGAAACACAAGTATAGCAACGGCGATAAGACATTCGTTTCCTGGGGCATTGCATGGAATATGTATGTATCACCTGGGGCAAAACATGAAGGTCAAATGTACAGGTCGCAACGTGCAGCAGATGTTTTATAAGGCAGCCAAAGCATACCGGGTATCACTGTTCAATGTGATTATGTCCCAAATCGCAGCAGTTAATAGTGACGCAGCTGAGTATTTGATGGATGCGGAACCAAAAAAATGGGCTAGATGTGAGTTTGATGGTAGAAGATATTCCATAATGACAACAAACATTGCAGAGTGTTTGAATGCCATTTTGAAGGAGGCACGACATCTACCGATGACCAAGTTAATAGAGCATATACGTGGCCTACTTCAAAGATGGTTTTGGGAAAGGCGTGAGGAAGCTAGAAAAATGGCAACGCCAATGACCAAATGGGTTGAAACGAAGCTTCGAGATAGAATGAAGAAAGCTTGTAGTTATCCTGTGCGTCCCATTGATGTCGATAGGGACCTTGTCATCGATGGAGTTGTGAACCCGGTGGTGAACCTGAAGAATAGAACGTGTGACTGCAAAAAATTCCAAACCGACCAACTGCCATGTGCACATGCACTAGCAGCCTGTAGTAGTCGGCGGTTATCTTGTTACAACTACTGTGCTGCATACTATAGAACTGAAACATTAGCAGCAGCTTATGCAATTTCCATTAATCCTGTTGGCCCGCAAGATGATTGGATTTGGCCTGAAGGTGTTGACGTTCCTGTTGTCCTACCACCTGAAGGTCGCAAGCCTCGTGGACGACCCAGTACAACAAGAAAACCTTCGAAAGGTGAAGGTAAGAAGCAAGCAAAGTGCAGCAGATGTGGTGGCTTTGGACACAACCGACAAAAGTGTAGGGCACCAATTCCGGTTAGATAATGTACTGTCCAGGTAATGGGCTGCCGTTTAGACATTGTAAGAGCGTGAACTTAATTTATAATATACTTTTTTGAGAAGACATTTGAAAATTTAGTGAATTATATGTTCATATCTTCTTTTCACCTGCGGGCTACCCCCTGCACATTAATTTATGTTCATCTGACATTATGATTCGATGAATACACGACAATCTGCTTGACTGAGTTCCATCCTCGTAATTAAAGGAATTGGTGGACGAATCTGGTTGTCATAGATTTATTGCGTTCCCTTTGATGCAAGTTGAGTGGATATATGGCATTATCAGTTATGTTGTACATAATGTATACACATGTTCTTGTAATATAACCAAAAACGTTGTGGGTGATGTGGATGCAGACGAATTTGATCAGAGTATAATTTATATCGCCTTGATTCCTTCTCATAGAAGTCATATAAGCACAACTACGCCCAGCATTTTAGCAATCACATATGGGGGTATAGGATGATGGGTACATTCGTTGACGGTTTGGTCACTACGAGTTTTTGACAATGGTGTTTTTAAGAATGTAATAAATTTGTTATGTTTAAAGGCAAACCTCATTCAGTGATTCCTTGAAAGTACCAGTACAATGGAGATGAAGATCATCATGTTTGTTGTACTCGTTGGGTAGTGGTAATGATAATATAGATGACAAAATGTTTAATGTTACGTCATGGCGCTTCATTTAAAAATATATGAAAATTGTTTTTAATATTGGCGAAGTAGGCGACGTCTGGGTGTATACCAAACATTTTCAATTGAATTAAATTTGGGTTACATTCATTAAACCTTACAGAAGTAACACAACATAATGTTTTGCAATCGTAAATCAAACATATTCTTGTGTATAAAGTGCCTCTATAAACATATGTACACAGAAGGGAATTGCATCAACACCTTTCCGCTTCATTCCTACGTCATACATCCTGATCTTGAGGTAACGCACACCTGATGAAGTTGCTATGTTTGACTGTCCAGCCATAATGCAACACCATTTAGTTTTATCACCTGCTTATACATTTCGATCAGTTTACACAATCAAGGTTAAATTACCCAAAGCTGTGAAATGGCTCCGCTCATTAATCACATACCAAACACCAAAAACCTTACATTCATATATGTTCACATCAAGCGTTATTGACAACAAAAAATTAAAACACCCACCTTTTCCACAATTTCCTGCCCTTCTCAAAGACTGAATTGTCAAACGTCTACAGACCATAAACACAATGTGGTGTAACCAATGTCTAAAGGCATATATACCAAGTAACGATAAGTATGACAATACTAAGCCAGGGAAAAATATCTACAAGAACAAAAACCAGCAGTAGCAAAAACCTTTTAGCAGCTTCCACAATATTATTAAGCTGCACTATCAACCTGCTGAACGAGCGAAATCTGCTGATGGTAATTTATTTTTGCAAATTCAGCTGCGCAAAAGTGTCACTGTCAGCCTTGGTGACCGCAGACCTAACCTGCTTAACACATGAAGATGGAACATTGACAATTGCATCCGTTACCAAATGCATCAAATAACAGCGTTGTCATATGCGAAAATAAAATTAGTACCCCCATGTAACTGACGAGACCAATTCCAGAGGTCCACAGCTAGCTGCTCCCGAAAATTTAGTATGTCAAATTTGTCGAATGAGTTCACCGCCATTCCGTTTGCCATGAGTTCGGCCAACTTGATAACAAAGATTCCACAATCACCGCTACTACATAACATTGACCAAAAACATGTTAGCACATGACGTACCGATAACACATTATGATAACGGACACAGCAGCCTGTGGTAATGTCCAGCTTACCCTGGTTCTTGTTGTGGTGTGTCATTGCAGCGTGACACAGTCCATCCGTCCTTCATATACCAGTTGGCACTCATGCGCGAATCTGCCTGATAGTGATCAGTCTTCTGAAGGAGCTGCGGCAAAAGTGTCTGTATGGGCAGTAGAAACTGTGTGTAATTGCGAACGTAGGTGCCCAGTGAGTCATACAGCGTAATGGTTCGCTCCCTGAAGTGAACTTTGACGAGGACCCAATGTACACCCCTGTAATTCAATGGCATGTACAGCTACAGAGAGGACAAACCAGAAAACAACCACCATTCAGTTTGCGTATGTAACATAACCTACAATAAGAGGGTGCGTTACAAAATATTCGTAATGGTACCGTGGTTAGTCCCTTCCATGGCCGACAAGCTACGTCCCTCGAATCATTTCTGCTGCCGGACACCTCCCCCTTTGCATATCGTATGCACATGTCGTCGTCCTCCCATATGGGTTTTTTCTTCGTATAGTGCTCCCATTTATTGTGCAAACGTTGCTGCATATATTAAACCAAAAAACATAATCAGACAGCAAGAAATAGGATGGTGGTAACCTATAACTGATGTTACCGTACCACAAAAAATATACTAACCCCAAACAAAATATCTGTGGTGGTGAATGCTTCCGTATTCCTAGTACGGCACCTCATCGCCTTCCATCGGATAAAGCAGAAAGCTGCATCTATATGCTGCACAGTATTAAAATGTAAACATTAAAAATAAGATATATATGTATGACATACCAAGTATCGATATTGAATATACGAACCGAATCAGACAACCACACATCGGCTTTGGACAAGTCCCTAAACCATTGCCGATTGCAGTCGCCCGTTGGCAAACGTATGGTTGGTCTGCGAGGGAAATACAAGCGATTGACAACTTATTATATTTTGAACATTTGAACGTGACTAATTATCAATAACAATTAAGGTAAAAGGACACGGAAACGTACAACTCATTCGGCACATGTTCGTCCCGCCATGCTTTAAATGCTATGAGTTCACTGGCGGACGGCTTACGTAATGGTTCGAATTTCGTCCGCTTTCTTGTACCAATTTCGATTTCCTCAAATGGCGACGATATTTGTGGACCTTTTTTCCGCTTCCGCTTCACATATTTGTATTTGGGTATGATCTGCATACTTACATCTGAACCTATCGAAGGTGACCCAACTGTTGGTTGCATGTGTGTAACAGTGGTTGTAGTAGCTGGGTCAAATTGAATTTTCCTCCGGGAAGTGTCTGCTGCTGCATGTCTGACTTCCGCACTGCCCTTTGACCGCTGACTAAACCTTCTGTCTAGAACATTTCCCCGCCGCCTATCTGAGAGTTCGGTTTCTGGTATTATCTTCACACTTGCATCCGAACCAATAGAGGGCGACGCTTGCCATGCTGTTGGTGGCACAATAGGGTTCACCGGCTCTTTCAGACCTTCACTGTGCGCTTCCTGATGGTACAAACCGTCTCCATATGTATCGTCTGGAACCGGCAGATGTCCTTCCAACCCACTACTATCATCGTTGGTTTCAGGACGTATGTCTTCCTTGTCCTGCAATGCAAAATTGAAACGATATCAGTAGATGTTTATGCACGTTTGTAAGCCGTGAGACCAGCAACTACTTTTCATGTCTACCTTCGCAGCAGGTGGCTGCTGTTCTGTAGGAACAGCAGTGCTTCTCATTAAAAATTCCATGATGTTGTCCACCTTCTTCTTTGTTTCCTCTACCAGCTGCATTGTCTCTTCTATTTTCTTGTATGTGTGCCGTTGTTCTTTCCTTGTTTCTTGCTGAAACTGCTGCAGCTGTTTCTGGATGGCTTGTAGTTGACCACTGCTATCCTTCGCAGCCTGAAGACAAATCAGCAGGTGACGCTTACATGGACAACTCAAACAACAATAACTAAAGCCGAAAAGCGAATTATCAACACCTGTACCTCAACAGACGGTCCTCTTCCAGCAGGCTGCGACTTCAGAAATGCACGAACACTGTCTTGATCGGAACACCCCTCAGCTGGACCATCCTCCTCCCTCACGAAATACTTGCAGTAATCCTCCTTTTCCTCTGCAGCCGTCACCTCCAACGTTTGGTGAGCTTCAAGCTGCCATGACATCAAAACAAAATAGAGTGAAAACATGAAGTACAACGTAGGGTGTGTAAGTAGTTAACGATTTCAGGTACATACATCAGAGCGATGCAATAACGTGACTATTTCTCCTGATTTTGGGGTTGCAACAGAACTCCAACTTACGATTCGGGGCAGCATATTGCTGCATTTCAGTCCAATATGCTGCCCAATCAAAGGAATTGCTTCACATGCCCATATCTATTAGTGCACAAAAAACCCATCACACCTCATTGTCAAACGAACCAACCATTAGTAACCAAAACAAACCAAGACCATAGAACTTGTACCTGAAACGCATATGGGAATCCAGACAAAGAATAGAATGCACTGTCTGCCTTGTAGTTGTGCCTTTATTGCGTTTACCCACGTTGGCAGCCATTTTCTTAAAATCCTTTTTCATGCCACTCAATGTCATCTCGTAGCAGCAACGACCCCATGGGTATTGGTTGAAGGCATTCATATCATCCAACAATTGAATATGCTCCCTTTTAATGTGGTTCTTCGGATCCTTACCAAGTAACACCATTTCTAAGAAGTAGAGCAATGCAAGTTTGACAATGTCCTCATCATTGTCCAAAGAAGCACTCCTAAAAGTAGCGTCTAGCGTTTTGTTCGAAACCTTGCTGCTACCATTAAATATTCTGCGGCTAAACGGGTCAGCGGTTGTACATTCCTCACTTGACCAGTCTTTTGGGTATGGCCCACAATCAAGCCCTGTGATGAGTCCAAATTCTTGGATGGAGAACCGAATGACACTATCATTGGGAAGGGCAAACCACAACTCGGCATCATCATCACATTCCACTTGTCGTAGAAGCAAGTTATGCACTAACTGACTGACAAACTTAAGCTCATTCATCTTAAACAATTTACCGAAGCAAGACCTACTAAACATGTCCAATTGCACGTCACTTAACTTGTCAGCTATAACTTTTATGGCTCCCACCTTAGAGAAGCATGTAACTTTCCCACTAAAATGTTGTACGTCTGTTATCTTGCACGTAATAGCACCAGCCATGTTTGTAGGAACCTGCAGTTACAACAGAAAACAGTGTTAATAACATCAACCCCATTTCACTTTTCACATCTAACATAACATAAAATATACGGGTACAATTTCGATGTCCATAACATAACATATAAGATATAGGTACATTTTCTGTGTCCATCGCAGAACTACGCTGATATGGTTCGATTTTGGTACACTATTACCACTTCCACACGTCTGTCACAGCAGTAATTTGCCAAATGTCACCTAATCTATGCATAACAAAAGGAACCATAACTAAAATATAACTACCAACCAAATAACCTCTACGTTGACATTCTCTACTGCAAAGATTGGATTCCCAACATACCAAATGGCCATAGATTTGTTTTTTTTGTGTACTTTCGGGATTTGGCAGATATCCCCACTCTAAGGTTGCGATCCCAACTCTGAGGATGGGATCACAACCTCGAAGTTGGGATCTAAACTCTGAGGTTGGGATCCAAACTCTGATGTTGGGATTACCAGACATCCCAACGTGATTGCGCTCCCAAATCTTAGGTTGCGCTCCCAACTCGGAGGTTTGGATCACAACTCTCAGGTTTGGATCCCAACTCTTAGGTTGGGATTAACTGAGATCTCAACATTATTACGCTCCCAAATCATAGTTTTCGATCCCAACTCGGAGGTTTGGAT
This sequence comes from Litchi chinensis, assembly GCA_019925255.1. Classification (NCBI taxonomy): domain Eukaryota; kingdom Viridiplantae; phylum Streptophyta; class Magnoliopsida; order Sapindales; family Sapindaceae; genus Litchi; species Litchi chinensis. The sequence goes on along the minus strand of CM034461.1, from coordinate 24,212,018 downwards.
CACAACTCACGGGTTTGGATCCCCACTCTCAGGTTGGGATCAGCTGTAATCTCAACATGATTGCGCTCCCAACTCTTAGGCTGGGATCCAAACTTGGAGGTTTGGATCACAACTCGAAGGTTTGGATCCCAACCTCAGAGTTGGTTGGGATTAGATCAACATGATTGCGCTCCCAACTATTAGATTGGGATCCTAACTCGGAGGTTTGGATCACAACGCCCAGGTTTGGATCCCAACTTTTAGGTTCGGATTAGCAAATATTTCAACACTATTGCTCTCCCAACTATAAGGATGGGATCCCAACCTCAGAGTTTGGATCCCAACTCTCAGATTGGGATCTCAACTCTTTGGTTGGGATTCGACTATATCCCAAACTCACTCCGATCCGAACCCTAACGTTGGGATCCCAACCTGAGAGTTTCGATCACAACTCTAAGATTTTGATCCCAACCTATCCCAACCATGAGTTTGAATTTCCCTACCATAACGATAGGAATTCCAAATGCATGACTAAGAATCCTCACTCCCATTTCCTAAATCCCAACCTGTAAGCTGCCGAAACTACAAATGACTGGTTTCCGAATCCCAACTGTCAGCTCATGATTCCTCACTTTACAGTTGGTATTCTCAACCAGGTTGGGTTTCAACCAGAAAATTAGTTAACGAAACCACAACCTGGAGGTCGGGATTCCCAAAGTCTTGGTAAGGAATTCCAATTCCCTACCAGCATGTTGAGAAAAATGACCTCCAAGTTGGGATTCCAAACTTCCTGAATGCTACTTCCCCACCCTCGTGGTTGCGAATACACACCTTCAAATTAAAAATCCAAACCCAATTGTTGGGAACTAAACCAAATTGTAAACCATCACAACCCCAATGAATAATCCAACAACTCCAAACCTTGAAATTCAATCGACGTTGACACTACCCATAAACTACAAATGGAATCGTTTATAAAGGTCAAAAACAGTTTTTCAATATTGATAACATCCCACAGTTTATGCAGTAACATACAACCACATAGTCTACTACCATCTCACAACCCCAATGATTTATCCAATAAATGGAATCATTTATAAAATTCCATAACATAATGTCAATAATCATTACAACATCACACAGTTTGCACAAACATACAACTACCAACATAATGCTATAAACAAACACTCCAGACTCAATATTTTCTTACTTTGCAATTTTTTGTACGACTTCCTACTTCTTGCTTCAACTTTTTCCCTCCTCTGCCTTCACCTTGATTTGCTTCTTCTTCCCTCTTTTCCTTCGTCGACTACTTTCTGCCACTGGTGGATGCAGCAGATGTCAGGTCAGTATGTTACTGTTTCCTACAAACAGAAGAACATAAAAGACGTACTTACCTTGACAGAGCACGAGGCTCGGACCGTCGTGTTTACTTTCTTAAATGCTATCGTGAGCCCGCTGCTGGTTGCAAGACCGACGGTCGGTGGAGGAGCGACAGTGCTGTGTCTACGTGATACGGTGCGTAGAGAGAGTTCCACCTACTGGGTCCACGTCAGGTGCAGCGCCAGTGATCGGTGGGCCCAGCGCCGGTCCGACCCGCTACTTTCGTCTTCAGATATATGTGCTTCCTTCGACGTTGACGACGACCCTGCAATGGTTGGGCATGGATAGCGATGGATAGCGACCCTTGCCGGTTTGGTGGGGTCAAAAGGGTGTCTATCCATCTTGTAATTAACTGCCTAATCAGGGGTATTTTTGTCCAAAAATATACCCATCTGAATAACCTCACAACTGAAAGGCCATTTCTCGATAGGGTCATTCAAAAAGGGTTACATTTGGTTAAAACCCTTATTTTTTCTACTTATAACTTAATGTTGCTAAATTACCATTATTAAGATATATATATTTTTTGTAATGGTTAAGTCATTTAAAGTTGTCTAAAAATAACTAAAAAAAATAGAATTTTTTTTTAATTTTAATTTAATTGTAAATCACTTAATGATATTTTAAAATATTTTATTAGAAATCTATCCTCCTCAAAAAAAAAATATTTTCAATTTATCTTAATTTTATATTATAAATATTTTTTCCCAAATACTTATATGATGCATTTAAAAAAAAAAAAAAACACTTTTTTTTTTTTTTTTTTTTTTTAAATAAGACTAATGTATTTTAATTTAGAATTTAGACATTTACTTTTTACGTGTTGTTTAAATATAATTCAACTCATTGATCATGTCATTTTTTTATTTTAATATATAAATATAATTAATTCTACTATACCTTTTAATCATATTTTAATTATAAATAAATATTACTAACATTTTTTTTTGTTTGCATTATATTAAATAAAATTACATAGCAATTAATAGTAAAAATTGTAGAAATGTTAAAATATTAGTTTTCAAACAATTTTAATTATAATAAACACATAAGTTTATAATATATTCAGATGTCAAGGGAAAAGAAAAACAAATATGTTATTAATATTTTGAGTTTCAGTCATTATTCAGTTTTCAGTAAATTTCAACAATTTTAATTTTAAAAAATACATAAGTTTACTATGCATTCAGATGTGAGAGAAAAAAAACAAAACAAAACAAATATGTTATCAACATTTCAAGTTTAAGTCATTATTCAATTTTCAATTAACTTTTGTTTTTAGTGGAATAAACTAAAGAAGCATTTACTTAAATTGTAGGAATCAGAATGATATGAAATCAAAATAATGTATTGCAATCAAAATAAGTTGTTTATTTCAATTGCAGGAATCGGAATCAAAATCAACAATATCTCATTAAGCTGTTTACTTTATTTTGGAATAAAAAATGATTAATTACAAGTTACAATAATGCCCTTAATTAACAATATCTTATACTCCATATAAAAAAAAAAAAAAACTTTCTTAACAATATTTTCATAAGTATATTATGTATCTATATTTTATTTTTTATTTTGGAGAAATATCAATTTAATCCCTAATGTTTAGTAAAATATTATTTTTTTACTCACTTATGCGTTTTCAATACTCTTCATCCCTAATATTTAAGAAATTCGTTAATTTAATCCTTCTATCAGTTGATCATTAGTCAAACTTAACGATTTGAAAGATATTTTAGTTTTTTTATTCCACTAACCATTTAAAATAAATAAAAAACTATAGATCTTTACCATCCGTCAAAGTTATGATGGATGGTGGCAATTTAATGAGTTTAATTAAAATAAAATTAAAATAAAAATATATATAATTATTAAAGAAAAAACAAAAAAAATAATTTCTTTAATAATTATATAATTTTATTTATTGAAATGACCTTATTATCCTTATTAATTTAATTATAAAATATATTAAAAAATAAAATTTAAAAAATAAAATTAAATACTTAAACATATAGTTAAAACTAAAAATAAAATAAAAAAAAAAAAAAAAAAAAAAAAAAAAAAAAAAAAAAAAAAAAAAAAGGTTTTGATCTTTTTTTTTTTTGAAAAAAAAATGGTTTCAACTTAAAAAATAAAATAAAATTAGAATTTTGAGATCTAATTTCACCTAGAGCTTCAAATTGTCTAGAATCACTCCAGACCAAAATCAAACTCAAGACCTTGCTGCAAAAATTTTAACTTTTCCCCTACAAATTTCTCAATAACCAAACAACAAGACATCTCACAATGCGACCTCCTCTCCATAACCCAATAGAATTATTTCTAAAAACTAGAAAATTGAAACACCATAGCACCAATAGAAACAATAACACACAATAAAATCTAGAGAATCAAACCCAAAACCACAACCTTAGGGATGTGAAGGGAAAAACAACAGTTATTTTTTATCAAAATAAGAATTTTGCTTAACTATAAGTTTCAAAACTATTATAAAACTCAAGAATTCTAGATTCATAAATCAGTGAAATAAAATAATATAAATAAATAAAAATAAGATTTTTATCTTCTGTATTGATCTCTGTAGATTGTTTAATACCTCACTTTCTCTAATATCTCTATATCAATAAATAAGTGAGTGAGCACAATTATATAGAATTATGTTCACTTACTTTTGATTTCTTTTCTAAAAAAAAAAAAATGAAAAAAATAAAAACAATGTTTATAAAAGGTGAGAATTAATTTTAGTTATATAGAGAAGAAATATATAAATTCTTCTTCTCTATATTTGCTGTATAAAATAAAATATAAAAAATAAAACTTTTTTTTTTTTTTTTTTTAAAAAAACAAAAAAAAAACCAAAAACTTTATATAAAAATATATATATATTTTTTCCTTTTATCGATAACAATTAGAGTTTTCATTAATCAAAATTAACAATGAACCTCATGTTTATTAAAATTAAACTTTTATCTCAAATAACATAATTAATTCAAAATTAATTCATATTATATTTTGAAATTGAACTCAAAACCACTTATAAAATTAATTAAATAATTATTAATTCATAATTAATAATTAACTAATTAATTATTAAATAATTTTGAATAATCAATATTATTCAAAAACTAAGTGAATACATATTTAGCTACTAACATAATAAAAATAATTGGACAGTCTAATTACAATATTCTATATATACATTTTCTATTGTGAAATAAGTTATAAAAGGAATCCGATGGACCTACAATTTTGATCTCTAATAATATTGAAATTATTAATTAAACTCTTTAAATAATTCATTATTATTAATCTTAGAGTTATTCCACTAAAAACTTAAGATTGCACTTTCAAAACTGCAGATGTTTTTATATAATCTGAAATTTCCAGTGTACATTAATTTAATCACTATATATTATTTGATCATCTACAAATAATTCATAATTAGAGCTAGGTTAAAATATTTGTTTTATCTTCTAATTATTTCTTAATCCTTAAATACCATTAATTTTGTAATGAATAATATATTCATAATAATTTATGAATTTATCTTTTGTTTACATATGAACAGAAAGTTGAGTGCTCTTATTATAAGGCCTGAATCAACCCTTAAGGGAACTACTTCTCTACTTCTCACAAAAAGAAGTAAATTCCACTATTGTGTAGAATGTTCTTAGCTACTTACTAAATTATATCCTCAAATTACGAAATTATTGACCAAACATTTGCATATATCTCACCCATGTAAATCAAAGGATACAACTCACCCAAGCGGAGTTCATAATAGACTCAAGATTAATATCAATTTATATATGATCATCTGGTCAATAAATTTAAATCTTCAAGTTTAAAGAATATTAGTTAGAGACTTATGTTTATTATGATCCAATCCTATATAATCTTTATTACATAAGCTGCCTCCATTTCCATGTCCTCATATGAACAATCTCAAGTAAAACTATCATACCAAATACAAAATTGACCTAATTATAGATTTACCATAAACAAAGTACCTAGCTTCGTGTTCTTTTTACGGACTCTTTAGATTACTTATTTCAAACTAAATCAGCTTATCTATAACATTTATATACTTAGTTTGAAATTACATTAACAATCAAATATATTTCTTATGTTATATACAATTATTGCAAAATTATATAAATTGAATAAATGAATATTTTATTAATATTTATAAAACTGTTTGCATAATTATAAGCTTTTAGGGTATAAATCCCAACAACCTCCCACTTGCCCTAAAGCAAATAAGAGATGTTTCATAATCCTAGATCCTCTAGATGACTTTTAAACACTTTAGTCATTGTGGTCTTCGTAAACAAATCAACTAGGTTATCTTGTAATGCAATCTTCATCACCTTTACATCTCCCCTTTGTACGATCTCCCCAATGAGATGATATTTCCTCTTATATGCTTCCCTCATTTGTGGCTTCTTGGTTCTTTGGAATTGGCCACTGCACCACTATTATCATAATAAAGGGTGAGTGGTTTATCATATTTAGAACAACTTCCAGATCAATAAAGAATTTACATAGCCATACCATTTCTTTAGCCACTTCATAAGCTGTTACATATTCAACTTCCATAATGGAGTTAGCAATGCATGATTGCTTAATATTTCTTCATACAATGACTCCACCATTAAAGGTAAATACGGATTTGGATGTGGATTTCCTAGAATCATTGTTCAACTAAAAATCAGAATCTGTATATCCTAATGGGATCAAATTCTTTCCAAAATATATTAGCATATAGTTTCTTGTCTCCAAAGATACTTAAATATTATTTACAGTGACCCAATGATCAAATCCTGGATTGGATTAATAATAACAAATCCTAGATTGGATTGATAACAGCTAACTATTCCCATCGAATAGCATATATTTGGCCTCATGCATAGCAAATCATATATGAGGCTGCCTACTATAAAGGTATAAGAAATTTGTCTTATATCCTCAATTTCTTGAGGTGTCTTAAGATACTATTCTTTAGACAAATGAACTCCACGATGAGAATGTAGATAACCTTTCTTGGAGTTTTATATCGAAAATCACACAAGAATCTTATTAATATACGATGCCTAAGACAGTGCTAATAGTTTGTTCTTGTGGTTTCGTATTATTTGGATCTTGAAGACATAAGTGGCTTTTCCTAAATCTTTCATTTAGAATTGTCTAGCGAACCAACCTTTTACATCTGACAATATTTCTATACATTCCTAAGTAATAGAATATCGTTAACGTAAAGCATAAGGAAAGTCACTTTCTTATCGATAATTCGTTTGTATACACAAAGTTCATTGATATTTTGCTTAAAACCATAGGACTTGATCGAAGTATAAAACCTTATGTTCCAAAATCGAGATGCTTACCTAAGTCCATAAATAGACCTTTGCAACTTGCAAATCTTTTGCTCTTGACATTGGGACACGAATCCCTCTAGTTGTACCATATAGATATTTTCATCAAGTGTAACGGTGGGCCCCACTCCTGCTGTCCAGCCTCGACCGCGCTGTTCTTATGGCGACCAGTCGGCTAGTTCCGTTGCTCCAGTCTTGCTGTCCCGACCTCACGCTGGCACAGTTCTTCTGGCAAGTACTGTCCCCTCTCTTATGGGGTTTTACTCGCCTCCCACACCTTTCGAACCCATGACCTAAGGGTTAAGTACAAATGAGAAGCTAGACATGTACCATCTGAGCTACTAGCAATGTAGGTAATCTCTCATATAATTTTTTTTAAGAAAAGTAACGTTTGTCGATACAAACACGTTGTTTTCTTCAGGACTATAAAAAAGTCCACCCCTAGTCTCTCTAAGATAACATACAAATAGGCAAACATTTGAATGTGGTTTCAACTTTCTAATTTTTTCTTCGGCACATGTGCTGGACATCCCCATGTGCAGAAATGTCGTAAACTAGCTTTGTGACCATTCCACAACTCTAAGAGTATCTTTGGAACTGACTTAGATGGTACAATAGTCAAAATATACATTGCAATTTGCAATGTATATCCCTAGAATGAACTAGTTAATGATGAGAAACTAAACATAAATCTCATCATGTCTAAAAGAGTCTGATTTCTTCTTTCTGCAGCACCATTTTGTTAGGGTGTTCCAGGAGCGGTCAATTGGGAAAGAATCTCGTGCTCAAGCAAGTAATCCTTAAGCTCTATATCAAGATATTCGTCTCTACGATCTGATCATAAAGTTTTCAATGTTTTATCTAATTGATTTTCAACTTTAGCTCAAAATTGTTTGAACTTTTCAAAAGATTCTGACTTCCGTTGCATTAGGTAAACATACCCATATCTAGAATAATCGTCAATAAAGGTGAGAAAATATTCATAACCACCCCTTAGCTTTAACATTCATAGGATCGCAGATATCTGAATGTATAAGGTTTAATGGTTCGTTAGCTTTAAGGCATTTTCTAGTAAAAGTTCTTTTGGTCATTTTACTTTTTAGACGTGATTCACAAATAGGTAAAGTACTGATCTTTAATTCGTTTAAATGTCCGCTCTTTACAAATCTGTCTAATTTGTTAAGGTTAATATAACCAAGTCTTAGATGTCAATGGTATATGTCATTGTTTTAAGAATCTTTTATTATTTTATTTTTGGCTGTTCAACCTTAAACATTTTAGTATTAAGCAATGAGTTTTGCATTAATAATTTTAACAAATATAATTTTTTTTTTTTTTTTTTTGTATCCCTAGACAATTTTCAAATCATTTCTAAAAATAATAACTGATTAATTATCAAAAGAAATAGAATAATTAAATTCCAAATGTTTGGATATAGAAATCAAATTTCTCTTAAAACCAGGAATAAAATAAACTTTATTCATTATAATAAAACAACTGTTATTAAAATGAAGTCCAACTTCTCCCACTGTCTTTACTAAAACGACTTCTTCAGTCTCGACTCGCTTGTTAAATTCACCCTCATTAAGTTATCTATATGAGTCAATCAACTGCAAAAAAAAAAAAAAAAAAAAAAAGAATAAGCACGATTTGTGACGTCTAAATCAATTATCCAAGAGGATAAATCATCCTCCACTAAACAAAATTTAATAATTAGTAAATCACATTTACTTTTCATCTTCTTATCTTCAAGCTTCTTAAGGTACTCAAGGCAAATACTCTTCTAATACACATCCACACCACAATGGAAATATTTTCCTTTGGGCTTGGTGGCCTTGGAGCCCTTTTACTCTTCTTCTAGGTAGCTTGCTTTCTAAGCTTAACCTTAGCCTTTCTGGTGTTTCTCTTCCTCTTTTTTTGAGTAGAAGAATAAGATTCAACAATGTTTGTTTCACCGGACTTACTCTTTTCCTTATTCATAGGCTCATAAATAGTGAGCTCATTAAGCAACAACATAAGTGAGTAAGTCAACTTGTTTATAACATAGTTGCTCTTAAATTGTATGAAAGTCTTCGAAAGAGTTTCCAGTATCACACTCACTTAGCTACACTCATCTATCATCCCTCCGTGGCTTTTAGCCATGTTGAAATGAATCATCATTTTCCAAACATGCTCTCAAATAGATGTACCCTTATTCATCCTAGTAGTCATCACAACACAAATAGCTTCATGTTGTTGTTGCTTAAAAGATTACCCAAACATACCTTGCAGTGACTCCAACATCTAAGTTGTTACTATCATTGATTTATGCTTGGTAGTAAGCACCTCTAACATCTTTGTTAATAAGTAGCAACGGCCCTTCTCATCAGTTGTAACCCATTTCTAATAGGCCTTGCACATAGCATGTCCAGCATTGTCTGTTGGCTGGGGAGGATAAAGTTGAGTTGTGATAGACTTAAGGCCCTTACAGATTGTGATTGCGTTCATATTAATTTTCCATTTGATATAATTTTTCTCGTTAAGTTTATCATTAGCAAGAATAGAAATCAACGAAAATATCATTACTAAAAATAAATAAGATAAAATTCATTTAATATCAATTTGCAATAATTAATATTATGTAATTTTGGTACAAAATTAAACGTGATGTATGATACACGAATAATGAATTATGAAAATCCCTAAAAATAATTACTATGCCATGATAATCTAACATGCCACAAATAAGTGTCGTCGTAGGGTAGGTCAAATATTTGTATGTTAGATTGAGACATTCTCAATCAAATAATATAACAGAATAACTTTTATTTTTATATCATTTAACTACCGTTTTTCGATCAGAAAAATGATTAACAATTAATTATTTTCTTTATGAGTGTAACCAATTATTTTGGATTTCATGGACTTAACTCAAGAATTGCCACCCTCGGGTAGGTCAATCCCAAGATACATTTAAGAATCCTATCCGTTAGGAAGTCAACCTTGATCAACCTAAATGGACACCATCAGTAGGGGATGATAACAAAGTCGTCTCGAGATGCCATTTAAGATTCACGGTGTTGAACTAGTAACGGAAACCGTGGGATATATTATAATATATCCCTCTCCCACTCACTATTTTAGGGTTAGGGTTTTTTATTAAATATTCATAGTCATCGTCTAAGATTATTAATGGTTAAGAAAATAATCTAAGTTACTAGGAATTTGTGTGTTACTAAAGTTTGAAACTTATTAACACTTGATGAATTGCTGGATTTTTAACACTTAAAAATCGAATTCAATTTATAAATCTAGTCTAAATAATCAAAATTATAAAGACTAGATTTAATATGAAATTATCCGATTTTAACTAATTAAAATCTAATCCACATAATGAATGTCAATCATTGAAATTATATTTCTAATTTGAAACCTATGATTTTCTACTAAAATCAATTCAAAGTATTTAAAAAGCATTCTTTGTCTGTTTATACTAATAAACAATAGTAAAATTAAAATAATACATATGATGCATGTTATGTTATAATACAATGAATAGGCATTTCATGATTCTATATGACATATTTTTAATGCATGTAGATGTTATATAATTATCCATTCATCTCATGATAATAATTAAATAAACAACATATGTATAATCGAGTTCTTTGGTTTTAATAACCTAAATCTAATTTCAAGATTACATAAATTAACCAAAGCATTTATTGGCCTTCACTTGTAGTCTTTATGGTCTTCAATGGTCTTCATGGGCTCTCTTAGGTTTAAAATTAAATTTGATTCAATTATTAAAAACCTCCATCGAATGGATTGGGTTTTAAGCCCATTTCTTGATTTTTGGACCTAAGAAAAATTATGTTAAATGATTGGACAATTTTTAATTTTAGGATTAAAAAAGGGAAGTTCAAAACTGAAAAAAAAAATATATAAAAAATAAAAAATAAGGGATCGCATTTTGGCTGCTTGAAACCAGCCCAGTTGTCGCCAAGTGGCAACAGAAACATACCGCCTCATGCACATAGGCTACTGCACTTGGCGTGCATCGCACATACATACTTTGTGCTTGCTAACTATGTTTGTACAGCACATGCACAATTTGACAAGGGTGAGCATGATCATATTCGGATCAATTCCTACTAGAACCAACTCAAACATGGTAAGTGGTTAGGTCAGCAATTTTGGGTCCAAACATGATCTAGCAAAGGGGAGGAACCGAGCTGATCCGAATACCCAATGCTCGGTTTAGTGCGGTTTGGTCCAGGTTCCATGTTTTGGCCCAATTTGAGCTTCTTTTTTGGACCTTATTTTTTTTGTTATTTTTTAAGTTTTTTTTTTGTCTATTATTGTTGGGCCTTTAAGTTTAAATGTTTTGAACTCTTTAATTAGCTTCAATGTAAAAGAAAAAAAAAAATTCAACATACCCTTATGTTGACGTTCGGAAACGGTCAACCCAGAGATTCTGGGGCCCAGACGACGAACAAGGTAATTAAGGAGCAGTTACGGTGTGGGGTAGGTGATAAATGTGGTTTAAATGGAGTTTTAAGGTTGGTGGAATTTAATTAAGGCGAGGAAATGTTGGTTGTGGCGGTTGAGTAAATGCAATCAGATAAACAATGAGGATAGGAGGAAGAAAGATGCAACACACAAGGATTTTTACGTGGTTCGGCGACTGCGCCTACATCCACGGCCACTCTCAGGTCAGAATCCGGCAGAGTGATAGTTTTCTAGTATTTTCAACTTGTCGGTACAGTAAAAATGTCTTCCATATTTATAGAGAAGGGGAGATGACAATAGAAAATACAAAAGAAAGTTACACACGTTATTGGCAACGGCTAGTTTCAACTAATCCTGACATTGCCATGCTGCATTAATTGTAAAGATAATGATGATTCTCTTCCTTCACAAGTCTGCATTTAATATACCAGAAGAGGCCTTCACTTCATTAAATGTTTCTGGATAATTGTGCAGACAGTTTCCGGCGGGAAATCATGAGAGTTGTGATTCTGACAACTTATTGTACAAGATATCCCCTAAGTAAGCCCTTCGGCTAGTCAGACGATGCGTGTTGGGGGTAGGCCGACATGGTCAGGAGAGGAGGTTCAGACGATCTGGAGGCTTCCGCGACCTCACGACCTGGGCGGACTCACGAGCTCGACGAACTGCGATGTGGGCAGGATGCATGCTCGGAAGGTCTGGTAGTTGCTGCGAGCTCGCGGCCTGGGCGGACTCACGAGCTAGGCTCCAAGCTGCTGGTCTTGATCATGGGCCTTCTAGGCCTTTACTCCTGTTCAAACGTTTGGGGCCTATACTGGCCCACTTAGGCAGAGGACGAGGAAATGGGTATAACATCAAGCCCCCTAGCTCTCTGTGCGTTCTGCGGACTGGGAGCTGATTCAAACGCACGATTGGCGCCCATTTTCGAACCTTTTGGTATCGTTTCAATCTCTGTACTGTAACCGTTGACACGTGGCGTTCATCCAAGCATTGGATCCAAAAAACATGCCTCGGAACCGTACGCATTTAATGCGCACGTCTTGTAACTGACATGCATGACGGCACACGACCGGGATTGATACTGGGTCGTTGGATTTTTGACGGTTATGCCTCGATGTCAGATCGGACGGCTGGGGATGAACGTCCTGGCTTACATAAATCAAAGACCTTTCCCATTCCTCCTTTTTGCTTTTCTAATACGACACTGGTACCCTTTTTTCACCATTTTTCTTCTTTGTTTCTTCCTTTCTCTACTCGACCGCTGCTTCAGACTCCACTGTCTCAAGGACTGTCCACTATTTTCAGCAGGCCATTCACAGCTTGAGTAAGGTAATCCCATTCTGACCCCGATCTTTCTTACTTTTTTGAAGATTTGTTTCTGGCTCGTAAGACTAGCTTCTGTACTTGTACTGTGTTTGTGAATCAATGCATATCTGTCTTTCCTTTTAGAAGTTTTTTGTGTTGGCCGTTCGAGTGCCTGTTGTTCACCAGGGGCGACCTGGCTGTCAGCCTGTGTGTCCCATATCGTTGAAGTCCGCTTCTGGGCTCCTCCTGCCATTTGTTGATGTTGCTTAGGCATTTCGATGGGAATGTCCCTGCGCTTCCTGATAGGAAACCTGTAAACATAGGGTTAGCAACACACATATTTAGGGTGATATAGTACCTGACGGGCCCCTGTCCCTGGGCCTCCATTGCCTTTGACGGCCAAGTGTGCGACCTGGCGTATAGGGCAATAACTCTAGGAATTCTTTTTCTGCGTCTTGCTAGGCTCAGTATGCTGTAAGCATTCTGATGTCGTTCCTTCTGTGCTGTAGATGTCAGGTTGCTCACGTACTGGTCGAGGTAGGGCTTCTGCTTCTAGGAGGCAAGCAGGGCGCCAGACTAGTGAAGCCGAGGCTACGACCTCGCGAGCTAGCATGTCCACCGAGGAGGTCGCAGGAGGGGACGAGGTCGCCGAGAGGGCAGACCCCTATCCTTTCAAACACACGCCTTCCCTCGTTACTCTTTCGAAGCTAGAGGCTTGGGCTCGGGAATTCAGCTTCCCCTTGGGGTGTCGAGCTAACGTCCCCGCGGCCAGTGATCGAGCCGCTTATCCTCCAGCGGGCTTTGTGGTGATTAGCCGCGAGCATATAGAGCTCGGCTTTAGGTTCCTAGTTCCGGGCTATCTTAAGAACCTCCTGAACGACCTGAAGCTCGCCCCGTTCCAATTAACCCCGAATTCGTATGCCTACATAACCACCCTAGCTGCGACGTTCGTTAAGCACGGACTCGGGCTTTCCACACCTCGCATCCTCCGCAGCGTTTTCAGCTTTAAGGGGATCTCTGGAAAGGACGGGCTTTACTACGCCACGCCTCGCCAACACTCCCTTTACAGGGCATATTTACCCCAGAGTTGCACCAAGTCCAACGTGGGAGAGTACAAGTCTAATTGGGCCTTGGTCACGTGCACTTCGCTTGCCGGGCTGAACAATAACAGCTTCGCACTGGAACCCGACAGTTAGAAATTCATAGCATATAAAGATAGTGACACGAGCACTTGAATAATAGTTTTTTTTTTTTTTTTTTTTTTACGAGCTAGCTTTTGCTTTGCAGGTGTCGTTGCTCCTAAGTACAAGCTTAGAGAGGACGAGCTCGCTATTCTGGATGCTTATGCAGCGGCCAAGAGGCCAAACGAGGATTTCTTCCCCTCTGATAGCTAGCTGGTAGAGCGGAGTCTTGCACCATCTGCCACCGGTCCTCTTCTGAACATAATCCAGCACTTGGGAATAAGGGGGGAAAGGTGCGAGGTTCCTTCCGCCCTTGCTGCTCCTGCACAGTCTGAGTCAGATCCGCAGCCCCTACAACGAAGGTCCCCGAGCACGAGCTTCTCTACCAGCACATCTTCGGGCAACATGGGAAGGCTTAAGATGTCCGTTCCTCCTCTTAGGTCGGTTCCACCTGTCAGACCGACCGAGGTCGTCGAGGTGGATGACACTTCATCAGATCGCTCACAAAGAGCGCCCTCTCAACCTGCTGCAGCTGCTCCTTCTCCGACTAGGTCATCCGTGACTCCTCAAAAGCGGGCTGCCCCATCTGGAGGGCAAAGTCCTTCCCCAGCAAAGAGGGTCGAGGTTTCTGTCGAGGGGAACTTACCTGTGGAGCCGGAGCAAGAGCCTGAGGCCCTGATCAGGAAAAGGAAAGGGAAGGCCGTAGTTGAGCCCCCGGCCCCAAAGCAGAAGGGCTCCATTGAGGTCTGCAAGCTCGGGGCAGTTGTTATCGGTAGGGAGCCGGGCACTGAAACACCTGGACGACCTGCGAGGCCTGTAGTGGGGGAACGGGCAGACTCTGAGCTCCACTCTGAGACGGCAAAGGAGATGGAGTACTTAAACAGCTTTGTGGAGCTCGTGCCTAAAGTAATGGGAAGGCGCAACCCGAAGCTGCAGAAAACTGAGCTTTCAGGCCGGCACCTCGTAGGCTATGTAGCTCGTCATGCTGCGTTGGTAAGGTTCAAACCCCTCTGTACTTTGATTTTCTTCTTTTCAAAAGATCTTTTATCATTTCTTCCGCTCTTTCAGTTGGGTATGGCGTCGGTGAAATTGATGAGGGAAGTAGATTATCAGCTTGGTGAGAGGGAGGCCTTTAGGGTGTCCCAGGTACAGTTCGAGGAGGAGAGGAGAATACTGCAGGACGAAGTCAATCTCCTCCAAAAGGAACATGGAGAGCTTTCTACTAAGCTTCGAGATGCTGACGCGGCCCTGTCACAAGAGACTGCTCGCAGGGAGGCCGCTACCTCTGAAGTCAGTAAGGCCCATAGCGAACTGAAACAGGTGAAGGGCGAGCTAAGTGCTGCACGGAAAAAGGTAGAGGTTGCTGAGAATAAAATAAGACAGCAACAGCAGGACTTAGCTTCAGCCAAAGAGAAGCTCGTGGGGGTCGAGGAGAAGCTGGCTGAGGTAAAAGGGAAACTGGCTCAGACAGAGGGGAAGCTGGCTCAGACCGAGGCAGGCATTGAGGCTAAGTTAGCTTGGGAGCGGGACAGGGTCGAGGAAGAGGTCGAGAGGGCGTTCCTGTTCAGCATGTGGGAGCGCTACCCAGACTTGGACTACTCCTTCTTTGGGTCAGCCGGGGTCCAAATGATCCGGGAGTTCGTGGAGCTCGCTGCAGGTGCTCAAGGCGCGCAACATGCGGATACTTCCTCTGCTCCCCCAGTTGATCCATCTGCTGTCCCAATTCCTTTGCCAGAACAGTTCCTCAAGGTACCTCCAGCTTCCGAGGGTCCTCCAATGCCTGAGCCCCCAGTAGAGGCCCTTCCTGATCTTATTCCCTCGGACAAACCAGCTCCTGAACACGTCCCTACGGCAGAGCCCCTAGTAGAGGCCCCTGTTGATCTTGTTCCCTCGGACGAACCATCTGGTGTCTAGGGCGCTTTAATTTCATTTGTTTATTTTATTCTTTGTAATTTTTTATTTGTTGGAACTCAAACAGCGAGCTTAAAGCTCGAAATTATAATACTGGATTCCCTGCACAATTCCAATACTTTGTCCAAGTGTAGATATGCATATTTTACTTATATGATGGGCAACTAGCAGTCAATAAACACACCATTATAAGTATTAAAATTTGTTAAGTAAATCACAATCGTGAAAATCATGCTAACTTGCGAACCCGCTAACTGCAGTCAGCGATTATAATAATACGTTAGCTCGTAAGGATTTGAATTCGGCAAATAGCTCGATCGAGCAAAGTATTTGATCATGTAGGTAATATAGTTGGACAAGCCTTAAAGGATTGGCAGGAGCTTACAGTTAGTGAGGAGCTCGGAATTTCCTTAACCCATATGTTTCAATGACGTTGAGTGCGTTTGACGGCAACATTTTCCCAAACTGTGAGATTCCAGCCTGTGGCAGCACTCGTAGTTCAAGGGTGAGCCCTTTTCGCGAGTCCGCGGACAGCTTTATATTTGAGAGGCGTGGCCTTACCCCCTCCCGCGAGGTCGCAGGGCAATGATTCGCGAGTCAACGGGCAGCTTTATATTTGAGAGGCGTGACCTTACCCCCTCCCGCGAGGTCGCGGGGCAATGATTCGCGAGTCCGCGAACAACTTTATATTTGAGAGGTGTGGCCTTACCCCCTCCCGCGAGGTCGCGGGGCAATGATTCTCGAGGTCGCGGGCATAGCGGCTGCGAACTGAGGAATGAGCTTAACGCTTGCTGATATAAACCTTCTTAGTAAGGGTAATATGGGTAAGTCGAGCATCAACTGATGAGGCATCCTCGATTGAGGTTTTTATGGACACTTATTGCTAGAATATGTTCGTTGCTTTGGCCAGCAATTTTATGCGAGCGTTTTAGTTGCAAACAATTCCTTGGATTTTTTGCACAGATATCTTCAAGGAATAATATATTCATATATGCATATATGATGATAAACTGCAGCTCGTTTTCTTGAGAAAGAGATTTCATTAGCTTTGCTCTTTTTAGTGTGTACATTTACTGGTTCAACCAGTTTGCTTTCTGCATCAAGTATGACACATACAACATGAAAACAAGTGAAAGCATGTTTACAGACAATCGTCAAAAGAATCATGTACAAAGTTAGAGTGGGCTGACAGTTCTTAGGTGTAGTACGGCCGCAGGTGTTCAGCATTCCAGGCTCGGGGTAGCTCCGATCCATCCATGCTGGCCAAGTGATAGGTTCCATTCTTCAGATTCTGCTTGATGAGGTACGGCCCCTCCCAGTTGGGCCCGAGCACCCCGTCGCTTGCCTTGCGAGCCCCGGGGAGGACTAATTTGAGAACGAGGTCTCCGGCTTTGTAGCTCCGAGCTCGAACCTTCTTGTTATAATACCTGGCAACTCTCTGCTGGTACACTGCTACCCTCAGGCGAGCTGTTTCCCTTATTTCTTTGGCTAGGTCCAAATTGACCGCGAGCAGCTGGTCGTTGTCCTCAGGTCGGAACGAGGCTCTTCGTTGGTTGGTGACTTCGAATTCTGCCGGTATCATGACCTCCGTTCCATAGACCATGGAAAATGGGGTTTCACCCGTTGAGCTACGGGCTGTGGTCCTGTATGCCCAGAGGACTTTCTACAGTTCGTCAGCCCAAACCCCCTTTCTTGCCTCTAACCTGGTCTTCAAAGTCTGCTTGATGATCTTATTCACAGCCTCAACTTGACCATTGGCCTGAGGATGGTCTACAGCCGAGAAGCTCTTCATAATTCCGAGCTCGTTGCAGAAGTCTAAAAATTGCTCGCTGGTGAACTGAGTCCTATTGTCCGTGACGAGCTGCTGAGGGATTCCGAACCTGCAGATGATGTTGTCCCACACAAACTTCTCTATCTTCGTAGTGGAAATTTTTGCTAGCTCCTTAGCTTCAGCCCATTTGGTGAAGTAATCCACAGCGATCACAGCATGCTTGCAACTTCCTCGAGCTGTGGGCAAGGGTCCGATGAGGTCCATCCCCCAGATTGCGAAAGGCCATGGACTTACCATTTGCTGGAGGTAGGCTGGTGGAGCTCGCGGGACCTTGGCAAATCTCTGGCACTTATCGCATTTCTTCACCAGATTCATGGCATCTTGCTTCATAGTTGGCCAGTAGAACCCCTGTCTGAGGGCCTTCTGGGCCAAGGATAGTGCTCCTGCGTGGTTCCCACAGTGACCCGCGTGAATATCGTTCAGCACCACCTCACAGTCCTTATCATCTATACATCGCAGTAGCGGGGTCGAGAACCCCTTCTTGTACAATCTATCATCATAAATGCAGTATCGGGCTGCTCTAGCTCGTATGCGGCGAGCTTCCAGCTTGTCCTCTGGCAGCTTCCCTTCCTGCAAGTAGCCCAATAACGAGCTCATCCAGGAGTTAGGCCGAACTTGTATGATCATCATTGCATCTTTGTCCTCGATGCTCGAAGTCGGTAGGAATTCCACAGGGATAGACTCAAGGAGATCTGCATCTTGGGAGGTCGCTAAGCGGGCCAGGGCGTCTGCGTTAAAGTTCTGTGCTCTGGGGATCTGGTTCACTTCAAACCCCTTGAAAGCCCCCAGTAACTCCTTAACCTTTTGGAAGTATTTCGACATCCTCCTTCCCTTGGTCTGATATTCTCCCCTGACATGGCAAACAATAAGTTGAGAATCACTGAAGACCTTTACCTGCTCAGCTCGTACCTCCTTTGCCAAGTAAAGTCCAGCGAGCAATGCCTCGTACTCGGCCTCATTGTTGGTCGCTCGGAATCCAAACCTTAAGGCACTCAGGATCTTGTGGCCTTCTGGACTGATCAGCATTATCCCAGCTCCTGACCTATACTCGTTAGAGGATCCGTCTACATAAAGTTCCCAAACCTGATCACCTGTTAGCTCCTCCTGCTTCGGTGTGGGCCCTGTAAATTCCGCAACAAAACTGCGATTGCTTGGGCCTTGAACGCCGTCCTAGGCCTAAACTCTATGTCGAACTGGGCGAGCTCGATGGCCCACTTGAGGAGTCTGCCCGAAGTGTCTGCTTTCTGGAGGACTTGCCTTAGAGGGTACTGCGTGAGGACCTCTATCTGATGAGCTTGGAAGTAGGGACGTAGCTTCTTGGAGGCGGTTACCAGGCAATATGCGAGTTTCTCCATTTGTGAGTATCGGGTCTCCACGTCAACCAGCCTTTTACTGATGTAGTACACGGGCAGCTGCATCTTCCCTTCTTCTCTCACCAAGGCTGTACTCAGGGCATGTTCAGAGACACCCAGGTACAGGAATAGCTTCTCCCCGTTCTTTGGCTTGGACAGAAGGGGGGTCTGGCCTATATACTCCTTCAGCCTCTGAAATGCTTCTTCGCAATGCTCATTCCATTCAAAGTTCTTGACCTTCTTTATAGCTTCGAAGAATGGCACGCACTTGTCTGTAGCTTTCTAAATGAACCGGCTGAGAGCCGCGACCTGTCCGTTGAGACTCTGCACATCCTTGATTTTAGAGGGGGACCTCATTTCCACAAGTGCCCTGATTTTCTCCGGGTTGACCTCTATCCCTCTGCTATTTACCATAAATCCAAGGAACTTACCAGACGCTACCCCAAAGGCACACTTCAGGGGGTTTAACTTCATCCGATAACTTCTGAGGACTTTGAACGTCTCATCCAGGTCGTGAACATGATCTACTGCTTTCTGGGACTTTACCAGCATTTCATCTACATATACCTCCATGGTCTTCCCAATCTGGTCTTGGAACATGGCGTTGACCAGTCGCTGGTAGGTCGCTCCTGCGTTCTTCAGTCCGAATGGCATCACCCTGTAACAGTATAACCCCCTATCAGTGACAAAAGAGGTGTGTTCTTCATCCTGCGGGCTCATGAGGATTTGGTTGTATCTTGAGTAGGCATCCATGAAACTCAAGAGTTGGTGCCCGGCTGTCGCATCTACCAATTGATCAATCCTGGGTAATGGGAAGCTGTCTTTCGGGCAAGCCTTGTTCAGGTCGGTGAAGTCAATGCAAGTCCTCCACTTCTTATTCTTCTTCTTCACGAGGACCGAATTTGCGACCCAGACAGGATAACGGGCCTCTCTGATGAACCTGTTAGCCAGCAGCTTCTCGACCTCCTTCTTCAGAGCTGCATAACGTTCCAGGGTCATCGGCCTCCTCTTTTGGCGGACTGGCCTGTGCTGGGGATCTATGTTCAGTTTGTGACACATAACATCAGGATCTATCCCCACCATGTCTTCGTGATTCCAAGCGAAGACGTCAAGGTTCATCTTCAGGAATTTCATGAGCTCAGTCTTCACTTCTGGTAGCAGGTCTCTTCCTACCTTCACACATCTCTCCGAGTCTACTTCGCTGACCTGCACATCCTCTAGCTCTTCAATCGATCTCGTGGCCCTGTCTGTATTCACCTCGCGAGGATCGAGGTCGTCGCTCACCCCGGCTTCAAAGATAACTTGTGGTTGGCCACCCGAAACCACGTTTACTTTCTTTCCCCGGACCCCCATCTTCACTGCATCTTCATAGCATCGCCTGGCCAACTACTGTTCTCCCTTGACACAGCCTATCCCATTGGGGGTTGGGAATTTGACCGTCAGTGTCCTAGTGGATGTGACCATGTCTAGCTCGTTCATCAAAGGTTGCCCCAGGACCATGTTGTACGCTGAAGGACTATTAATAATCAGGAAGTTCGTAAGCGTTGTAGCTTGTCGGCCTGATTCTCCAAGAGTGAGAGGTAACTTGATCTGGCCTATCGGTATCACTGCGTCTCCCGTGAATCCGTAGAGGGGCTCTGGAGAGGCTGTTAACTGCTCAGTCCCTAAACCCATCAGGTCATAGCAGCCTTATACATGACATTGACTGAGCTGCCAGTGTCGATCATTATCCTTCGTACTTCGACGTTACTGATCTGGGCTCGAATTACAATCGCGTCGTTGTGGGGCCAGTGTACTCCCTTCTCGTCCTCCTCCGTGAATACAATACTGTCTGAGGACGCCTTTGCCCTTTTGGTGGGTCCCTCGACTCCTCCATATTCTGCCAGCAGGGTATGGTTGGCTTCTCGCACGTACCTCTGGTGCGATCTGTTTGATGTACCTGCCATATGGGGTCCACCATAAATAGTAAATATTGTTCTTACAGCGGGCTCGCGCTCGGGCTCCTGAGCTCGCTGAGGCTGCTGTTGCTCGGGCTGCTGATCTCGTCCCTGAGGTCGTTGGTGCTGAGGTCGCCTTCCAGCGGGCTGTACTACATATTCTCCTAGGCGACCCCGCCTTATGAGTTCTTCAATGGTATCTTTCAACTGCCAGCATTATGACGTATTGTGCCCGTTCTCATTATGGTAGGCACAGTATTTCCTCGGGTCCCGACGTCAATTAGGGGGTCCAGTCGGAGGTGGCTTCCCGAAATTCTCTCTGTTTCTTTCTGTGGCGAAGATCCTGTCTTGCCTGTCCGATAACACACTATAGCTTTCATATCGGCTCGGACGCCGGGGTCGCTCCACCCTCGGCCCTGGTCTAGCTCGCTTCGCCACAACATTGGCAGTCTGGTGTCTCGGCTCCCCTAGCCTATCACTACCATGGTTCTTCCTCTTCTCACGGTGGGAACCGCTCGCTTCACCCCGCTGACCACTAGGTTTCTTGGCTCCGAAGGTTTCCTCCCATCTGATCTCTTTGGTAGCCCTTTCGTAAAACTCCCCCAGATCCTTCACTAGGGATTTGTAAATGCTCTCATATAGCTTCCCATCCTTCCTGAGCCCTACAGAAATAGCTGTTAAAATACTCTCGTCAGAGGGCGTTTCCACATTACTCACCTCCTCTCTGAACCGAGTGATGTAATCCTTCAGGGACTCGTTTTGCCTTTGGAAATGGTGGCGAGGTGGCAGGTAGGCGCGAGTTGCTTCCTCAAGGCCTTGTACTGATCTAGAAACTTCTTCTGACATTCACTCCAGCTCCTGACGCTACGGGCTGGAAGGCCTCTAAACCAAGCTCGCAGGGCATCCCCTAGAGTAGCTGGGAACACCCAGCATTTCACCAATGGGTCGTCCGTCTGGAGATCCATCTGTACGTTGAAGGCGTCCAGATGGTCGTATGGGTCAGTCCTACCGTTGTACGGAGGGATATTGGGGAGCTTAAACTTCGCTGGTAGGGGTACTGTTTCGATCTCCCGGGTGAATGGTACCTTGCGATCCTCTCGCTCTTCCCTGTTCTGGCCTCTAGGTCGTGCTTCCAACTGTCGGACCCTCTGCAATAATTCCTCTACCATCGGGTCCTGAGTTAGAGATCGCCTACTGGGGTTCCATTCACTTGCGCTCTCCTGCTCCCCCAAGGGATGGTCCCACAATCTGTTTTCCTCCCTAAGGGCTCCTGCATTTATGACCTGCGCGGAGCTCACAAGCTCAATCCTGCCTTCGACTTCCTTCCGCGCGTCGCTCGCCCTCGTAGTTCACCCTTACCCCATTATCATTGGGGCGAGGTGAGATTTCTCGCTCCTGGTTCCGTCTCCTAGCTCTCCTTGGGTTCAGATTTGAGGAGCGAGCTGATCCTTCTATCAGCGACCTATCCCTGGCAGCTATTCCCTCTAGGATCGGGATCTCTTCTGAAGGTTGACGGCGAGCTCTCCCTGGCGGTGCGGCCTCCACCCGCCTTTGCATAGCATGGGCTTGGACCTCTACCAACGCCCTGACCGTCGCTGTTAACTCCCTTACTGTATCTTCCAAAGCTCGCTGGCGCTGCTGCCATTCCTGAGCGACCTCGCCTCTGGAAGGTGAGGCGCTCTGCTGGTCTTCTCGAACTTCAGGTTGTTCGTCTGACACTCCGACATTCCTCGTGGCCTTGATTCTGGCCATAATAAACAAACGTGAGCAAATATAGAATAATGAACTAGCGAGAGATTACCAGGTCACTGTTGGGCCCTCCTTCTAGCGCCAAAAGATGTTGACGTTCGGAAACGGTCAACCCAGAGATTCTGGGGCCCAGACGGCGAACAAAGTAATTAAGGAGCAGTTACGGTGTGGGGTAGGTGATAAATGTGGTTTAAATGAAGTTTTAAGGTTGGTGGAATTTAATTAAGGCGAGGAAATGTTGGTCGTGGCGGTTGAGTAAATGCAATCAGATAAACAATGAGGATAGGAGGAAGAAAGATGCAACACACAAGGATTTTTACGTGGTTCGGCGACTGCACCTACATCCACGGTCACTCTCAGGTCAGAATCCGGTAGAGTGACAGTTCTCTAGTATTTTCAACTTGTCGGTATAGTAAAAATATCTCCCATATTTATAGAGAAGGGGAGATGACAATAGAAAATACAAAAGAAAGTTACACACGTTATTGGCAACGGCTAATTTCAACTAATCCTGACATTGCCATGCTGCATTAATTGTAAAGGTAATGATGATTCTCTTCCTGCACAAATCTGCATTTAATATACCAGAAGAGGTCTTTACTTCATTAAATGTTTCTGAGTAATTGTGCAGACAGTTTCCAGCGGGAAGTCATGAGAGTTGATGATTTTGACAACTTGTTGTACAAGATATCCCCTAAGTAAGCCCTTCGGCTAGTCAGACGATGCGTGCTGGGGGTAGGCCGACATGGTCAGGAGAGGAGGTTCAGACGATCTGGAGGCTTCCGTGACCTCGTGACCTGGGCGGACTCACGAGCTCGACGAACTGCGATGTGGGCAGGATGCATGCTCGGAAGGTCTGGTAGTTGCTGCGAGCTCGCGGCCTGGGCGGCCTCACAAGCTAGGCTCCAAGCTGCTGGTCTTGATCATGGGCCTTCTGGGCCTTTACTCCTGTTCAAACGTTTTGGGTCTATATTGGCCCACTTAGGCAGAGGACGAGGAAATGAGTATAACACCTTAACACTAAAAAAGGTATAAACATAAAACAAGTTCAACAGTCCAAATTAAACCTCAAGACCGTCCAATATCCACATCCACAAATTACACAAAATAGTAGGCATAAAAATACAACAAAATAGGACACATAAAAATACAATAATTTGGAAAAAAAATGTGGCAATTGACAACTCCAAAAATTAGCTCCAAATCCAACTCCAACAATCAAAGATTAGCTCCAAAGTTCAAACACATTTTTATAGTCATTCAAAACAAATTTATTAGTACACAAATACTAAACATGTAATAAATGACTAATGGTATTAAAAGTAACATGAACTATAAAATCTTACCATCAAAATTTCAAGACAAAGCCAAATTATCTAATGAAGTTGAAACTTCATTTGCTATATTGTTGTAGGGCTTTAGATAAAAAATTATGTAAAATCAAAGTATCAAGCAATATTTATACAACATAAGCAAAAAACATAAAATATAAATGTTAAACTAAATTATAAACTCACTGGTTTCAACAATTTGGTAAAATTGAATATTTTGAACACTATTGCCGTCATATTCCACATGCTCGTCTACATTAATAATTTCGGGCATTGGTTCCAAAGCAGTTAACCAATTTTCATAACAAATCACCCTTCCACCATTTTAGAAGTTAATGAACTCCTAAATGGATCTAAAATATGACCACCTATGCTAAAAGCATATTCCGATGCCACCGTTGAAACTTATATTGCCATCACATCATTTGCTATATTACCAAAGTTGGGTACTTAGTACAAAAATTCCTCCACCACTGCAACAAATTAAACATCTTATTATTTATGAGCTCATATTCTTCCAACAAATACAAATCTAACTTAGTCTTATTCTCTATTCTTACAGGTCGCTGTTTTTGTTTGATTGCCCATAATTTATCTGCTAAAGTCATGTCTACTTCGCGAGTCTGAGTTTTTTGACCATCACCAAGAAGCACAATTGAATCACCACACAATGATCATCTTCATCCCTACTAGAGTGCATTGGTTTATAAAAATCAAACAATTTTTCCAACAACCTTCTTATTTGTGTAGCCATAGATAGTGATTTTGTCAAAGGATAAAACCATCTCCAATCGATATTGGATATAATCCAATTTGAACCTGAGGTCAAGCACTTTCGTTACCAACAACATCATATTGGCTTTATCCAACCCCTCCAATAATAAATACCATGGAACAATCATAATGCTCCAAGAAGGTGGCCCAACTCACTTCTTTTCAGCCTCACTTTCTAAAGTAGCTAACATAATACCCATCCTCCTCATCCTCCAATCAGATAAAAGTTTTTTTTTAATTTGTTACCATTATCTAACATCAAGTATGTCAAGTTCCACCTTGTAGAACAATCCATAGATACCAAACCTGACTGCCTAAGTTTCTCATCGAACATGCAAATATTTTCTTCTTAAAATTGTTCCATGCAAATGCCAACTATTCAATTTCCGAATCAAATAGTTTAAGGCAATAGAGTTTGCAATTTCATTGTCAATAGTAATGGCAAAAACTTTATCAATAACCTAATCAAGTAAAACCCTTTCAATACACCTCCGAATTGATGCCCCTTTATGATTTTCTATTGGAGTGAAGCTCAAAATCCTCTTCTGCAATTGTACTCATTATCAATAAAATGAGATGTCATAACCATGTAATTAATATTTTAGGTTGGTTTGACAAATTCTCACTTTACTTTGCTTAATCCTTTTCTTCAATAATTATTTCTCGTCAAGATACAATTTGTACACATCGTCACTAGTGTTCTCCTAGATGGTATTCAAAATTGGGGGCACAATACTTCACCATACCTTTGAAATCCCTTTTTCTCCACAAATATAAATGGCAATTCATCTTGTACAATCATCTCCACCAATCTTTTCCTACGTTCCTCTTGATTAAAGGTATATGTAGTCAAATTACTACTATATCCTTCTAATATTTTTTGCCTCACTAATGTTTTTTGAGTGACATCAACTTGCTTAGCTTTGAGTACCTTACACCTAAATTTAACATGTTTGTTCATGTTTATAGTCCTATTAGAGAAGGAATCACAAACATATACAGCCCCACAATGTTTACACCTAGACCTTCTTTTCCCCTCACGAGTTTCATAAGTCTCAAAATACTCCTAACAATCTGCCTTAAGCGTACCACTATCTTTACTCTTCTTCTCTATTTTTTTACTCACCCTAAAATTATAATTTTTCCCAACTGAGCTAACTCTATCATCATTAAATTCAAACCTCAAACCACACTCTACACTTTTCCCATCTATTCACAACAACAATAACACATAATAAATAATAGGAATAATTAAACCAATCAAGTCAACACACATATATAAAATCAACAAAACTAAACTAAATTCATCAATTTGCTCGTTTTGCTCTAAAACACAAAATTAACAAAACAAAACAACAAACAGGTTTAAGTTACTAAGCAACATGATTTTTATTAAAACAAGATTTTTATCTTAAAGAATGTAATATGTAATTTCAATTAACAGTAGCTAAGCAACAAATAGGATTCAAAACAACAAACACGAAGTCATTAAAACACTAACACTCAATTAAGTTTCAATGAAGTCTAAAGCGACTAAGCATGGAAAAATCAAGATTCAAGCAGCAAAATAAGAACGTTAATTGAGTACACCCACCGAGTTACGGGTTGTTAATGTGTAGGCTACAGAGGATCAAAGTCGAAAGTACTAAACTAGTAAGCTACTGCTTCAAAAGAGATTGATGAGTGAGAGTGCTATCAAACTGGAATGAGAAACGAAGGTGAAGAAATGAGAAACCAAAGTAAAAGAAGAGGATAGTTTCACAACGAGGAGAGCTTACCAAAATGGTTATCGAAAAACCAAGGTAGGTGACGGCAAGAAAAGCTTTACGATGATGGCGAGAAGAGCTTCATGGCGACAAACGGTAAGAGATGAGAGATGAGAGGAAGAAGAGAAGAAAGGATGCAACTATAGGAAGAAGAGACTGGTCTATCAAATTTAGGGTTAGGGGTCTTTATATATGGGTATGCGAAATTATACATGTATCCATATTCATGGATCAGGTCGATTTTAGACATCTAGATTCAACCCAATCCATAAAACATGGTATTTTTTGAGTGGAAGGTCCAAACACCTTAGAAATGAATATGGAAACCGACCCGAACACCCATAGGTAGGCTCAGGTCGAGTCATTTGAGTTGGTTCCATGTTTTAATGCCCGCCCCTACATTTTGATTTCCATTAACCCATCAATTTGCATCACATGCTTTCATACCCAAACGCACAACAAATGCACTGTTTTCAACACAATTAATTATGCTTCTGAATGGTAGTTTTAAATATAATTAAATAAACTAGTTGTTTTCAACATAATTAAATATGCTTATGAACGATAGTTTTAAATATAATTAAATAAACCAACCATTTTCAACATAATTAAATTAACCATCTGTTTGGAGTCATAATTCTTGCATAGAAAATTAGCCTCGATGACATCAATCTTCATCTTTAATTTCTAAGAAAAATTACAGCCCAAAACTATTGAATTATAACTGGAAAATTGTCATAAACAACTTATAAAATTAATCGAATTAATTAATCAAATAACCATACAATTAACGATCATACCATGCAATCTCATTCATTAAATATGAGTAAAATATACATACCAATCATCAAATCAAAATAATAGTGCCTACTCTGTGACATACAAAATCAATACAAACATATTATTTCAAAAATTACTATTTTATTGGAACCAAGACCCTGATACCAATTAAAAGGAAAAACAACAACTGTTTTTGATAAAAATAAGAATTTTGCAGATTTATGAGTTTCAAAACTTTTATAAAAATCAAGAATCTTAGATCCATAAAGTAGTGAAATAAAATAATATAAACAAATAAAAATCAGATTTTTACCTTTTATATTGATCTCTGTGGATTGCTCACCACCTTACCTTCTTTAATATATCTCTACACCAAGAAGCAAGTGAGTGAGTATAATTATATATAATTATCTCTACTTACTTTTGATTTCTTTTCTTAAAAGAAAAATCAAAACAATATTTGTAAAAGGTAAGTATTAATTTTGGTTATATAGTGAAGAAAGATACAAATTCTTCCTTTGTATTTGTTGCAAAAAAAAAAAAAAAGACCTCTTTTTTCTTTCTTTGTTTCAAACATACTATGAAGCTCGGAATTTTATCTATTTAGGAGAAATAAAATTTCTTTCAATAAATAGTAATTTCGGATGAATAGTAATTTCGAATGAATAGTATTTTTGATGAATAGTAATTTTGGATTAATACTAGTTTTGATAAATAATACTTTTGAGTGAATACTGATTTTTAGATTCGTAAAACCCAAAATTTTCTCTCTATAGGAGAAATAAAAATTTTTTTGTGAATAGTATTTTCGTGTGAATAATGATTTTTGGAAAGCAAAGTACACGAATCAAAAGTTCCGAAATTAGTACTATTGTTAAACGAAATTGAGACGGATAAAAAATAAGTCAATTTGAAGAGATTTTAAGTGATCTAAAGTTTATAGGACAAGAGTACACTATTTGATTTTAGTACCGTATATAGTTTTCATGAAGAAATAAAATAATTTTAAGTATCTAAATGTGCAATTGAATTTTAGTAGAATTTTGGGATAGGACCAGAGATAATTTTATTTACGAGGCAATAAAATAATTTAAATCGGTTGGATTCGGATAGATAATCGAATCCTAATAAAATTTTCGGATGTGAAATTGTGTTATAATCTAATTTTTAGATGGATCGAAGCCGATTCCAAATACGAGAAAGGTATTTTTGGAGATTAAAAAGTATGGAAGGATGCCTGAATACAAGAGACATTTGGCGTGCAAATGGGGAAGGAGTACATGGGAGAGGTGTCAACAGAGTGGAGGGAGTGCTTGACACATGGCAAAAAAAAAAATGATAAATATATATAAAGTGAAGATTAAACAAACAAATGAAACAAGAAGCTTTGTATTCGATCAACTTAAAAACAAGCAAGAGAGAAAGTTGTTTGAGGAGCAAGAGAGAAAATTGTTTGAGGGGTGATTTTAACCAAGACAAACACACACACACACACTTGGTCAAAAGAAACAACACAAAAGCTCTCTCTTTTTTTCACAACTAAAAAGCTCTCTCTCTCCTTCTCTTGGCCAAGAAACCAGAACCAAAAAGCAACAGTCGGTTTTGGGTGGTTTGGAGGTGATTTTTGAAGAAATTCACCATATGCAACAAGTGTTTCGGTAAGAGGAGGAAGACAGCAAATCTACTGGACTATTCTACCGTGAGATACAAAAGGGGATAGCAATCATGTTGTGACTTTTGAAAGCCATTTTTGAAGCTTCTTCACACATGCAAGAGAAGTACATCAATCTAAAAGTGGAATCTATCCATTTAAGGTTAGTTTGAAAGATAAAATTTGAGTTTTACATGAGTTAATTTGCGTTATGATTTTGGATCATTTTGAGATGAAATAATGCTTAGATTTTAAGATTTGAAACCTCATTAGTGTGGAGGTTGAATTGCATATGGATTTGATGATGAATCAACTGAGAAAATTTAAATGCATGTTGATATATACTCGGCCAAAGATGAAAATAATGGTTTGCTTTGAGTTTGAGTGTTTTACCATGAGTTTGATGTGATTTTGATAATGTAAAACTTGATGAAATCATGATATTATGCTTGCATGTGGTTCGGCCAAATAAGGGATATCATGGTCCAAAATGAGTTCAAGTTATTTGAGTGATTTTCATGCATGAATATGTGATGAAATGGTAGATTTTTGTGTTGGAATTAGAGGCAAAATCTGGTATACTAAACCGCTATATTGATGTTTAGGTGATGAAAAATTGTTTTGAGATGTGTTGAATGATTTTGTAGTTGGTTTTGATGATGAAAATAGTTTGGATATTTAAAGGAATGTATTAGAACATAAATGAGAACTTTGCGATAAAACTTTGGTTTATTATGAAAGTGTGGTGCTTTATAAATTAGACTTGCATTTATACCCCTAATTATATGTTTAAATGTGATTACGATGAAAAAGATCGAATGAAATTGATGATGTAAAAGATTATGTGTGTTCTGCCATAATGGGTTTAGAATGATGAACAATTATTTTTGTATGATTCAAATGATTATATAGCTTGCATCAATGATAAATTTGACATAAAAAAATTGAAAGAAATTTCTTGGAATATAAAATGGTATGTTACGGCCAACATAGGGTGAGAATGATTCGAAAATGTCGTTAAATGCGTTAATGTGAATTTAGGCTTCATTCGAAATCTTTTACATGTTTTGATAATTAGAATTTCGAATGGAAAGTATATGAAAATAAATGGTGTAAGTACGACTTGAAAATGGCGTTTCGATGTTTTTGTGTAGTTAGACATTTATACGTATTGATGTGTGTTAATGAAAGTATAGGATGTGCAAATAAATTTAGTTATGACGTTTCCTAAAAATAGAATGTGAATTGCATAGGTAATGTGGAAACGAAGGAATTCAAAAGTGCATGTTATTGTGAGTTCGGAAACTTCGAGTGCAAATTATTTTACGAAATGATAAATGTATTTTTTTTAGTATGATTTAATGTGAGTATAAATTATTTTATGAAATGTTAAATGGGTGTTTTAAATTGTTTTTATGAATGTTAAGTATCTTGAAACGTAAGTAAGCTTATAGAAGTTGTTAGTTTATAAAATATCTTTACGAAATTATCTAAGAAATACCTTTATGAATGATGAAGCAGCATGAAATTTAAATAAGATTTTATGAAATAAATGTTTATAGTATGAGATTATTGAAAAAATATATTTTATGCTTTTAGCTACAAATTGAAAGCAATATGTTTTTATGAATGATTATTTTAATATCCGAACTAAATTTTTAAAGCAAAATTGAATGAAAGTTTTCAAAACCAATAATTACCCTTCCCAATGAAATGAATTATATGACTGAGAAATGACTGAAATGCGGTTGAAGTACCTTATTGCGCATATGGCAGGCCAATTGGGGGGCAAGTCCACCAACTATGGGAGGATCGAATCTGTCATATCGCCCTCTGCACATTTTTAAGGTACTATTATGACTAACGCCCTATGCAAGGCGATGTAACATTCCGTAGCATAACAGCTTATGACTGAGATTAACTGTCCCCACCACCGGTGTCCTAAAATCGGGTAGTGATTTATGATTTCCCTAGGTTCCATTGGATATATTTTTCATGAAGGAGAGTTATATTCATTTATTATATCATGCACATGTATTGTGTGGATTTTTAATGATAAATGTATTTATGTTTTCAAGCGAAATTTATATAAATGTTTATGCAAAAGCATGAGATTTATAATTTGAATAAACCATTAAGAAACTTAGATTTTCAAATGATTTTTGGGAGGCTATTTTAGAAAGTAAATTTCGAATAGAAATGCATAACACTCATTGAGCTCACTTCTTTTGTGTTTTATGAATAAAAACCTCCCTAGGTGTAGAGACAGGTGCTTAAGACGAGATCTCCAACGCAAAGTTATGCGAGCATATCGGACGACTGCTACTGTGAAATTAAAGTAAATATTTTGATGTCTAATGAATATGTATAATGTAAATACGCTTGATTTTATGTTGATATTCATGATTTTATACATGTTAAAATGTTTTTAAGTTTGAAATGGTTTTGATTGAAATACTTTGAATTGTGCTTTAAGTTTTGGATTTTGAGATAGACCTAAGGTCCAGAATGGGAGTGGAGAAAAATATATGTAATTTTGAAATGTTTATAAATTGTTTACAAGTGATTCGAAAAGATTTGAAAATGTTTGGAAAACGATCGTTGTGCTGTCGGAATTTAAACAATTTATTAAAAAAAAAAATTACCACTATGAGTTTTAAGTGGTTTACGAAATGAAAACATATTATGGCTTTGCTCCTCAAAGTCCTTTAAAGTCAATCACCGATATGAAGACTGCAAGGAGTTCCATTAGTGTACCGAAAGGGCTCCACTCAGGTTTTATAAAGGGAAAATTTGGGTCGGGTTCCTTCACGTACAATAACAAAAACGAAAAATCTTATGAAAAAAAAATTATTTCTTTCCTTTTTATAGGCAACAATTAGGGTTTTCATTAATCAAAATTAACATTGAATCTCATGTTTAATAAAATTAAACTTTTGCCCCATATAACATAATTAATTCATTTTATATTTTGAAATCGAACTCAAAACCTCTTACAAAATTAATTACATAATTATTAATTTATAATTAATTATTAAATAACTTTGAATAATCAATATTATTCAAAAACTAAGTGAACTCATATTTTGCTACTAACGTAACAAATGTAATTGGATGGTCTAGTTACAATATTCTACATATGCGTTTCTTATAGTAAAATGAGTTATCAATGGGACCCAATGAACCTACAATTTTGAGCTTCAAGAACATTTGAATTATTAATTAAAGTCTTTAATTAAATAATTTACTATTATTAATGACAGGACCCGATCCAGATTCCCTCTAATGAACCCAGTGGTCATGTTGGGCACCCCACAAGACCCTTCGAAAGTCCCACTAATAGGAACCAAAAGGACGTTATAGAGCAAACCCGCATCTGTAAAATACTTTGCTAAAGAAGAAAATTCATGCATTCTAAAATCTCATTTCAAATTCCAAATCAAATCAAAAAGCATTATCGTAAATAAGCAAAGATCTAAAATAGGCATGTCATCATGTTTACATAAAAATTCTACAAAATATATTTAAATCTAAAGTATGCATGAATACATAATTAATAATAATTGTGTAAAACATAATGTTTACAAAAGAAACTTTACAGCGTCATCTGTCATCTAAACCACCTAGTCTGATCATGGCGAATTAGTGTCCTAATTCCTTGTTCCTACACCTCGGAGGTTTTTGTAACATAAAACCAAAACGGTTATAAGCTATAAAGCCTAGTGAGTGCGAAAGTTTTATTTAATTAAATCCTTTTTCTAAATGTATCTCCTGAAAAACATTTTCAAAAATAATTTTCTTTGAAACGATTTATTTTCTAAAAACTTAGGTTTTATAAGTTATCTTTAAAAAACTTTTTAAAAATATTTTCTTTCAGAAATTTGCTTCTCTTTTTCAAAAATCCGTACTCATGGGGAACCTAAGAAAAGCTACAACCATATGAATGGGTAGACCAACTCCGCTCAGTGTGGGGGGTCACGTGGCGGAATAGCTATTATCGTACATCATGACAAAGTTACAAAGACATCCCGTTACTACGTAACGGAACTATCATCGCACACCGCAAGCGAGACAATACCCTACGAGTGTAGAGGGCGACTTAATAGACATAACAAACTCTATCCCCTTGATATTAGCAGGACTAACCCTCCTAATACTTGCCCTACACTATGGGGTATACCGACCGGGTCTAATGCTAGAAGGTCTGTCTATTAATAAGCTTGGATCGTTCCACTAATCCTTGAAAATTTTTACTATTTTTTTCTTTTTTTTTTACTCTTTCTATATTTCAAATAAGCTAATCTTTCATGCTAAACATGAACTATTGATGAGCTAAAAATAATTTATGAGAATCTATATAATAATTGTAGAAAAATATGAAAAATATTTAATATAAAGAAAATCTTTTCATACTCACTGTTTGCTGTTCTATTCACTTGCACCACTGTTCCAGCGACCTCCTCAGCTCGTTTGATCACCTATATTTTATCACAAATGAAACTTTCACTTAGCTAGCTGAACTATTTTCTTTAATCTTCAAAATACATATGAGCTATTGAGAACTACAGCACTACCAATTCAGCTCGAGTTGCGAGCTCGCACCTCAGCTCGCGCCTTCAGCCAGCTCCTACCTTCCACAACTCAACCCGAATTGAGGGCATTCATCTTAGCGAGCTCGCTAAGCTCACTCTCTCAGCAAGTTGTAACTCCCATTAGCTTAGGTCGCTCATTACCCCTCTCAGCTCGCCCTTACGAGTTATTGCCCTAGACCAACTTGGCCAAGTACCCCTGATGGACTACAACTTCACTCAGCTTGTGAGCTCGCACTTTAGCCCAATCCAGATAGGCAAGATGGAGAGCAACAAATATAGTCCAGCTCGCTCTCCAGTTGATCATCTTGACTAGTTGAAATGCACTAAGGGCCCTCCTTTAGCTCGCACCTCGCGAGCTTTTACCATGACTTAATTCATTTCCTAACACCTCATTTTTCAGATCTCACATTTATACTACCATTATCACAACTCAACTTCATTCTACATACATACACTTAATCAATATATCATCAATTCTTCACCAAACTCTCAGGTTGCAACCTCATCAGGTTCAGTGACAGAAACTAAGTCATCCCAAAACATAAATAAACCACCACAATCAATATCATTTCTCAATTATTTCACTTACCAGACTCTTGCTTAGTCTTTTGTCTTACTTCCTCACTCGTTTACAACTTCAAATCACCAAATCTATACATCAAAAATTTTCGTTAATCACATGCACACCAAAAGCTATTCTCGACAGCTTTCTCACTAATATAAAATCATAAAACTTGCTCTTTTCGTTTAAATCTTACCAGATATGGTTCCTCACATTCCAACAAGTTTGATCTTTCTCAAAAATGGCAGAAATTTACCTGGAACAGCTGCATATCTGCCCCCCTTCCTTCTGTAGATGACAGCTTTCTCTCATTCTCTCTCATTTCCAGATTTTTCTCTCATTTGCCGACATACTCACCACACACCTATATTTATAGGCGTGGGTTAAGCTCGCTTTACCTTTAAA
This sequence comes from Litchi chinensis, assembly GCA_019925255.1. Taxonomy (NCBI): domain Eukaryota; kingdom Viridiplantae; phylum Streptophyta; class Magnoliopsida; order Sapindales; family Sapindaceae; genus Litchi; species Litchi chinensis. The sequence goes on along the minus strand of CM034461.1, from coordinate 24,177,669 downwards.
CTTTTCCAAAATTACAACTTTACCATATTCTAGAGAATTCCTCACTTTTCCCCAATGTCCTTATATTTTCCTCATATTTACAATTTTGTCATTCTTTATAAAATCTTTTATTTTTACCAATTTACCCTTCCACTTTTAATATTTAATTTTTACTCCTGATCTTTTTGAAAATTCTATAAAAATTTAATTTCATCATAAAACACCTTAAAATTCCTTTTTATTATTTTACAAACAAAACCTTCTCATTTTGTACATGAATTTATTACAAACTCAAGAGATGGTGTTACAATTAACTTTAGAGTTATTCCACTTAAAAACCTAAGATTACACTTTCAGAACTATAGATGTTTTTATACAATTTAAAATTTTCAATGTCCAATAATTTAATCATTACATATGATTTGATTTTCTATATATAGTTCATAATTAGAGCTAGATCAAAATATCCATTTACCTCTCTAATTATTTCTTAATCATATCCTTAAGCACCATTAATTCTCTAATAAACAATATATTTATAATAACTTATGAATTTATCTTTTCATTTACATATAAACAAAAAGTTGAACGTTTTTATTGTTCAAGACTTGAATTAACCCTTAAGGAAACTACTTCTCTACTTTTCACAAGGAGTGAATTTACTATTGTACAGAATGTTCCCAGCTATTTACTAAATTATATCCCCAAAATATGAAATTATTGACTAGGCATCTACATCTATCTCATCCATATAAATCAAATGATACAACTTAATAAGTAGGAGTTCATAATACATTCAAGATTAAGATCAATTCTGACAAGCCCCTCTTCCTTATACACTAGACAGCCTGCTCGGTAACCCCACGATGACCTTCCAGACGGGATCTGCACCGGTTACAAGGTTCCTGTGAAGCTGAGCCTCTTACTTTTTCTAGAAACCTTTTTAAAACCCTGAAAATTTATTTTCAATTAAAACGGATGGCAACTTTTTTATTTTTAAGTACTCATTTGCACATAGGGTTTAAAAAAAAAATCCGACAGCATGACGGCTGCCTTTTTGAAAATTTATCCTATAAAACATGAAGGAAAACCTGTGCACTTCAAATATTTCTCATTTCAACTTCCGGACCTCAGGCTCTTATTCAATTTCCATAATCGATCTCAAATACAATTTCATTCAAAAGACAGCTTAAAATCCATTAAAACTAAATAAGACTTAAATGCACATATGGTTCTCAAAATATGATACAAAATGCACAAGTATGTGTTCTCAAATTAGAGTTTATAAAATATGCAATACGTTCAAGAAGGATGTAAATACGTGATATTGCGGAAGTAAACAAACTAGTGTAGTAGCGTCGTGTATCAACCCTCGTGCACACTCGACGGAGCTCCTTCCGATCTCTGGCTCACACTTGCACCTGAGGAGGGTTTTATAAAACACGAAAAAGAGCGATGAGTAATAACTCAGTGAGTGAGTACTTATCAACTTTGAAACTTGTTTTCAAAATATAAATACACCTCCCAAAATACTTTTGAGAAAACTAGTGTTTTGACTCAAATTGATAAAATATAAATTGAGTATAATATATAAAAGTAATTTTACTTGACAACGATGCTAATGATTGTAAATCTTTCTCGTAGTAAAGCTCTCTCATTTTCTGAAATCTCACGTCTAATGACATGCTTCTCTTTACTAATATTTGCCTTAACTGGTAACCTAGGGAAACTTATCCTTCATGACGGTACCTGTACATATTGGCAACAAAACTTGCACACGTCACTAGGATTAAGGAAATCTCTCTGTATAGTCACTAATAAGGGACCTCAGGGATTGCAATACCCACCCTAACATTAGGTAGATCTACACTATCGTATACGTGTAAAGGGTGATTGACTAACTCTGACTCAAACCCTCTATAGTTAGTGACTCTCCCAACCACTCTTGTCATACACGCATACGATACTTCGGTCGATAATCTTTAGGGCTTAAGGTAAACCATAGGCATTAAAATTCTTTTCAAGCTTCTTAGAACTTTTCTTTCTTTTTATCTCGGAAATGCATTAATTTAGCTTGAAAAATATTCTCTGGCATGTCTCTTATCGGCATGTACATAAACATAAATAAATTACTTTGCCACTAAAGTAAATAAATATTGATAATATAAACTCAGAAACTTACTTGCGGTATATATATATATGTATATATATATAACTAAAAACATGCTAAAATAAATCATTTTGAAATAAACAAGTGCAATATTTAAATTCAATGTATGAACTTGTAAAAGTTTTGAAAATAAACCACTCTCACAACTTGCGTCCAAAATATATCCACTCTTCTACACTCTCAGCTAGCTAGCCACTTTACCTACATTTTAATACAAGCGCGATTTCTTAGTCACAGCAATCCTTCCAAAAATCCTAATATTCCAGCATGCAAAACAATGCACTCTAAGCTGTAATGAACTAAACTTGAGTTGTGAGCTACTACCCAACTCGTCTATTAGAAGCTACTATCCAGCTCGCTTGGCCTAGACAACGAGCTCCTTCTAACTTGCCCTTAGCCAGCTACCTCTTTAGCTCAACTCGCTTATCCCGAGCTACTGCACTTAGCTCAGCTTGTACAGGTTTTCTTTGGACTGTGGGCATCACCCAACTCGTCCTTTGAGTTGCTGCCTAGTTAGCTCGACCTAAAATGAGAGCACTATTTAGATCAAGCTCGCCTTTGTAAGCTGCTACCTCTTGCTCAACTTGGACAGACATTGAAATAGACTACAGCATTACCCTGCTCGCTAGCGAGTTACTGTCCTAGCATAGATCAATTTGAATCCATGCATACAAAATCCTTAACATTTCTTTCCAGATTTTATACTAACAACACAACCAGAACAATGGTCTAACATTTTAAAACACTTATGACCAATACTCGACAGCTCACATTATCAAAACTTATTTTAAACTTAACATTACACTTTCTATTTCACACAATGAAATCAGAGATCTCGCACTTACCTCTTTAGATCAACCCCAATTTTGCTGAATCTTCCTCCTAAGCTCGCATGCTAGATCAACTGACTTGAAAATCACTTAGCATTACTCCAAATTAACAAGTAAAGCTATTGCCCTTCTTGTACACTCTTGATCGTAAGCTCCCTTTCAGTTCAAAAGGCTTGCAGGAGTTAGAAATACTCAAAATCAACTCAAAATCCACTAAGACAGTAAGTTTACATTACTTCGTCTTCTCGGTAGAACACTTCCTCCTTAGCCAAGCTCCTCCTCTCTTGCAGCGTTCCTCTCTCGATTCACTCTTAGACTCATCTCAACTTGCTATCAACATATCAGAATAAATCATATCTATCTTGCACTCGATCACACTCTCTCTTTCTCAAGTATGGTCGAAAGCCTTACCTTTCTTTCTCTCCAATTTCGCTCGTCACTTTTTCTCTTCAATTACAGGAAAACTCCACTTTATATAGACTTTTCCAAGTTAGTGGATTCCAATTGTCAATCTCTCATTGGCTCATTTTTGTTTTACATGGATTGAACTTTCTTATGAAATCTCATTTCATGTAACACTTATATACAATCCAGGTGTGTTTTAGTATGGAAAATATCTACTTGGCTCTCTAATAATTTCAATTCACATTCTAGCCCCAATAAATTTTAAAAATATTCTATGACCTTTAATATTCAAATTGATCATAAATTACTCTAATTTGGTATTTTATCCCTCCATTTTATACTAAAAACAAATTTCTTATGGATATGAAATCATTAATACCCATTATTCTCCAAAAAGAATATTTTTGTCCAATAAACTCCGGATTACTCAAAATCTCTTCCAATAAGCTCATCTTCACTCTGTTTTAGTTTCAATTAATTCTAATATTACTTTCGGAGCTTTTACTTCACAAGGTCCATTTTTCGAAAATTATTATTCACTCAGACACTCTTCATCCGAAAATATTATTCATTCAAAAAAAATAATTATTTTCCCACAACTAAGGTTTTGGGTTTTACAAATTCATATATGATCATCTGATCGATAAATATGAATCTTTAAGTTTAATGCATATTAGTTAAAGACTTATGTTTATAATGATTCAATCTTATATAATCTTTATTATATATGATGCCTCCACTTTCATGTCACCACATGAATAGTCTTGAATAAGACTATCATACTGAATGCAAAATAAACCATAACTGTAGATTTACTACTAATAAAGTACTCCATTTCATTTACTTTCTATAAACTCTTTAAATTATTTATCTCAAACTACATTCACTTGTGTATAAAGCTTATATACTTAGTTTGAAATTACATTAGTAATCAAAGATATTTATCATGATATATATAAAGTGTTTGCAAAAATATATAAATTGAATGAAATAAATACTTTATTAATATTTATAGAATTGTTTACATAATTACAAACTCTTATGGCACAAGCCCCAACAAGATGGCTCCATCAAACCCACCAGTAACATCAACCATTATTGATGAGGTGACAGAGAAGAGGGCTTCGCTTCGATGCCGCAAGTGTTTATCAAAGGGCTAATGTTGATCAGAGGGCTGAGGATGGACTCCGATTTGTCAAGGGCAAACTCTATAGGCCACCATCCTGGAGCAAGTCGTAGGCAAAGCTCTCTATCGTTTCAAGATCTGGATCTTTTTTTTTTTAAGTAAGATTTGAAAAAAAAATCTTGAAATAAGATATGAAAATTTATATCTATAATTTTTTTTTTTTTTTTTTTTTAAAATTGAATTATTATTAATTAATAGATTTTTTTATCAGTTTTTAATTTTAAAATCTTATTTTACATAATCGTTTGTTTTGTATTTGTAGAAAATTTTATTGGATGATGTGTCACAAATTGATTAGAAGATGGTCAATGACATTTTCTTAATAATAGAGATGGTAATTTTGTATTTATAAACTTTTTTAGAAGGGCAATTATGTTATTTCAATTATCCTAACTAAAATTAGGGGTAAATCCATCTTTGTGCAACTTCTATGATGTTTGACCATCAAGCTTTTGGTTAGCAAGACTAAATTGATGAATTTCTAAAATATTAGGGACGAGGGGTATTGAAAAAGCATAAGTGAGTAAAAAAATAATATTTTTCTAAACATTATGGACTAAATTAAAATTTTTCTTTTTATTTATGAAATTACATTATAATTTCATTTTTCATTGTTTTTAAACATAAATTCCATAATATTATATTCTTTCTCAAATATGAATATGATGGTCATTTTGGCTTTTCATATATGTTAAGCACGTATGTATGATGCACTATAGTTGGCATCTTATGGTAATTGAAGTTAATCTTATGGAATTGAGATTTATTGTAGTTGGCATCATGTGGTATTGAGCTTTATTATATGACTTTGATGACAAACTTTGTTTGTGCAGCAAAACTTATTAAGAGCATATATTTACATGTATTGCAATGTGTTTATATTCTATGTAATTATTGTCTGAATTATAACATGTAAGTCAATATCACAACATTAGTTTAGATATAACGAATTTTTTCTTATAGTTCACAATGCAGATTATAATGCAAATTTTTTGAATAATTTCATAAGTACATTATTCTCATTTTTATGATTCTTGTTTGATTTATTGAGTGATTATTTGATTATTCAATAATGTTATTTCCACTAATAAAATATATAATTTCTTTATAGCTTTGTATTAATTGTAATATCTTTTTATAAGAAAATTTCTTATTATTGACTTGTGAAACTTGAAAAATATTTTTCTATGGTTATGAAAAGTATTTTATTTATCAATTAACGTTTTAACTTGCAGGAAACTTTATATATTTCATATATTTCCAGGATTGGACATGCAAGAACTATGAGATCAAAGATTGCCGTCAAATGAGAAAAAAGCAGAGAAGTTTCCTTCTTTAACTTTGACACTCATTAATGCTTATTTATTCTCTATTGATTAGTTTCTAGAAATAATTTTCAGGTTATTTCCTTGATAGAAAAGGTACGGCACATGTGCATATAAAGAACACAAAGAATAGAGGTTGCAATGTGGATTTTAGAGAGAAGCAAGCTACAGTTGCAGAACTGTGAAAGGTGTTTGTAGTATTTTGTATGTAGTTTTGAGTGTAAAGTATAAGAGAGTTTATCTATCAAACTACATGTATTTGTGACTTAGAAATTTCTCGACTCTAGGTAGTTTATTTTTGTGTATTTCATGAGAGAAAACAGTACATGTTTATTGAGAAATTAAGTGATATTCTTTGTAACACTTAGAGAGGTTTGATCTCTAAGTTTGTAATGGTAGATTTAGGCTGGTGAGACTGTTGAGTCTGGAGTAAGTGCTTGTTGGGATAACAAAATATTTGCCGACAGAGAGAAGAGATAAGTTCATAGGTTGAAGAGATTTTAAGTTGTTAACACTTATGAAGGCAAGGGGAGCTTGCTGAAACAACGCCAATAAATGTGTACTTCAGTTTGTGTTGATTATAAGAGAGACTCTTAAAGTGAATAAGTCAGGTAGGTTGTAATTATATGTTCTTTAATAGTTGATCTCTCTAAGCAAAACCTCGTAGATATAAGATAACATCAAACCACATTAAAAATGTTCTTGTGTTGATTTACTTTACTATTGTTTATTATTTCCACATTAAATTTGTTACAACACGCAATTTACATGTATGACATTTAACTCAAGTTACAACATAACATATTAAGTCATAATATCAATTAATCCCAACATAGGTAAAAATTAGGTAATCTATAGCAAACAGACATTTTCAATATATATATGGTATATGGTGCATTCTAAGGTGCACCTGGTGTATGTGTATATTTGACAGAAAAAAAATATGATTGTATTCTAGAATATATGATTGTAATTTATTACATATAATTACAACTAAACATGTGTGATTACAATTAATAAATATGATCATATTTACTACTTGTAATTATATATATTTAGTCGTACTCACATATAATAAATTACAATCATACATTTTACAATGCAATCACACATTTTTTTTTGTTAAGTATATACATAGACTCGGTGCACACAACGCGAACTCATATGTATATAACAAAAATGGTCACCATATTCTTATTTGAGAAAGAATATAATATTATAGAATTTTTGTTTAAAAACAATGAAAAAAGAAATTATAATCTGATTTCAAATTATGCATTAACTTTAGATTAATAAATTGCCCCTAATCTCTTCAAAAAGTCTTTTTAATAAGGGATATAAAAGTATTTTTAATTTGAAAAGGGGAATGGGAATGAGATTCCCAAGTGAGGTGGGAGGAATGAGATTCCCATTCCACAACCCCAAATTTATATACGACCCACTATTTCCTTCTCATTTGGAAATTGTTATACCCATTTTTTGGTTCGGCCCAGATGGGCCAATACACGCCTATTTAATGTGAACAGAAGCAAGGGCCCAAGAGGCCCAAAGACGAAACCAGTGGTTGCAAGCCCAGCTCGCGAGGCCGTCCAGGTCGCAAGCCACCAACAGTTCTCAGAATGCCTCCTACTCGTGCCTTCAGCTCGTGGAGCTCGCGAGGTCGCGCAGGTCGCGAGCTCGCTAGGACCTCCAGACCGTCTCATCTCCCCTCTAGTGTGCATCGTCTGACTGACCAGAAGGCTTACCCAGGAGATATCGTGTACAGCAAGTTGTCAGAATTACCAACTCTCATGATTTCCCGTCGGAAGCTGCCTACACAATTACCCAGAAGCATTTAATGAAGTGAAGACCTTTTCAGGTATAATTAATGCAGACTTGTGCAGGGAAAGAATGATGATTACCTTTGCAATTAATGCAGTATGGCAGTGTCAGGATTAGCTGAAACTAGCCGTTGCCAGTAACGTGTATGATTTTCTTTTGTATTTGTTATTGTAATCTCCCTTCCTCTATAAAGAGGGGAGACATTTTACTGTACAGACTGGTTACAACATACTAGAGAACTGTCACTCTGCTGGAATTACTCCAGAGTGGCCGTGGACGTAGGTGTCGTCACCGAACCACGTAAAAATCCTTGTGTCTTCTCTCTCTCTCTCTCTTTTCTCTTTAATTCCTTGCTGATCACCTTATTAAATCTTACCAACCACCAAGACCGACATTCCTTCACCTGAAATAATCACCACCAACCTTGAACTCCATTAATTGCCTATTTACTACCCTTCCATTAGTACAACCAGAACTGTTAATTAATTACCAAGTTCGCCGTCTGGGCCCCATAATCTCTGGTTGACCGTTTTCGGACGTCAACATCTTTTGGTGCTAGAAGGAGGGCCCAACAGCGACCTGGTAATCTCCATCTAATCACTATTTCACGTTCGTTTATACTTGTCAGCCATGGCTAGGATCAAGGCAACAAGGAGTGTCGGAGTGGCAGAAGAATGACATGAAACTCGAGAGGAACAGAGCGCCTCGCCTTCTGGAAACGAGGTCGCTCAGGAATGGCAGCAGCGACAGCGAGCTCTAGAAGATACGGTAAGGGAGTTAACGACAACAGTCAGGGCGTTGATGGAAGTCCAAGCCCGTGCGGTGCAAAAACAGGTGGAGGTCGCACCCCCAGGCAGAGCTCGCCATCGACCTTCAAAAGAAATCTCAACTCCAGAAGGGGTAGCCGCCAGGGAAAGGTCGCTGACCGAAGGATCAGCCGCTCCTCGAACTTGCACCCAAGGAGAGCCAGGGGGCGGAACCAAGAGCGGGAGATCTCACCTCGCCAGAACGGGATAAGAGCGAGGGCGAGCATCGAGGGCGCCAGGCGTGAAGAGGGTAGTCGTGGGCCAGAACGAGTCCGCGGGCACCGTGCAGGTTATGAGCCCGAGCCTCAGAGGGCCGCTAGACATGTAGAAGCTTTCAGCGAAGAGGGCAGGTCACAGAACCGTCATTTTGGGGAGCAAGAGAGTACCAGTAGATGGAACCCCAATCGGCGATCTGTGACCCAGGACCCAGTAGTAGAGGAATTGTTATAGAGGGTCCAGCAATTAAAGGCTCGACCTAAAGGTCAAACCGGGGAAGAGCGGGAGAATCGTAGGGTACCATTCACCCGGGAGATCGAGACAATACCCTTACCGGCGAAGTTTAAACTCTCCAATATCCCTCCATACGGCGGCAGGACAGATCCTTACGACCATCTGGACGCTTTTAATGTACAAATGGATCTTCAGACAGACGACCCGCTAGTCAAGTGCCGAGTATTCCCAGCTACTTTAGGGGATGCTCCGCGAGCTTGGTTCAAAAGCCTCCCAGCCCGCAGCATCGGAAGCTGGAGAGAATGTCAGAAGAGGTTCTTGGACTAATATAAGGCCTTAAGGAAGCAGCTCGCGCCAACTTGTCACCTCGCTACCATTTTCCAGAGACAAAACGAATCCCTGAAAGATTATATCACTCGGTTCAGAGAGGAGGTGAGTAATATAGAAACGCCCTCTGACGAGAGTATTTTAACAGCTATTTCTGCAGGGCTCAGGAAAGATGGAAAGCTGTACGAGAGCATTTACAAATCCCCGGTGAAGGATCTGGGGGAGTTTTACGAAAGGGCTGCTAAAGAAATCAGATGGGAAGAAGCCTTCGGGACTAAGAAACCCAGTGGTCAGCGGGGTGAAGCGAGCGGTTCTCACCGCGAGAAAGGAAGAACTATGGCAGTGATAAGCCAGGAGAATCGAAACACCAGACTGCCAATGTTGTGGTAAAGCGAGCTAGACCAGGGCCGAGGGTGGAGCGACCCCGGCGTCCGAGTCGATATGAAAGTTATAGTGTGTTATCGGACAGGCAAGACAGGATCTTCGCCGCAGAAAGAAACAAGGAGAATTTTGGGAAGCCACCCCCGACTGGACCCCCTAACCGACGTCGGGACCCGAGGAAATACTGTGCCTACCATAACGAGAACGGGCACAATACCTCAGACTGCTGGCAGTTGAAAGATGTCATTAAAGAATTCATAAGACGAGGCCGCCTGGGAGAGTATGTAGTACAGCCCGCTGGCAGGCAACCTCAGCATCAACGACCTCAGGGACAAGACCAGCAGCCCGAGCAGCAGCAGTCTCAGCGAGCTCAGGAGCCCGAGCGCGAGCCCGCTGTAAGAACAATCTTTACCATTTATGGTGGGCCTCATGTGGTAGGTACATCTAACAGGTCGCACCAGAGATACGTCCGAGAAGCCAACCATACCCTACTAGCAGAATATGGAGGAGTCGAGGGACCCACCAAAAGGGCAAAAGTGTCCTCAGATAGTATTATATTCACCAAGGAGGACGAGAGGGGAGTACACTGGCCCCACAACGACACGATTGTAATCCGGGCCCAGATCAGTAATGTCGAGGTACGAAGGGTGATGATCTACACTGGCAGCTCAGTTAATGTAATGTATAAAAGCTGTTATGACCTGATGGGGTTAGGGACTGAGCAGTTAACACCCTCACCAGAGCCCCTCTACGGATTCACAGGGGACGCAGTGATACCGATAGGCCAGATCAAGTTACCTCTCACCCTCGGAGAACCAGGCCGGCAAGCTACAGTTCTTGCAGACTTCCTGATTATTAACAGTCCTTCAGCATACAACGTGATCTTGGGGCGACCTTCGATGAACGAGCTAGACATGGTCACCTCCACCAGAACACTAATAGTCAAGTTCCCAACCCCCAATGGAGTAGGCTGTGTCAAGGGAGAATAGCAGTTGGCCAGGCGATGCTATGAAGATGCAGTAAAGATGGGAGTTCGAGGGAAGAAAGTGAACGTGGTCTCGGGTGGCCAGCCGCAAGTTATCTCTGAAACCGGGGTAAGCGACGACCTCGACCCTCGCGAAGTGGATGTAGACAAGGCCACCGGACCTGTCGAAGAGCTAGAGGATGTGCGGGTCAGTGAAGTAGACCCGGAGAGATGTGTGAAAGTAGGGAGAGACCTGCTACCAGAAGTAAAGACCAAACTCATAGAATGTCTGAAGATGAACCTTGACGTCTTTGCCTGGAACCACGAAGACATGGTGGGGATAGATCCTGATGTTATGAGCCACAGACTGAACATAGATCCCCAGCACAGGCCAGTCCGCCAGAAGAGGAGGCCAATGACCCCAGAACGTTATACAGCCTTGAAGGAGGAGATCGAGAAGCTGTTAGCTAACAGGTTCATTAGGGAAGCCCGTTATCCTGTATGGGTCGCAAATCCGGTCCTCGTGAAGAAGAAGAACGGGAAGTGAAGGACTTGCATTGACTTCACCGACCTGAACAAAGCTTGCCTGAAAGATAGCTTCCCATTACCCAGGATTGATCAGCTGGTAGATGCAACAACCGAGCACCAGCTCTTGAGTTTCATGGATGTCTACTCAGGATACAACCAGATCCCAATGAGCCCGCAGGACGAAGAACACACCTCTTTTGTCACCAATAGGGGGTTATACTGTTACAGGGTGATGCCATTCGGACTGAAGAACGCGGGAGCCACCTACCAGCGACTGGTCAACGCCATGTTCCAAGATCAGATTAGGAAAACCATGGAAGTATACGTAGATGACATGCTGGTAAAGTCCCAGAATGCAGCAGATCATGTTCGCGACCTGGATGAGACGTTCAAAGTCCTCAGAAATTATCGGATGAAGTTAAACCCCTGAAGTGTGCCTTTGGGGTAGTGTCCGGTAAGTTCCTTGGATTTATGGTAAATAGCAAAGGGATAGAGGCCAACCCAGAGAAGATTAGGGCGCTGGTGGAAATGAGGTCCCCCTCCAAAATCAAAGATGTGCAGAGTCTCAACGGACAGGTCGCGGCCCTTAGTCGATTCATCTCGAAAGCTACTGACAAATGCGTGCCCTTCTTCGAAGTTATAAAAAAGGCCAGAAACTTTGAATGGAATGAGCATTGCGAAGAAGCATTTCAGAGGCTGAAGGAGTATATGGGCCAGGCCCCCTCCTGTCCAAGCCAAAGAGGGGGGAGAAGCTGTTTCTATACTTGGGTGTTTCTGAGCACGCCCTGAGCGCGGCCTTGGTGAGAGAAGAGGGAAAAATGCAGCTGCCCGTGTATTACATCAGTAAGAGGCTGGTTGATGCGGAGACCCGATATTCACAAATGGAGAAGTCGCGTACTACCTGGTGATCGCCTCCAGGAAACTACGTCCCTACTTCCAAGCTCACCAAATAGAGGTCCTCACGCAATACACTCTCAGACAAGTCCTCCAGAAAGCAGACACTTCGGGCAGGCTTCTCAAGTGGGCCATCGAGCTTGCTCAGTTCGACATAGAGTTCAAACCTAGAACGGCATTCAAGGCTCAGGCACTTGCAGACTTTATTATGGAATTCACAGGGCCGGTACCGGAGCAGGAGGAGCTAGCCGGTGATCAAACTTGGGAGCTTTATGTGGATAGATCTTCTAACGAGCAAAGCTCGGGGGCTGGAATAATGCTGGTCAGTCCAGAAGGCCATAGATCCTGAGTGCCTTAAAGTTCGGATTCCGAGCTACCAATAATGAGGCCGAGTATGAGGCGTTGCTTGCCGGACTCCGCCTGGCAAAAGAGGTACGAGCTGAGCAGGTAAAGGTCTTTAGTGATTCCCAACTTATTGTTTGCCATATCAGGGGAGAATATCAGACCAAGGGAAGGAGGATGTCGAAATACTTCCAAAAGGTTAAGGAGTTACTGGGGGCTTTCAAAGGGTTTGAGGTGAACCAGATCCCCAGGGCACAAAACTTTAACACAGACGCCCTAGCCCGCTTAGCAACCTCCCAAGATGCAGATTTCCTTGAATCTATCCCTATGGAATTCCTACCAACTCCGAGCATCGAGGACGAAGATATAATGATGATCATAGGGGTTCGACCTAACTCCTGGATGAGCTCATTATTGGGTTACTTGTAGGAAGGGAAGCTGCCAGAGAACAAGCTGGAAGCTTACCGCCTACGAGCTAGAGCAGCCCGATACTGCATTTATGATGACAGATTGTACAAGAAGGGGTTCTCAACCCCGCTGCTGCGATGTATAGATGATGAGGACTGTGAGGTGGTGCTGAATGATATTCACGTAGGTCACTATGGGAACCATACAGGAGCATTGTCCTTGGCCTAGAAGGCCCTCAAACAAGGGTTCTACTGGCCAACTATGAAGCAAGATGCTATAAATCTGGTAAAGAAGTGTGATAAGTGCCAGAGATTTGTTAAGGTCCCACGAGCTCCACCAGCCTACCTCCAACAGATGGTGAGTCCATGGCCTTTCGCAATCTGGGAGATGGACCTCATCGGACCCTTGCCCACAGCTCGAGGAGGTTGTAAGCATGCCGTAGTCGCTGTGGATTACTTCACCAAATGGGCTGAGGCCAAGGAGCTAGCCGAGATCTCCACCACGAAGATAGAGAAGTTTGTGTGGGACAACATCATTTGCAGGTTTGGAATCCCTCAGCAGCTCGTCACAGATAATGAGACTCAGTTCACCAGCGAGCAATTCATAGATTTTTGCAGCGAGCTCGGGATTGTGAAGAGCTTCTCAGCTATAGACCACCCTCAGGCCAATGGTCAGGTCGAAGCTGTGAACAAGATCATCAAGCGGACTTTGAAGACCAGGCTAGAAGCAAGAAAGAGGGTTTGGGCTGACGAGCTGCAGAAAGTCCTCTGGGCATACAGGACCATAGTCCATAACTCGACGGGTGAAACCCCATTTTCCATGGTCTATGGAGCGGAAGCCATGATACCGGCAGAATTCGAAGTCACCAGCCAGTGAAGGGCCTCGTTCCGACGTGAAGACAATGACCAGCTGCTCGCGGCCAGTTTAGACTTAGCCGAAGAAGTAAGGGAGACAGCTCGTCTGAGGGTAGCGGTGTACCAGCAGAGAGTTGTCAGGTATTACAACAAGAAGGTGCGAGCTCGAAGCTACAAAGCAGGGGACCTCGTTCTCAGACTAGTCCTCCCCGGGGCTCGCAAGGCAAGCGATGGAGTGATCGGGCCCAACTGGGAGGGTCGTACCTCATCAAGCAGAGTCTGAAGAATGGAGCCTATCATTTGGCCAGTATGGATGGATCAGAGTTACCCCGAGCCTGGAACCCTGAACACCTGCGGCCATACTACATCTGAGAACTGTCAGCCCGCTCTAACTTTGTACAATACTCTTTTTTGGCGATTGTCTGTAAACATGCTTTCACTTGTTTTCTATTGTATGTGTCATGTTTGATGCAGAAAGCAAACTCGTTGAACCAGCAAATGTACATACTAAAAAGAGCGAAGTTAATGAAATCTCTTTCTCAAGAAATCGAGCTGCGATCTATCATCACATATGCATATATATTATTATTATTCCTTGAAGATATCTGTGCAAAAAATCCAAGGAATCATTTGCAACGCAAGTGCCCGCATAGAACCACTGGTCAAAGCCACGAGCAAATTCTGGCAAGAAATGTCCATAAAAACCTCAATCGAGGATGTCTTATCAATTAATGCTCGACTTATCCATATTATCCTCACTAACGGAGGTTTACGTCGGTAAGCATCAAGTTCATTTCTTAGCTCGCAGCCGTATTGTCCAGCGACCTCGCGGGAGGGGGTAAGGCCACGCCTCTCAAATATAAAGCTGTCTGCAACCTCGCGAATCAATTGCCCCGCGACCTCGCGGGAGGGGGTAAGACTACGCCTCTCAAATATAAAGTTGCCTGCGGAGGGGGGGACTCACCCCTGAACTACGAATGCAGGCAAGAGCTAGAATCTCAAAGTTTGGGAAAATGCTACTGTCAAGCGCACTCAATGTGAAGGAAATTCCGAGCCCCCCCACTAAATTCAGCAGGTTCGCAAGTTAGCATGATTTTCACGATTGTGATTCACTTAGCAAATTTTAATACTTATAATGGTATGTTTATTGTCTGTTAGTTGCCCAGCATATAAGTAAAGCATGCATATCTACACTTGGACAAAGTATTGAAATTGTGCAGGAAATCCAATATTATAATTCCGAGCCTCAAGCTCGTTGTTCGAGTTCAAACAAATGAAAAATTACAAGGGATAAAAAAAAAAACAACAACAAACAAATAAAAAGGCCCTAAACACCAGCTGGTTCGTCCGAAGGAGCAAGATCAACAGGAGCTTCTACTGGGGGCTCTGCCTCAAGAGCGGGCTCAGGAGCTGGTAAGTCAAAGAGGGCCTCTACTGGGGGCTCAGGCATTGGAGGACCCTCCAAAGCTGGGGGTACCTCGAGGACCTATTCTGGCAAGGGGATTGGGACAGCAGATGGATCAACTGGGGGAGCAAAGGAAGTATCCGCATGTCGCGCACTCTGAGCACCTGCAGCGAGCTCCGTGAACTCTCGGATCATTTGGACCCCTTCTGACCCAAAGAAGGAGTAGTCCAAGTCCGGGTAGCGCTCCCACATGCTAAACAGAAACGCCCTCTCGACCTCTTCCTCGACCCTGTTCCGCTCCCGAGCTAACTTGGCCTCAACGCCCGCCTCGGTCTGAGCCAGCTTCCCCTCTGTCTGAGCCAGTTTTGCTTCTGCCTCAGCCCGCTTCTCCTCGGCCCTCGCGAGCTTCCCTCTACCTGCAGCCAAGTCCCACTGATACTGACTTACTTTATCCTCAATAACCTGTAGCTTGACCTTTGCAGCACTTAGCTCGGCTTTCAGCTGTTTTAGTTCGCTTTGGGCCTTGCTGACTTTAGAGGTAGCGGCCTCCCTACGAGCGGTCTCCTGTGACAGGACCGCATCAGTATCTCTAAGCTTGGCAAAAAGCTCCCCATGATCCTTTTGGAGGAGATTGATTTCATCCTGCAGTGATTTCATCCTGCACTAATGACAGGACCCTTCCCAGACCTTATCTAAACTCTCGTCTGGAGGATTCGACCGGGCACTTCAACGGATTCCTCGAAACCGACTCGTCGGATCGAAGACATCCGGGAAGCGAACCCTATCTTTCTGTATCCGGTTTACTCGTTAAAACTTAGTGATTTGATTTTATCTGTTACTGGTTGGGAGGGATAAACCTTTTCTTTGATTCTATTTCAAATTCATGTTATAAAAATTTCGGCAGCATAACGGCTGCGTTTTTGATAAACCAAAATTTAACCTGTAAGGAAAACGACACTTCGACTATTTCTGAACACCTCCCAACTTCTTTATTCTCAATTATGCATCAATCATCACCATTTCATAAGCATAAACAATGAATTCAAATTCAACATGTACATATATGAACTATATATATAGAATGCATGATTATATTTACAACTTACAAATTCAACATCAATGTAATTCAAAAGTTAATAGGTTAAATACATATACAAAAATGTATATACACGTCTTGCGCTATTGCCCACCTATCAATGTATGTACAAACAAAAGATCTCGATCTCGTCCGACGATGGCACGCAATAAAAACAAACAAGCTACAAAACGAACAACAAGTTAGTGCGATAACATCATAGGATATCATATCACACATACTAACATATAAAATTTCAAGTCTTAAAATTTTCTTTAAAACTCTTCCATGTGTATCCTTGACTCATTCTAACCATCACGGGCGATTATAACTCACGCCAACATGAAGCTTACTAATGCATCTCAACCACTACGTTACGGAATTTACTGCATCGTACGTAGGGCGCTAAACTCATCACTGAACAACTACAATGCGGAATTCTCTGCATCGTAAATGTAGTGCTAAATCTCTCAACGACTACGAGCGGAATTTACTGCATCGCGTCGTAGCGCTAACTGTCAACTAACCAACTACGTGCAGAATTGTCTGCATCGCAACGTAGCGCTATACTTTTCTATAAACTGAGCGATTACGGACGGAATTCTCTGCATCGTCACGTAACGCTAAATCTCATAGTTTTTAAGGTGTACACATGGGTTTTTATAATACATTTCTTTAAGTGCAAAAGCACAAATGTCACTAGTTTAAAAATTTTGAACGCTTTCTTTATTCCAATTTCTTTACAAGCAACTCATTATCACTTTCTAGTAGCATATGAATTCCATAAGAATCCATATGCTTAAACTTTAACTACATCATTATATGTATTATTTCATTCATTCTTTAGCTATTGTATTCCTTTAACATATTCAAGAAATGGTATAATAATTTACAAAGCTATTAAGTGGCGTACCACTTACTTCGAGGCCGCGTCAAGCGTCTCGACGAGGCTCCTGGACGCCGCTCACGTGCTCGTCACCTACACAACATGATCTCATCATTACTAGTGATAATTTGAAAAGTTGAGAATCTCAACTTCAAGGTTAATAATCTCAACTAAGACCCATTTTTCTCTATATAATCTCCTAACTTGTTTCTAACTCAACCGAAACTCTCTAACTTCGATTTCTTTGTAAAATTTTTACTTCTAGACCCCTAGGATCATCCCCATATGTTTCGTTTGGTCTCCAAAAGCTTAAAACAAAAAGTCAACTTTTTAATTATACGGTTGACCACGAAAAACAGAATTGAAACCAGCCATGGTTTCACCTCCGTTCCTTTTTCTAGCGTCTCCTTATCACATAACTAAGTCACCCGGAAAATTTCGTCGAGAAACTCCATCGTTTGCTATGTCAAATCTAAGGAAAACGTCCGTTTTGGACACTTTCGGGAGCAATTAAGTGCCCGTTTTGCAAACTCTTGGTTTCGGGTTAGCGACGCTAGATTTTCTTCCATAACTAAACTTCATTTAACTAATAATGACTAACCAAACTCATTTCGTGCCATAAAAATTGCATTAAGCTAACCGTTTCACTTCTCAGAGCTCTAACGGCACTATTTTGTGCATAACTTGCACAATTTTTATCGGATTCGATCCGTTCCAAAACCTATGGTTTTCTATGGTTCCTAGGCATCATTTGAGGTGTAGAACACCCCCATATAGGTCAGTTTTGGTCAGGTCTTCTATAGCTCAAAAATTCCACTCGGGATTGCAAAATTGTCAAATTTGCTCTATTGATCTCTACATGCCTCTCTATGCTTTTCTATGTTTTTTCATGCCAAATTTTGAGTTCAAAACCATATAAACTCAAGGCTATCTACTGCTCTTCAAGTCCTCAACACTCACATAAACACAACTTTGTCATCCAAAGCTCTCAAACTCACTCACACTTTTTGTCAATCACTTGGTGTGCATAAAACACCAATCTCGGTTTTTATTTTGAGGGAGGGTGTAACAGCCCATTTACATCAATTTAAGGCATCAATTACACCCAAAACTCATCCTTGATGATTCTATAACAATCTCCTAAGGTTCTAACAAGATTTACAAGCAATCTAATCACATAAACCAACAAAAATCCTGTAGAAATTTCTCAGCAGCACTGCTGAAATTTTCAGCAAGAAAAGATTAAGAACTTGATTTTCTTACTTGGTTCTTTGTTTGGAGAGTTGAGAGAGACTTGGGAGAAGGTTCAAAGAAGGATTTGGAGGCTTAAATGGGCTGGAAAGGGTTTGATTTCCTCAAGTTTCCTTTGCTGCTCGTCCAACCTCTGTGTTCTGTCTCGGTTCTGTTCTTCTTCCACGACCAGCCCTGCTCTATTTTATTTCTTGTTCAGCTGCTGATTGCTTTTGGTTTGTTGCTCCTTGACATGACTTCTTCCTCTCTTCTCCTGGTTGAGCACTTTAGTTCTCCTTCTCTTCGGTTCTGCTCTTATCCTTGTGTGCTGAAATCTGTTGCTGGGGCTGGTAGCTTCGGTTCTGCTTCTTGATTTCACATCTGAACTGTTCTGGTTTGAGTTTAGTTTAGCTGCTGCCTTGCTTCTTCTTGTCACGCCTTCTTCTTCTCACGGCATCATCTTCACTCGACCTCTCTCTCTCTCTCGATTCTTCCACTAGTTTCTTCCTCTCGGCTGTGACTGATCTGTTTGTGTTTTTGCTGAAACAATTTCAGCTTAAGGTTGATATTTATAGTAATCAACTCTTCATAATTACATCTTGCCCCAACTATTATTTAATTTCATTCTCATCTCCTTTTCTTGATGCTCTCTCACGACAACACCCCTCGATATTCTTCCGTATTTATTTCGTTTCTCATTTGATTTAATCGCGCGTCTAGTTTAGAATTTATTTTAATTTGTCAAACTTGACTCATTGATCTTAACTCTCTTTTTTGATTTGAATTTTAATTCGAATCCTCATTGATCATTATTTTAAAATCCTAACTTGGATTTTTATTAACACGTTACTAAACTTTTATATACGACGAATTTCGTCGTATTCTAATTGAATAAATTTTGGAGGTTATGAAATTAAATCAATTAAACGTTGAGAGTTATATATTATCTCTCGAACTTAATTTCTAATGTTGGGACTTTAGTAGTCGGAGCTAGGAGTTTACAAGTAATCTCCTCTCCTCCTCGAATTGCTCCTGGGACATCCTGAAGGCCTCCCTCTCATTAATGTGATAATCTGCCTCCCTCATAAGCTTCACAGACGCCATACCAAGCTGAAACAACAAAAGAGATAGTAAGAGATCTTTTGAAAAAGACGAAAAAATCAAGGTATAAAAGAGTGTGACCCTTACCAGAGCAGCATGACGACCTACATAGCCTACGAGGTGCCGGCCTGTAAGCTCAGGTCTGTGCATCTTCGAGTTGCACCTTCCCATTATTTCGGGCACGAGCTCCACGAAGCTGTTGAAGTATTCCATCTCCTTTGCCACCTCAGAGCGGAGCTCGGAGTCTGCCCGTTCATCCGTTGCAGGCCTTGCAGGGCGCCCTGGTGTTTCAGTGCCCGGCTCCCTGCCAATAACAACCGCCCCGGCCGGACGGACCTCGATGACGCCCTTCTGCTTTGGGGCCGGAGGCTCAGCTATGGCTTTCCCTTTTCTTTTCCTGGTCAGAGCCTCAGACTCCGACCCCGCAGATAAATCCCCCTCGACAGAGACCTCGGTCCTCTTGGCTGGAGGAGAACTTTGCCCTCCGGATGGGGCAGCCCGCTTTTGAGGGGTCGCAGCTGGCCTGGTCGGAGAAGGTGCAGCTGCAGCAGGCAGAGAGGGCGCTCTTTATGAGCGGTCTGAAGAGGTGTCGTCCACGTCGATGACCTCAGTCGGTCCAGCAGGCGGAATCGACCTGAGAGGAGGAACTGACATCGTGAGCCTTCCCATATTGTCTGAAGAGGGGCTGGTGGAGAAGCTCGTGCTCGGTGACCTTTGTTGTAGGGGCTGTGGTTCTGACTCTGACTGTGCAGGAGCAGCAAGGGCTGAAGGGACCTCGCACCTTTCCCCCCTTATTCCCAAATGCTGGGCTATGTCCAGAAGAGGACCTGTGGCAGATGGAGCAAGACCCCGCTCTACTAGCTTGCTACCGGAGGGGAAGAAGTCCTCGGTTGGTTCCTTGGCCGCTGCGTAAGCGTTCAGAATAGCGAGCTCGTCCTGTCTAAGCTTGTACCCTGGAGCAGCGACACCTGCAAAGCAAAAGCTAGCTCGTAAAAAAAAAAAAAAAAAACTAATATTATCTGAGTGCTTGTATCCCTACTAGATGTCAGCACGAAGCTCCTATTATTCAGTCCGGCAAGCGAGAGGCACGTGAACAGGGCCCAATTTGACTTGTATTCCCCCACGTTGGACTTAGTGCAGCTCTGGGGTAAATATGCCCTATAATCAGAATGTTGGCGAGGCGTGGCGTAGTAGAGTCCGTCCTTTCCCGAGATCGCCTTAAAGCTGAAGACGCTGCGGAGGATGCGGGGTGTGGGGAACCCTAGTCCGTGCTTAGCGAACGCCGCTGCTAGGGTGGTTATATAGGCATACGAATTCGGGGTTAATTGGAACGGCGCGAGCTTCAGGTCGTTCAGGAGATTCTTGAGATAGCCAGGAACAGGGAACCTAAAGCCGAGCTCCATGTGCTCACGGCTGATAGCCACAAAGCCTTCGGGAGGATGGGCAACTCGATCACTACCCGCAGGGACGTTAGCTCGACACCCCAAGGGGAGGCTGAGTTCCTGGGCCCAAGCCTCCAGCTTTGGAAGAGTAATGAGCGAGGGCGTGTGTTTAAAAGGATGAGGGTCTGCTCTCTCAGCGACCTCGTCCCCTCATGCGACCTCCTCGGTAGATACGCTAGCTCGCGAGGTCGTAGCCTCGGCCTCATTAGTCTGGCGCCCTGCCTGCCTCCTAGAAGCAGAAGCCCTGCCTCAACCAGTACGTGAGCGACCCGACATCTACAGCACAGTAGGGAAGACATCAGAACGCTTACAGCATACTAAGTCTAGCAAGACACAGAAAAAGAATCCCTGAAGCTATTGTCCTATATGTCAGGTCGCACACTTGGCCTCCAAAGGCAAGAGAAGGCCCAGAGACAGGGGCCCGTCAGATACTATCTCACCCTAAATATGTGTGTTGCTAACCCTATGTTTACAGGTATCCTACCAGACAGTAAGGGGACACTTTCATCGAAAGTCCTAAGCAACAACAATATGGGACACGGTTAACAGCCAGGTCGCCCCTAGCGTACGCAGAAACTCAAGCAACCAACACAACAAATCTCTAGAGACCAAACAGGCATACAGAGACCCACAGATGCGATACATAAGCAGAAAGTGGCAACACAAACCAGGGGCAAATCTTACAATAACACGAAAAAGCGAAGCAAGAGAAGAATTACCTTGTTCGGAATGTGTTCGGCTTGCTGAGGACGGCGGCTGATTCCTTTAGTGGCGGAGTCCGAAAAGTTTGTCCAACGACGAATGACGGACCAGAAGAAGCAGAGAAAGAGAAATGATGGAAAGAAGAGTGTTGGAGTTGTATCAGGAAAGCAAAAAGGAAAATATGAGGAGACCTATGGATTATATAGGCCAGGACGTTCGTCCCCAGCCTTCCGATCCAGCATAAAGGCATAACCGTCAAAGATCCAACGGCTAGGCACCAATCTCGGTCATGTGCCATCATGCCTGTCAGTTACAAGACGTGCACATTTAATGCATACGGTCCCGAGACACGTTTTTCAGCTCCAACGCTTGTATGGCTTGTCAACGGTTACAATACGGAGAGTGAAACGGTACTAGAAGATTCGAAAATGGGCGCCAATCACATGTTCAAATTAGCTCCCAGTCCGCAGAGCGCACAGAGAGCTGGGGGGCTTGATGTTATACCCATTTTTTGGTTCCGCCCAGATGGGCCAGTACACGCCTATTTAATGTGAACAAAAGCAAGGGCCCAAGAGGCCCAAAGACGGAACCAGCGATTGCAAGCCCAGCTCGCGAGGCCGTCCAGGTCGCAAGCCAGCAACAGTTCTCAGAATGTCTCCTGCCCGTGCCTTCAGCTCATGGAGCTCGCGAGCTCGCTAGGACCTCCAGACCGTCTCATCTCCCCTCCAGTGTGCATCGTCTAGCTGACCAGAAGGCTTACCCAGGAGATATCGTGTACAGTAAGTTGTCAGAATTACCAACTCTCATGATTTCCCGCCGGAAGCGGCCTACACAATTACCCAGAAGCATTTAATGAAGTGAAGACTTTTTCAGGTATAATTAATGCAGACTTGTGCAGGGAAAGAATGATGATTACCTTTGCAATTAATGCAGCATGACAGTGTCAGGATTAGCTGAAACTAGCCGTTGCCAGTAACGTGTATGATTTTCTTTTGTATTTTTTATTGTAATCTCCCTTCCTCTATAAAGAGGGGAGACATTTTACTGTACAGACAGGTTACAACATACTAGAGAACTATCACTCTGCCGGAATTACTTTAGAGTGGCCATGGACATAGGTGCTATCACCGAACCACGTAAAAATCCTTGTGTCTTCCCTCTCTCTCTCTTTTCTCTTTAATTCCTTGCTGATCACCTTATTAAATCTTACCAACCACCAAGACCGACATTCCTTCACCTGAAATAATCACCACCAACCTTGAACTCCATTAATTGCCTATTTACTATCCTTCCATTAGTACGACCAAAACTGTTAATTAATTACCAAGTTCGCCGTCTGGGCCCCAGAATCTCTGGTTGACCGTTTCCGGATGTCAACAGAAATGATTTTAGAGCAAGTAAACATCATCAATAATTTTCATTTCTCATTTTCATTCTCCAATACATCAAGTAAACACGCCCTAAAAGTAAGGGATTAGATTCAATCGATTAAAAGTTAATTGCATTTGAACATAGTCTATTAGAGCTTAAGAATAGAATGACCTAACTGATCCCGATACATGATTTTGTTTGATTATCCAAAATTGAATTATTGCGCCCATTTATTTGAAAAGTAAATTTGGAGAGTTTTCTAATGGCCCTTGCCATTGTTTTTATATTTTAATTAAAAAAGTATAAAGAATTAGGAATTGGATTCCTAATTGAAAATAAAATTCCAAAAGATATTTATTTAATTGGATTAAATAAGGAATATCATTGATGAACAATAAAAAAGCAAACCTATAGATCCTTTGAACATCAATGTTGGACCTACAATGAGGACTAGAGTTGCAAGAATGAATAAGGCTTTAAATAGGCTCATTTAAGAGATTTGGGCAAAGAGTTTTGCACAACTTGACCTGGATAGCTTGGAGGGATGTCGAGACTTCAAAATATCATTTAAGTTCAAGACAAAGTCCAAGAACATCATTCTTGAGGCTTGGGTGGTAATTCTAATGTAAATTGGGTGATTATTTATTTATTGTTTATTTGTATTAATTTAGGTCTAATTTGTATTATGGGCTTTATTAATTAAATTCTTTATTGAATTAATTAATAATTAGACTTCTAAGGAGGAAAGAACTAGTTTTGATTGAAGTCAACTGAATTTGCAGTCTTTTTCTTGGAAAGGTAAGTAGGTGGCTCTTGTTATCGGAGACACGATACAGATCTATCAAACACATAATATGTAATGTATATCTATCAAACGCACAATATGTATCGTACACAAAATGTGTATCATCGAACTTATAATATGTATCAAACAAACTATTATGCTAAAATCGATAACAACTTGATATTAAGAACATAATATAATATATAATGGAATAGAAGATTACAAAATTGAAAAATTGAGGAAAAATTTCAATAAAAAGAGAATAATAAATCAAGGCTTGTGTAGGATCATAATTGACAAGACCCAAACCAGACTCTTTCTAATCTCTTATCTAGAAGGTCCCGTCGGGCACTCCAACGGACTTCTTTAACCCGACTTGTCGGATTGGAGAGATCAGCGGAGCGAACCCCTTAATCTTGCCTGATTCCTCAATTCAAATTGAATGTATTCTTTTCTTTTGTAAACAATTTTGGTGGATGTAAATTTTTCGCAATTCCATTTAAAACGATTTTACAAAAACTTCGGCAGCGTAACGGTTGTATTTTTTAAGGTTTCCAAAATTTACCTACATAAAAGGAAACACTTCGAACTATTTTCAATCACCACCTAACTTCTTTTTAACCACAAACATGTTTTTTCTCATTCCATTTCACAACACACATTCTCACAAATGTATAATTTTCATAACATATATCACTATCATAAATATTTACATGCTACATGTATGTATCAATATGTATATGTACATAAATATATTAGGTAATAGTGGTATATCATATGCAGGTGTTCAGTTATATATATACAAATCAAAATATTGACTACAATTTCCACACATGCAACTTCTAGTTATAATATTTACACATCCTAAAAATTTTGTTCGACGTTTATCCAATATGCCTAGTTAATGCCCACCTAAAATATCCGATGAGGTTTTCAAAATGTAAAATCACCTGCTTGATCACCTATTTCAACATACAAGTCGCACAAAGGTGAAAAGATTAGTTCAACGATTGATACCAACATCAAGATATAATTATATCACAATTTGTAATTTTGTTCGGGTGTTAAATATTTTCAATTTTTAAAAACCTTTCCTTCTAAAACACTATGTATACCCCTCGTGTATTCGAACCATCACGTGATAGTTTTCAACTAACATCAACGTGAAACTATTAGGATATCTCAACTACTACGATGCAGAATTTACTACATCGCAAACGTAGTGTGAAACGATATCAAATCTAAGCAACCACAATGCGAAATTTTCTACATCGTAATTGTAGTGCTATAACTCTGGGCGACTACGAGCGAAATTTACTGCATCGCAATGTAGTGCCAAAACTATAAATCTAGACAATAACGTGCAAAATTTTCTACATCGCACATATAGCACTAGATATACTGAAAAACTGAGCAATTACGAATGGAATTTTCTGCATCACCGCGTAATGCTAAATCTTCATATAAACTAGGGGTGTATACATGGTTTACAAATCTCTTTACTTATTCTTTTCATAAACATTTTATTTTCAAATTCTCTTTTCTAGATCCCGAATAGAAATCATTTTTCAACACTTTAACTCATAGTTTTGAAAATCATTTTTGAAGTCATTTAACTACAATAGTATATATATTTAAATGAAGAACTGAAATAACGCAAGTGATAGAACATTTATCTCACCAAGCGGGCTATACTCGTCAACGAGCCTCCCGTGCTTCGTTAGTCTGCTCGTCACCTGCATTACATATTCTTACTTAAAATAAGTCATAATGTGATACATAAAATTACACACATTGCTTTTAACATTACAAACCCCTTACAATACCCTTTTTTACTACACTTTTCTTTTCTAAGTTCTAACTCAGTCGAGGCTTTCTAATTACGATTTCTTCACAAAAGTTTAACTTTTATACCCCTAAGAACATCTCCACATAGTCCGTATAATTTTCAGAGGCCCGGAACGAAAAGTCAAAATTTTCGGAACCCATACAAATCAAAATATTGTTCACAGCCCATTCTACTGACTGTTTCGCTTCCGTTTTTGCTTGGATCATCTTCTTATCTCTCACTTAGCTCCCCCGTAAAACGGTTTCGAAAAATTCTAAGTATCGAGGGGTGAAACCTATGAAAAACACATATTTTTCGACATTTTTTTATGCACATTTTTGCATCACACATACAATGATGTCATTTCTTTCATATCTAAGGTTCTTTTACTCAATTATGATCGAATACATTCATTTCATGCATCAAAGAATGCATTTTCACTCTCAACTCATTTTTACAACTACATAGGTATGCTATTTAGGCTATAACTTACTCAATTTTTATTCATATTTTTCCCTTTAAATTTATAAGGTTTGCTATGACATTTATGCATATTTTGAGATCTAAAACAACCCTAATTAAGCTCTAATAGTACAGGTCTCTATATCCCTTTCAAGTACTTATTTTCTCATTCTACTACTATTTTCATCTTTACTAGTGTGCATGCTAATCATGCACCCATGTACATCCATTTTAATTACCTTAATTTCTGCTCACTCATGCGTGTTTTTAAAACCCAAAATACATCATAAACACCAACAAAACACATGCATAAGCTACTACCCTTCATCAAATCGAAATGCACAAACAATGTCATCTAGTTTTCCTTTTTAATTTCTAACACTCCTAAATACCTTTTTAGTAGTAATTATGCATATTATTCAAGTTGATGGGCATCAAAACCCAATGAATACACCCTATCCACCTAATAACCAAACCTCCTCATGCACCCTTAACATGTTATTTCTTTTAACTTTCATAATTTTAGATTTGGAAATTCTCCTAGGCATTTAATCAAACACTTTAACTACTACTATAATTGCTCAAATATGTTTTTACATATATTTAGGGTTTCCTATCCATAAACCCTAACTTCTAATTCATGCATGGTTCCATCTCAAATAACTTCTCTTTCTAGTTACACATGTATAAAATCTTGGTTTGAATTTAAATCTCATCAATAAAATACTAGAAAAACAATCAATTTCATCATTTTATCACATAACCCAACTATTCTCATGTAATCTTAACTCACATAAAACTTGAAGAAAGTGATGGAATCTTACCTAGCTTTCACGTAGGGTATGATACTCTAGCTTGGATCAAGAAGAAAAATGGATTTGAAGCTTAAAATGAGGTGAAAATGGTTTGCTTCTTCTCCCCCCAATATCGTCGTCCCTCTCTCTCAACTCTCTCTAGGTTTTGTTTTGATTTTTGTCTAAGTGTTGGTGACTATCACCACCACCCTTCTATTTATATGGGCTTTTAATGGCACTAATTACCATTTTGCCCTTAGTCATATAATTTACTAGTGAAAGTCAATTGGTTTTTAAGTAATTAGTCAAATTTTCATATAACTTAATTGTTAAATTCACTTAATCAAAGGTTTATAATTTTGCCATCTAGTCATATCTCTTATTCATGAAATGATCATTTCGTCATTTCTCAACTTTTCTTACTTTTAAAGCATCTATTCGTATTTTAACATTATTCGAAGGGTGGCGTTGACTACTTTACCCTTTTCATTCGCTTACTTAGCTTCTAACACTATAGAACGTAAAAGTGAACATAGAGGTTTACAATTTTGTTCTTAAAATAGACTTGTCTTACACCATTAAGGTCAATGTCTATCTCCTGGATACAACTATTTAATTACAAATAATTAGCGAACTAAAATATATCTAAATATATCACTAAGGAAATCTGAATCTAGAGTAGAAGAGTGAAGATTACAATAGAAAGAAAAAGGGGAAGCTAAAACTATTTGCAAGTATATTCTCTCTTCAAAACAAGAAACCAATTTGTAGTCTTAATGTGAGGGCTGTTTTAAACCTATGTTAAAATCAGTCATTAAACTAAATTAAATCTGATCAATTACAATTTTAAAAATTAAATCTGTAATTCAATTCTGTAGTTTCAATTTTTCAAATTCAGTAGCTGTAATTCATAACACTTAAATCCAATAGTTATATTTTGAAAATTAAATCTATAATTCATTGTTGCAGTTTCAATTTTTCAAATGCCATAGCTACAATTCATAACACTTAAATCCAGTAGTTATATTTTGAAAATTAAATCTACAATTCAATTTTCATTCATTCAAGCATCATTTCTTGCACATGGATATATGATTTCAATGTTCGCATGGAGAAGAACACAAATCCAACTTGATTCACCACAATCAAGATCTCTAACCCAATAAAATAGTTCCTTAAGATGAGTGTTTGTGCCTATTTTTCTAACAATACACACACCTACATGCACCTATTTTTACTTTAGAGCAATTAATCAAATTAAATGGCTTCACATATTCACACAAAACTTTGATTTAATTTTCCCACTTTGATTATGTTTTGGGATTTGATTATTTTCTAAATTTCATAAGGATTTTCAATATTCATTAAATTTAGGAAAATGTGTCCATCCCCCCAAGGATAATCACCTTTCATGGTAGATCAAAAGATTGATTGATAAATACATCAAATTAAAGCAACCGAAAAGAGATGCAACTTTAATATTAAATTCAACACAGTTATTCTTGATTGAATTCGGTCCTATGACAATAACAAAATTTTTGAAAACCTACTTCCTAAATTTTTCTTTCATAGTAAATTTTTGGGTCCATAACATTTTTTTTTTCAATATTTTCCATGCTTCCTTTTTGTATTTCCATTGGCATTTTGAATACACATAAATTTCAATTATATCCGAATTTGAAGCATGTGTGTGTGTATATATATATATATGACACAATTTATGACCGGGTCTAACCTGACCTTTATCTTAAGTCCAGAAAGATCCTATGAAAACCCAAATTTTCTTGACTTAAAATCTGAATTCATAGAAAATCTTTTCTAAAGAATTTTTATAATTCTAAAAATCACTTTGATCAAAATGCAATTTAAACAAAATTAAAACCTTTACATCTCTAAATTTTAACTCAAAACTAGTCATATAACATAGTTTTTGAAATCTTGGTGAAAAGATCATTTGGTTTATAAAACTAAATTAAGAAATACACTTACAAAGTTTGGTAAATAAAACTAATATACAAAATTTTCATTTTTCTATCATCATGTGACCTTCCTCGCAATACATAAAAATCTGCATGAACTTGTAGCAGATACTAGGTTTAGGTTTCTCCCAAGCCTATGAAATTCCTCTTGCCATTATCTCCTCCTTGGAATCCTTTTCACCAATTTCCATCTCCCAAGCTTTCTTGATTTTTCTTCATCTCTTCTTGGTTCTCCTTCCTTCTTTCCCTTGATTTTTCTCTCTTTTTTAGGGTAAATTTCATGCAAAGGGTGTAAGTGTGGTAGAATGACTTCTAATTTCACATAAAATCACATATTTATATATTCTCATGCATGACCAAAGTTATCTCCACCTAGCCACCTTTTCCACCATTTATTTTTTCATAAAAATTTAATCAATTATCCTTTTGAAATTCTAATCTTACCTTTTCCATAACATTTCATTTTCATTCATATATTTTCTAGAAAAAAATTTTCTTTGCATTTCCAATTTTGCCCTTGCCACAATACTTTATTTACAATCTTGCCTTTTCTAGAAAATTCTTTTATTTCCATTAATTGTCCTTTAAAAATTCCATAATTCTCATCTTATCCTTTCTAGAGTTCCCCTCTTTTTCTTACCTAAATTGCCCTCCAACGATTTTTATAATTCTATCAATAACATTCTTAGTGAATTTCATTATCTTTTTATATATTTAACCTTAGATGAGTGTACTTAGAAAACAAGTGGGGTGTACTTAAAAAGTAATTAGGTCATACTAATTCTAATTGGGCTCACTTGAATAAATTTTTCTTTGGACCCTTTAATTTGAATTTTTAATTGCACTCCTTATGATTTCTAATTAAACCCCACCTAACTTCAATAAGAATATATACGTATGTATATGTTATATTCTATTGTATCGGTTCAGATTCTAACTCGGTTTGAATTCTAGATGGATTCGAATTCGGGGTGTTACAATTTATAATGTACTTAGGTATGGATGCACTTGTAATTTTAACTATTCAATTTTCAATGGTGTAGCTTATAATGTACTTGGATACGAATGCATTTGTAATTTTGACAATTCAATTTTTAATGAACTAGATATAAAAACTGAGACTTAATCTTTTAACTAATGGGTTAGCACCCTTAAATTAGACTCATTAAAAATTGAATGATCAAAATTATAAGTATATTCATACTCAAGTGTAATGTAAAATGTGTTTATATATATATATATGTATATATGGGATACATTCTAGCATATGCTCGGGGCATGCATATACTTGATAAAAAAAATGTGTAATTGTATACTAAAATATGTAATTTTAATTTATTATATGCAATATAATTAAACATGTATGATTACAATCAGTAAATGTGATTATATTTACTGATTGTAATTATACATGTTTAGTTATAATCATATATAATAAATTATAATAATATATTTTAAAATATAATCACATTTTTTTTTAATCAGGTGTATGTATAAGGTGTACCCAAAGGGAATTTCATTTTTAATGATATATATATATATATATATATGGAAAGTTAGAAACCCAGAATGAAAGTTAAGAATTTTGTAACATTTCAATATTCCACAGTGAGCTAAAGGCTGAAGTTAGCGAAAAGCAAAATTCTAAGAGAATAAGACGAGCCAATTCGTTGAATACAACAAGCCAGCCAACTGAAACCTTCTTACGTATCACAACCCCTACTGACCTGTCTTTGTTGTTCGTCGGACCCACAAACGTATAGTGATCGCACTCTGCGTAACCATTACTGGAGCCAAGACGTGTCATGCAATCTAAGTCCTTCATTCCCAAAATTGCCCTTCATTTTAAATAGTTATTAATGGAAATACCATTGTCCGACGGGCTTGAGCGACGAGGGACGAATCACATGTGGTGCACGTGCGCGTGCAATGAGATCTAATACATGGGTTTTGTTAATCTTTCAAAAAAAAAAATCCGGTTTGGTACGATTCTTTCCCACTAATTATGCGCCTGGCACGTGGCGGTATCTTACGCCTCTCACACAACCAGACAATCATAAAGTGGGCGGTTGACGACAGTTTTCTGTATTAAATGGGAAATCAATTGCGATCCACACGATAGATGTGTAGTCATGGTCACTTTTAAGGTCTCGTCAAGACTGCCCTGATCATTAGTTTTATGTCTCTCAACTCATTTTATCAAGATTGCCCTGATCATTAGTTTCATGTCTCTCCACTCATTTTATTTATTTATTTTTTGAAATTTCTCAACTAATTAAAATTTGACCACTTATATATATAAAAGAATATAGTTGGTCCACTTTATATTCATGGTAAGGATTTAAGTTAATTATAATAATTATTGTTGTGGTAGATCCGCAAGGCTAACAGTCATGCGAAGAGAAGGTTCGTCGGAAACTTTAGTACCTTAACATAAATTGTCTCTGAAAGTAATTATAAAATTAAATTTTTTGAGACAGTATTAATTTTGATAAATTCTATTATAATTATGATTATTAATATCAATCAATTTCCTATTATATATATATACACTACTTTTTGTTAATTGTTATTGCATCACTAATTATCTTAATAATATCCGGTTCAGTCGTACAACTACTACACCTCTCCGTCTTTATCTTTAGTGAAGATTCTTTATGTTATAATTCATAAAAATTTTAATAAATTTTAAAACATTTTAATGAACTCTGATAAAATTGTTCTTGTGAAAAATAAGAATAATAAAATATATTTGTTAAAAAGATGAATTTATTTTTGTCATAATTTTTTTAAACTTTTTCTCCAAATATAATTCAATATTCCTATGGTATGTTTACTTCATTTATAGGAATTGAAATATAAATCAGAATGATTTGGAATCGGAATAATACATTGAAATCAAAATAAGTCGTTACTTCAATTGTAGGAATCGGAATCAAGTGTTCATATTGAGCTATTTACTTTACTTTAGAATCAGAATAGATTAATCATAGGTTACAAAAATGTCATTAATTAAAATTATATATTCTATAAGCATTTTTTTGTAAATAATAATAATACATCTCCCTCACTCCCTCCCTCCCCACCCCGCGCCTCTTCCCCCCTCCCCCCGAGACCCTGATCCAATTTGTTTAGTTGAATCCAGTTCAATAGAACATGTTTATGTTTAGGGGAGCTCATAACACGAACTTTATGTTTTGGGTTCTGTTGACGATCGGAATCGGTCAACACCGGTCGGGGGTCGGAACCTCGCCGACGGAACGATTTGTACGGGGCCGGCGGTGAAGACCGTGCCGAGCCGGGGGTGAAGACCACGCCGGGCAGCCCCTTTTGGCCTCTTGGGGTCGCGTCCGGAGTTGAACCATCAACCTTATAGGTGTTATCGGTGTACAACTCCTACCACCAAGCTGAGTCGGCTAATGTTGTGTGTATTTTTCGGACTCAGTAATTGGGCTGGTAAAAGTCCAATTTATGCCCATTTAAGACCCGATAAGAAGGCCCAATAAGGTCAACGAAGTCAAAGCCCATCAGACGAGGCCCAGTGTTGACTCAAAGACCATCAAGACTTCCAGCTGGCATCAACAGACTCATAAATACAGCCAGGTCGCAGCACGCCGCCTGCGCAGCTCGCTTGTAAGCGAGCTCGAGCTCGAAACCACCATAACGCGTCAGCTCGCTCAGACACGTGATAAGCACAATATCTTCCAGAAAAGGCAGTTACCAAGTTCAATAGTGATTCTCTCTCCGAATATGGCAATTGCCCAATCAAACCATGATTTCCTCGTCAGATATGGAGATCAATTCGAAGTCAAATTCAAGTCATTATTATCTTGAGATAAATATAGTAATTTCCTGATATTATCTGAATATATTAGGAAGTATAATTAACTTATAATTCTTTTCCTTATTTTTCTCAATTATTTAGGGAATGTAATTAATTCAGGATTCTCTTCCTGATTTGCTACAACTAGAATTGTAACCCTTCTTTCCCTATAAATAGGGATTGAAATCATTGTAACAAAGACAGACAATATTGAATAATATACTGTCACTCTGCAGAATTTGAGAGATAGACAGTCGTGGACGTAGGCCTTTCTATTGCCGAACCACGTAAAAGCTTGGTGTTCTCCGTTTGATCCTCTGTTCCTGTCTTTGTCTTTTCTTGTTTTTCGTGTTTTCTCACATTGATTGCAGGTATTGGGCATTGATTGCTCGTCGACTGAAAATCAACGTCGACATTTTGGCGCTAGAAGGAGGGCCCAGACTGCAATCTTTTTCATCTTAGTTTATTAACTTTTGACGAGATGGCAAAGACTAGATCAAACAGGTTCCTTGGAGATGACGACCAGGCGGAAAGTCACGTGAACCAATCCCAGCGGAACTTACAGCCTGGGCAAGATGCAATCACGCATGCCGTAGGCCCGTCCCATGAACAGGTTCTTGGGGCTACAACAGGCATTCCTCCTCTGCCTCACCGTCAAGCGGTCCCAATTGCCCCAACGGCCAAAGGACAGAATGCATTATTGCAGAGGCAGGAAGCGTTGGAAGATACGGTCAGACAGCTCACGGAAGCCGTCAATATGTTGGTGCAGGCCCAGGTTCAGAACGTGACTAGGGTGGAAGTTCAGGCACCACAGGGAGTGCCCCAGCCTCCCGAACCAGCGCGAGGACTTGAAAGGCTGGCAAGAGAAATCCCGCGACCTGCAGACTCAGCTCGCTCATCCAATGCGCGTTCGAGGGCTGGAAGACACCCTGTTCAGCACGAAAGGGAGGTCGCACGACCTGATAGCCTGGTAGCAAGACCGAGCCAGGAGGGAAACAGGCGGATGGAAGTTGGCCAAGGTAGAGTCCGAGCCGCAGCTCGTTATATCGACGAGGTGGATGAGCATCAGGTAAGATCCCATCGTCACGAGGGTCAATTCGAGGAAGACGAAAGGTATGACCCTGAACATCCGGCTCCAAGTCAAGATCACAGGAGGAGGTACGAGCTCCGAGACCCCCAAGTAGAAGAGCTCCTCCAAAGGGTCCAGCAGTTGGAAGCACGACCAGGAGTTCCGGAACAACGTGGGCTCTACGGAGACAGAACCCCATTCACAAGGGAGATTGAGACACAGCCTCTCCCTCCGAGGTTCAAGATGCCGAGCATTCAGCAGTACAATGGGGACAGTGACCCATATGACCATCTAGACGCTTTCAACGTTCAGATGGATCTGCAGACAGGAAACCCAATGGTGAAGTGCCGAGTGTTTCCGGCCACATTGGGGGATATTCCAAGAACGTGGTTCAGAAATCTCCCAGCTCGCAGCATAGGAAGTTGGGAGCAATGCCAACAGAAGTTCGTTGGTCAATACAGGGCACTGAGAAGGCAGCTCGCTCCATCCTGCCACCTAGCCACCATTTTTCAGCGTCAGGGTGAGTCGTTGAAGGAATACATCACCAGATTTAGACGCGAGGTCGCGAATGTCGAGCACCCATCAGATGAAAGCATTCTGACAGCGATCTCAGCTGGGCTGCGCAAGGATGGAAAGCTATATGAAAGCATTTACAAGTCCCCAGTGAAGGATCTGGGAGAGTTTTACGAGCGAGCTGCGAAAGAGATCAGGTGGGAAGAAACCTTCGGCCCGAAAAAGCAGAATCAGAAGAATGAAGCGGGCAGTTCCAGCCAGCCAAAGAGGAGAAACAATGGCCGGAACGAAGAAGGAAGAAACAACGGCTCAAGTAATCAGATCGCCAAGAAAGCGAGAAGAGAGCCAAGGTATGAGCGACCTCAGCGTTGGGGTCGCCAGGAAGGATACAGCGTCCTGACGGCATCACCGGACAGGATTTACGCTGCGGAGCGTAACAAGGAGGACTTCGGGAGGCCCAATCCTATAAGGGCTCCCATTCAGCACAGAGATCAGAACAAGTTCTGTGCCTACCATAATGAGGTCGGGCACAGTACTTCGGACTGTTGGGCATTGAAGAACGCCATTGAGAAATTGATAAGGCGAGGTCGCTTGGGAGAATATGTGGCAAGACCTGCTGATCAGCGACCTCACCACCAGCGACCTCAGCAGCAACAGCCAGTACACCAGCAGCAGCCCCAGCGAGCTCCCGAGCAAGGTCAGGAACCTGCGGTAAGAACCATCTTTACTATCTATGGTGGCCCCCATATCGCAGGTGATTCCAACAGATCGCATGAGAGGTACGTCCGGGAGGCGAATCATTCATTCAGCTCAATGGGTCGGAGGGACCTACCAAAAGAGCAAAACCGACCTCGGACGAGATCGTATTTACCGAGGAAGATGCCAGAGGAGTGATCAGTCCTCATAATGATGCGCTGGTTATACGAGCTAAAATCAGCAATGTGGAAGTTAGGCGCATCATGATCGATACCGGCAGCTCAGTGAACGTGATGTATAGGAGCTGTTTTGACCAGATGGGGCTGCGAGCAGAACAAATGAGGCCATCCCCGGAGCCTTTGTTTGGATTCACTGGAGATGCTGTAGTACCAGTAGGGCAGATCAAATTGCCTTTGACTTTGGGGGAGACGGGACGTCAGGCCACAACCCTGACAGACTTCTTGATAATCGACTGCCCATCGGCGTATAACGTGGTCCTCGGAAGACCTGCTATGAACGAGTTGGACATGATTACTTCAACCAGAACTCTGACCGTGAAGTTCCCAACTCCCAATGGCGTCGGATGTGTTCGAGGAGAACAGCACCTAGCTCGTCGTTGCTACGAAGATGCAGTAAAGATGGGTGTAAGAGGAAAGAAGGTGAACGTGGTCTCGGGGGGCGAGCCACGAGCTATGACTGAGAAGGGAGTCAGTCACGACCTGGACCCTCGCGAGGTAGATGCAGACCGAGCTACCGGTCCAATTGAGGAGTTAGAAGATGTACCAGTCAGCGAGGTAGATCCTGAGCGATGCTTAAAACTGGGAAGAGGATTAACTCCGGAGCTGAGAATCCAGCTCGCTGACTTCTTAAAGGCGAACCTGGATGTGTTTGCATGGAATCACGAGGACATGGTGGGAATAGACCCGAAGGTGATGTCTCACAGGCTGAACATTGATCCTCATTTCAAACCAGTTCGCCAGAAAAGAAGGGCAATGACAGGGGAACGATACCTAGCACTAAAAGAAGAGATAGACAAGCTTCTGGTTAACAAGTTCATCAGAGAAGCTTACTACCCGACCTGGGTCGCCAACCCTGTGCTAGTGAAAAAGAAGAACGGAAAGTGGAGGACTTGCATCGACTTCACCGACCTAAACAAAGCATGCCCCAAAGATAGTTTCCCCCTGCCAAGGATAGATCAGCTCGTGGATGCTACTGCTGGCCATGAGCTCCTAAGCTTCATGGATGCATATTCGGGATATAATCAGATCCCAATGAAGCCTGAAGATGAAGAGCACACCTCGTTCATGACTGATCGGGGACTATATTGCTACAAGGTGATGCCCTTCGGTTTGAAGAATGCTGGAGCGACATATCAACGCTTGGTGAACATGATGTTCAAAGAGCAAATCGGAAAGACCATGGAGGTCTATGTGGACGATATGCTAGTAAAGTCCAAGCAGATAGGTGACCATGTTGGCGACCTGAGAGAGATGTTCCAAATTCTGAGGAGCTACCAGATGAAGTTAAATCCACTCAAGTGTGCATTCGGAGTAGCTTCCGGAAAGTTCCTGGGCTTCATGGTCAACAATAGGGGAATTGAAGCAAACCCTGAGAAGATCAAAGCACTGATTGACATGAGGTCGCCCACCAGGGTGAAGGATGTACAGAGTCTCAATGGCCAGGTCGCAGCATTGAGTAGGTTCATATCGAAAGCTTCGGACAAATGTGTCCCTTTCTTTAACAATCTAAAGAAAGCGAAGAGTTTCGAGTGGACCGAGCAGTGTGAAGTAGCCTTCCAGCAGTTGAAGGAGTATATGGGACGAGCTCCACTTCTTTCCAAGCCCAAAGAGGGGGAAAAACTGATTCTATACTTGGGAGTGTCGCAGCAAGCTCTGAGTGCCGCGCTGATGAGGGAAGAAGAAAAGACGCAGCTTCCAGTCTATTATGTGAGCAAAAGATTACAGGATGCTGAAACCAGATATTCGCAGATGGAGAAACTGGCTTATTGCCTGGTGATCGCATCAAGGAAGCTGCGACCTTATTTCCAAGCTCACACTATCGAAGTCCTCACCCAGTATCCGTTGAAACAAGTTTTGCAGAAAGCAAACACCTCAGGTCGTTTGTTGAAATGGGCAGTGGAGCTCGCGCAGTTTGATATCCAATTCAAACCAAGGACAGCTATCAAGGCTCAGGCTCTTGCAGATTTCATTGCGGAATTTACAGGACCTGTAGATGATGAAGCTGAGTCTTCCGAAGGTCCGGCCTGGGAACTTTTTGTTGATGGATCATCCAGCGAGCAGAGAGCCGGAGCTGGAGTTCTACTGATCAGTCCTGAGGGCCATAAAATTCTTTGTGCTCTAAGGTTTGGCTTTCAGGCAACAAACAATGAAGTTGAGTATGAAGCTCTGCTCGCAGGACTGCGTTTGGCTAAGGAGATGCGAGCTGAACACTTGAAGATTTTCAGTGACTCACAGCTCGTCGTCAGCCACGTAATGGGAGAATATCAAGCCAGGGGACCGAAAATGGCCCTCTACCTCCAAAAAGTACACGAGCTGCTGGGTGCGTTCCAGAGGTACGAGATGAAGCAGATCCCACGAGCTCAGAACTCACATGCTGATGCACTAGCTCGCCTCGCAACCACGCGAGATGCAGATTTCCTTGGGGCAATCCCAGTTGAGTTCCTGCCAGCTCCAAGCACAGAAGAAAAGAATGTGACGATGGCCATATCCGTGCAGCCTGATTCTTGGATGAGCCCTATTCTCGAATACTTGCAGGATGGAAAGCTGCCCAATAACAAGCTAGAAGCCCGACGTCTGCGAGCTAGAGCAGCCAGGTATTGCATCTATGATGACGCACTGTACAAGAAGGGGTTCACAGCACCGTTATTGAGATGCATTGATGGCCACGAATGCGAAACAGTGCTAAGGCAGATACACGAAGGCCACTGTGGGAATCATGCTGGGGGGCTGTCTCTAGCTCAGAAGGCACTTCGCCAAGGCTTCTACTGGCCCACCATGAGGCAGGATGCCCTTAACTTAGTAAAGAAATGCGACAAATGTCAAAGGTTTGCTCATATTCCACGAGCTCCACCAGCTTACCTCCAACAGATGGTGAGCCCGTGGCCCTTTGCGATCTGGGGAATGGACCTGATCGGACCCCTACCAATGGCACGTGGAAGATGTAAGCATGCAGTAGTCGCAGTGGATTATTTCACTAAGTGGGCTGAGGCAAAAGAGTTAGCTGAAATCTCCACGACAAAGATTGAGAAATTTATGTGGAGCAACATTATTAGCAGATTTGGGGTCCCACAGCAGATCGTGACAGACAATGGGACTCAGTTCGCCAGTGACCAGTTTCTTAGGTTCTGTAACGACCTCAAAATTGTTAAAAGCTTCTCAGCAGTAGATCATCCACAAGCCAATGGCCAAGTGGAAGCTGTAAACAAGATTATCAAGCAGACCCTGAAGATGAAACTAGAAGCCAAAAAGGGAGCGTGGGTAGACGAGCTCCAAAAAGTATTATGGTCCTATAGAACCACAGCTCGCAGCTCAACTGGCGAGACCCCGTTTTCAATGGTATATGGATCAGAGGCTATGATCCCAGCTGAGTTTGAGGTCACCTCGCAAAGAAGAGCGACCTTCAATCCAAATGACAATAATCAGCTACTTGCAACAAATCTGGACCTGCTCGAAGAACACAGGGAAACCGCCAGGTTAAGGGTAGCTGTCTATCAACAGAGAATAGCGAGGTACTATAACAAGTATGCTCGCATTCGCAGATTCAATATAGGAGACTTGGTCCTACGCCTTATCCTACCGGGAGCCCGCAAGCCAAGTGACGGATCCTTAGGCCCGAACTGGGAAGGACCGTATGTTGTCAAAGCAGCCTTGGGAAATGGAGCTTATCGCCTAGTTAATGTAAATGGGGCAGAAGTCCTCCGAGCTTGGAATGCCGAGCATCTCCGCCCCTATTATCAATAAGTTTGTCATTATCTGTAATATGGATTGATTGAAAATAAAAGCTCCATTTTCCCCTGTTTTTGATTCAACACACCAGGCTAACGGGCTCCGAGCTCGACAGCGTAAGAACAAACTGATGAGCCAAAAAAGCAGGCGAGGTGACGACCCCTGCATAGCTTGCTATAAATAAAAAGAGCCTAAAAAGCAAGTGACTAAGTGTCCTTGCATAGCTCGCCTAATGAGCCTAAAAAGCAGGCGAGGTGACGACCCCTGCATAGCTCGCTATAAATAAAAAGAGCCTAAAAAGCAAGTGACTAAGTGTCCTTGCATAGCTCGCCTAATGAGCCTAAAAAGCAGGCGAGGTGACGACCCCTGCATAGCTCGCCAAACATCCCAGAAAACCCATTATTTGTACTTACAAAAATTTTTGTCAAGTTTTACTTTTATTATTAACAAGTTTTGGGTTCATTGATTATCAGCCCACAGGAAAAATGAAGAGCATTAGCCTGAGAAACATTCAACACAGAAGAAATGACGGAAGGAATTTTCATTAAGTAATTGTAACTGATTACAAATTGAAAAATTGAAAAGAAATACATAAGAAAGAAAACAAGTTGCTAGTTCGCAGCAGGAGGATCTGGATCAACCGGAAGTTCTGGATCAGCGGTGGATGGGGCAGCTTTTGATTTGAAATCCTCAATAGTTTCAAGCCCTATGTCCCCGAAGATAGAGAAATCCATGTCTGGATGGGACATCCACAGTGTGTAGAGGAAATCACGACCTGTTCTTTCCTCAGCCTCATCCATTGTATCCGCGACCCGCACTTCCAGTTCCTGAGCAGCTTGATCTCTGAAGGCCGTTAGATCCTCGAAGGCATTATCAGCGAGACGGTTGACAACCTCAGCCTCTTTTTTCATATCTACAACTTGCTGCTCCGCAGCCTCAGCTCGCTGAATAGCCTCCCCCACTTGTTGCCTAAGCACCTCAGCTCGATGCTCAGCTTCCTTCGCACGATTATCCGCGGTTGCAGCCTCCTCAGCCCGTTTGGTTGCGGCCTCCTCGGCGCCTTTAGCAGCAACTTCCACCTCACCAGCCCGCTTATTGGCCTCCTCGGCCTGCTTCTCGGCAGTTTCAGCTCGCGCCAGAGCAGCATCAATCTGACGATGAAGCACTTCAGTCTTCTCTTCTGCAACTGAAGCTCGCTGTTCGTCCAGTGCGGCCTGTTGCTCAGATTGCCTCAGATCTTCTTTCACCTTGAGCAACTCATCCTTTAACAAAGCATGCTCATTCTCCATTTTCTTCAGGGCTTCCTCAGCTACTTGCCTTGCAGCGTTTGCCTCAGCAATCTGAGCTTCCTGACCCTCTATTCTGCCCGAGGTCATGCGAGCCAAGTCATCGGTAGCCGCCTCCAGGTCGAACTCCAGCTTCCTGATCTCATCCTGGGTAGCTCTTGTCTCCCTTCTCCGCTTCATTGCAGCAAGGGCACCCTGGAAAATATGAACAGATTAAGATCCAGTCAAGTAAAGAAATCAGCAAATGAGGAAAAGTAACTTACCAGCATGCAGTGACGAGCCACGAACTCATCCAAGTCCTCGCCCCTAAGGCTCCTATTTTCCAAGACATTCGCATGATTGAGCATAATTGTTGCCCAACTGTCAAGGAAGGAATTTAAGAATCTCCCTCCGGGACCCAGCTCGATGTCTGATGGGGTAGGTGAAGGAGTTCTCGCGCGCTCCGGGAAATCACGTGCATCATTGAAGGTACCACCACGACGCGACACAATAGTACGCCTAGTCGCATATGTGCTGGGGCCAGCTCGGGTTGCCTCGGGAGCTGCATTTGAAGGAGCATCACCTTTTCCAGGCTGCGAGCTGGAAGTTGGAGGTGACTGAAGACTTGTAAAAATATTGGAGATGGGCACCTCGCTAGGAGCAGCAGTCGAGGGAGTAGTGGCTCCAGCAGCAACATGCACCTCGCTGGGAGCAGCGGTTGAAGGGGCAGTAGCTTCAGTGACTGCAGGCACTTTGGTGGATACGGCAACTGCAGGAGCCTGGTCCTGACCAGATGGTTTGGAGCGTTTAGAGGGTGCCGCTGGAGTGGCTAAGTCTTCGGCAGGTCGTTTTGCTGGAGGAGCCGAAGAAGCTTGGAATTCAGTAGGACGTGCAGGAGGGGATTTCATGAGAACAAGTTTCCTCCTGTTAGCTGGGAGTTTTGTAGAGGAAGGAGCAGGGGCTGGAGCACGAACTGGGGATAGCAGTGGAGCCCCTGGAGTAGACACGCGAGGTGGAGAAGAAGATGGATCAGCCTGTGCAGTAGGAGCTGCAGGGACTGGGTCTGATCCTGTCCGAGCTGAAGCAGGAGCAGAAGAAGAACTTTTTCTAGACGCACCCTTTGAAGGGGTGCGAGTTGAAGACGATTTCGCCTTCGAAGGGGTGCGAGTTGAAGGCGATTTCGCCTTCGTTGGTGTGCGAGCTGAGGATGATCTTGCTTTAGACGAGGTGCGAGCAGGAGCACCTCGAGATGAAGTCTTCCGAGGTGGAGAAAGTGAGCGAATGTTATCCGAGCGAACATCCTCCTCTGATGATGAAGAGACTGCTGGCGGAGGTCGGGAAGTAGACGCATCCTGAACTGAAACCTCGAAAACAGAAGGAAGTCTAGGCTTGTCGCTCGTCTTGCCCATATCTTTTCCAGCTCGCAGAAGAAGAGATTCCTTAGAAGGGGCAAGCTTGTAAGCCCTAAGCATGGCATCATCGAATCTGCTGCTGATACCTGCATCGCCCGATTTGGCGAGCTTGCCAAGAGCTCGTTCCTCCCCGCTGCTGAGAGGAAACTCGTCCATCTTCAGCTCTGCACGGCAAATGTTCAAAGAAAAATGATAAGTAATGAAGATGCAAAACAAGATCAGCTCGCTTAAATCTTCTTATAAGTACCTGGTTTCAGGACGAAGCTGAAGTTTCGGAGATCTGCGAGAGACGGGCACGAGATATAAAACCAACTCGTCTTATATGGCCCGACGTTGGATTTGCCTTTTGCTTCTCCCTTGGGCAAAAGGTCTTTGTATTGTGACTGACGGGCTGTGAGATAGTAGATGCCGTCCGGTTTCTCTCCATCTCCCGCAGCCAGGGCCTTGAAAGAGTAGAACTCCTGGATGATCCTCGGTGTAGGGGCATGAAGGCCGTTCCTGTAGAAGGCTATGGCCAGCGAGATCAACTGTGTGTAAGAATTCGGAGTCAGTTGGAAGGGTGCGAGCTTGACTTTGTTCAGAAATTCGATCAAGAACGGTGAAACGGGGAACCGCAACCCCTGTTCAAGATGTTGGGTGCTGACAGCGATGAATCCCCTGGGTGGATAACACGCGTAATTGCTGGAGTCAGGCAGCAGTATGCGACAACCGAAAGGGATGTAGAATTGCTTGACAAGTCCCTCCACCTCAGGACGCTTCAACGATGTGGGATGACGAGCGAGTGCTGCACGGGCCTCTCTCCCCTGAATGGCATGAGCTCGGGCTTTGTCATGCTCGCGAGCTTCGTTGCTTGGGATCATTCCTTTGCGAGTTCCACTTGAAGACATCTAAAAAATAAATAAAAAATAAAATATATAAAAATATATGTATCATTGCAGGAGCAACAATGGTGAATGGAGCATGATGAGCCCAAAATAGAAAATTTGAAGAAGAAGAAGTCTCACCTTGAATCGTTGATAAGAAGAAGAACGACGAAGGAGGCTGAGAATCTCGTAAAAGGCAGTGGGTCCTGGATGTTTGAAAGCTTGAACACTTGTTTGCTTCGAGTGAAAATGACAGATGAAAGAAAAAAATGAGAAGGGTCCATCGGTTTATATAGACAATCAAGCATGAATCCCAACCGTCAGATCTTTGGGAAATGTAACCGTCATAGATCTGACGGTGCAGCGTGAAATGTGGCTTTGGAAATCATGCAGCCGTCAGTTGAAGGACGTGCGCATTAAATGTGCGAGTAAAGGACGTGCAGACGTCGCTTCAGTTACCACCTGCATGACTGCCACGTGTCGCAACTGAAAAGGTGGAATTTGAAAGTGCACAAAGGCGGTTATAGAAAGTAAGCGTGCCAAGGAAGCCAACTTTTACCAGCAAATTCAAGCTCCCAGCTCGCTGAAGCGAACTGAGAGCTGGGGGGCTAATGTTGTGTGTATTTTTCGGACTCAGTAATTGGGCTGGTAAAAGTCCAATTTATACCCATTTAAGACCCGATAAGAAGGCCCAATAAGGTCAACGAAGTCAAAGCCCATCAGACGAGGCCCAGTGTTGACTCAAAGACCATCAAGACTTCCAGCTGGCATCAACAGACTCATAAATACAGCCAGGTCGCAGCACGCCGCCTGCGCAGCTCGCTTGTAAACGAGCTCGAGCTCGAAACCACCATAACGCGTCAGCTCGCTCAGACACGTGATAAGCACAATATCTTCCAGAAAAGGCAGTTACCAAGTTCAATAGTGATTCTCTCTCCGAATATGGCAATTGCCCAATCAAACCATGATTTCCTCGTCAGATATGGAGATCAATTCGAAGTCAAATTCAAGTCATTATTATCTTGAGATAAATATAGTAATTTCCTGATATTATCTGAATATATTAGGAAGTATAATTAACTTATAATTCTTTTCCTTATTTTTCTCAATTATTTAGGGAATGTAATTAATTCAGGATTCTCTTCCTGATTTGCTACAACTAGAATTGTAACCCTTCTTTCCCTATAAATAGGGATTGAAATCATTGTAACAAAGACAGACAATATTGAATAATATACTGTCACTCTGCAGAATTTGAGAGATAGACAGTCGTGGACGTAGGCCTTTCTATTGCCGAACCACGTAAAAGCTTGGTGTTCTCCGTTTGATCCTCTGTTCCTGTCTTTGTCTTTTCTTGTTTTTCGTGTTTTCTCACATTGATTGCAGGTATTGGGCATTGATTGCTCGTCGACTGAAAATCAACGTCGACAGGTTCGATTGAACCCAAAACACAAAGTTTTGAGTTTGATCGAACCTAAAACAGTTCTAGTTCATGTTGTTTGAAGAATCTACATTAGGTGAAGATCCA
The DNA here is from genome assembly GCA_019925255.1 of Litchi chinensis. Lineage (NCBI taxonomy): Eukaryota > Viridiplantae > Streptophyta > Magnoliopsida > Sapindales > Sapindaceae > Litchi > Litchi chinensis. The sequence goes on along the minus strand of CM034461.1, from coordinate 24,133,806 downwards.
ATCCATTCATTTGATGGACAGTAGAGATCTGGATCTCCACCTTTTGATTTTTTTTTTTTAAAAAATTTTCCTTTTATTTTATTATTTTCTTTTTCAAATTTTGATTTTAAATGTAATTTAAAATAAAAAAACACACCATCCATCTCATGAGATGGATGGTGATGGTAAAAGAACATTTTTTTTTTCAAATTTTTTAAATATAATTTTTAATTTAAATATAGATGTGGAAATTTATGCTAGGTGCAAAACTGGTTTTTAAGTTATATTTATATAATTTTTTTTAATTATAAATGATGATGTGGCGATTTATGATTGATATAAATTTTTTTTTTATTTTTTAATTTTGTAAATATTTCAATTTTTCTTTTTTAATTTTGTTTTGTTTTGTTTTGTTTTAATTATTTGTTAGAGATTAAATTGAAATTTTTCATTTTAAAATTCTAGTCATCCATGTGTCACAATCTTATTCTCTCGCACAAAATGACCATTTTACCTTTCATACTTAAACTATCTGTCACCGTTGCCTGTCAATTGTCTAATAGTTTGAACTTCTTTGAAGAGTTTTGGAAAAGTTAGAGATGAAAAGATTTTTAAAAGAGTTTTGAAAACTTGATATTTTTCAAAACCTAAAAGACTAAAATGAAGTTTTCCCTTGAATAAATAATCTTAGACTTGAGAGATAAATAATCAATTAGTAATACAAATATTTAGTAACTCTAGATCCTAATTGCATAAAATGTTTTCTCATAACTTTTAACTATAAAAGAATGTGAATTAAGATTTAATATGATCAAAATTATTGTTCATAAATCGTTCCATTCTTGTGATATGAAAAATAGGTTTTGTGTTGATAACAAATTAACGAGATATGAACAATTGATAATATATATATTGAGATGATTGACCATATAACTTTTATTAATATAAAAATAGAGTAAACATGTTTATATCTAAAAATAACTAGGGGTCGTTTGTTTTTTTGTTTGAAGACTGAACAGTGTTACTGACGCAACCCAAACCAGATTCTCTCTAGGCTAGTATTTGGTAGGCCTCGTCTGACACTCCAACGAACCTCTTTTAAACCCTCCTAAGCGGTTAAAAGAAATTCGCGGAGCGAACCCTTGACTTGCGTGTTTAAACTTTGCTTCGAATCTCATTTAATCTCATTGTTTGAAAATTGATTGGGTTGATTATAATTTAGATTCAATTTATTGATTTTGAAATCGAACTGAACCATGAAAGTGACCATTTTTATTTTCGAAATCTGAAAACATTTTAACAAAAATCTGACAACATAACGGCTGCAATTATAAAGTTACCAAAATTCCCTGCAAAGAAATTACACTCCCAAATCTTTTCAACCACAACTCAACTTCTTTCACAAACATATATCTCAATAACCATTTCATCATCCTCACAAAGCCATAAGTAATAACTAAAACGTTCATATCATAGAAATATTTACAAAAATTTTACATTACTAAACATATTAATACAAGTTTCCACATGTGTTTCAAGATGCAAAATGATATGTGGAATAACAAAATACAAGGCAAACTCTATGATGCATTCTTCAAGTGTACGCCCACCTATATTGACGAAGGAATTTGTTTGTTTCAGTCACCCGTGCGAGTACCTGAAAATAGTTTATACAATACAATACGGAAGAATGAAGTCTCAAACAATTAAAGAGGTTTAACGATTGTTAATTAAACAATTACAAACTTATTTAGTTATGAATAAAAACCACATAACTCATTTCTTTCTAAAAGCACCATACGTACCCTTAACTGCTATGTCACGTGGCGATTTTCAACTAACACCAACCGTGATGTTACTAAGACTCCTCAACAACTACGTGCGGAATTTTCTACATCGCAAATCGTAGTGCGAGGTTATCTATAAATTTTAGCGACTACGTATAGAATTTTCTGCATCGCAAATCGTAGCGCAAGATACTATATCTAATCTTGGCAACTACATTGTGGAATTTTCTGCATCGAATATTGTAGCCTAAGAAAATCTCTGATTCTGAAGGTATATGCATGGTCTTTGAAAACTCTTTTCTACTAAGTGCTATAAACACAAAATAGCTTTTCTTTTGAAATTTTTTTACTAGAGCTTTTAAGCTCAACTTCTCATAAAAGTCACTTTATTTTCGAAATTTCTTTGAACATATATTAAAAACATTTATAAACTTTTTAGCGGCAATAAAATTACATTTGAAATACAATTATTCATAATGTGAGTTAGTGTCACTCACCTTGAATTCAAGCTTGCCAAGGAGCTCTAATGGGTCTCTCTCGTTCCACTTGCTTGTGCTTCACCTACACATCATATTCTCATTCAATTTTCACTAAAATGAACTACTCAATGCTATAATTAAAGCTTTCAACACAATTAACTCTATTGAAAATCCTTTAAACTGCAACTTTCCCATCTAGATTCTAACTTAACTAAAGCTTTAAAATTTCGATTTTTTTTTCATGAACCTCATTTATTATCACCTAGGAACACCCCTACACACTCGAAATAATTTTCTGAAGCTCGAAACGAAAAATCACATTTTTAGACCCTCCCCCCCTCCCCCCCTTGGCCGAATACATGCTAGGGAGCAATTCTTAGCTTTTCTTTCTTTCGTTTTCACTCCAATCATCCCCTTATCTCTCATTTAGACCAGTCCCGAAGCAAATTCAAAAAGAAATGACCGTTGGGTGGAAGTTTCTAATAAAAAACCCTTATTTTTCACTATTTTTTCATGTAAACATTTATCTTTTTTACATTTTCAACTCAATTATCTTTCCATTAGAGTTCTTAGACTCACATATATTCAATTAAAATCATACATGACATAAAAATGTAAAGAGGAAGTGGCATTGCACGGTGACCATTAATGCCCTTCATCTAGCTAAAATAACACATTGTCTCATTTCATTTTCTTTTTCAATTCTAACACTTCTATGTGATATTCTAGTTTCTCACATGCATGAATTCAAGCTTAATTTCATCAAAACTCAATGGAATCACACATCCCTCTTGGTGGCCGTGAACTACACATTCACACACAACACATGACTTCTTTCAACTTTTAAGATTTTTACATTGTCATTCTTTTAGATATTTCATCAAACACCTTATTTACACTCAATTCACTTAACCCAAGCCTAAATCAAATTTTAGGGTTGTTGACGTCCGAAAACGGTCAACCAGAGATTCTGGGGCCCAGACGGCGAACTTGGTAATTAGGATCGGTTGTACTGGTTGAAAGGCAATGAATGATGCTATTAATGAAATGCTAGGTTGGTGGTGATTAACTCAGGTGAAGGAATGTCTGTCTTGGTTGTTGGTCGGATTCAATAAGGTGGTTAGTGAGCAATTAAAGAGGGAGAGAGAGAGAGAAAGAGAAGATACACAAGGATTTTTACGTGATTCAGTGACTGCACCTACGTCCACGGCCACTCTGGAATAATTCCGGCAGAGTGACAATTCTCTAATCTGTTAAGCTTGTTGTACAGTGAAAATGTCTCCCCTTTTTATAGAGGAAGGGAGCTCACAATAAAATAATACAAAGGAAAAGTCTACACGTTATAGGCAACAACTATTTTCAACTAATCCTGACATTGCCATGCTGCATTAATTGTAAAGGTAATGATGATTTCCTCCATACACAAGTCTGCATTAATTATACCTGCAGAGGTCTTCACTTCATTAAATGCTACTGGGTAATTATATAGGCAGTTTCCGGCGGGAAATCATGGGAGTTGGTAATTCTGACAGCTAGCTGCACGCGGTTTCTTATGAGTGGACTCTCTGGTCAGCCAGATGTATGCTGGAGAGGAGGTGAGGCGATCTGGGGGTCAGCGCGAGCTCGCGAGCTCGCGATTGGTGCGACCTCGCGAGCTCCTCGGGCTGAAAGCATTGGCAGGTGACATGCTGAAGAACTGTTGCTAGCTCGCGACCTGGATGACCTCGCGGGCTGGGCTTGCAATTGTTGGCTTTGTCTTTGGGCTTCCTGGGCCCTTGCTTTTTGTTTAAATTAGACGAATATACACTGGCCCATCTGGGCCCAAAACAAAAAAATGGGCATAACATCAAGCCCCCCAGCTCTCTGTGCGTTTTGCGGACTGGGAGCTGAATCAAATATACTATTGGCGCCCATTTTCAAATCTTCTGATTTCGTTTCAATCTTCGTACTGTAACTGCTGACACGCGGCGTCCATTCAGGCGTTGGAGCCGAAAAAACGTGTCTCGGGACCGTACGCATTAAATGCGCACGTCTTGTAACTGACAGACGTGATGGCGTGTGACCGAGATCGATGCCCAGCCGTTGGATCTTTGACGGTTATACCTTTAAGCTGGATCGGACGGCTAGGGGCGGACGAGCTGGCCTATATAATCCACAAGTCTCCTCATCTTCTTCTTTTTGCTTCCCTGGTACGACTACAGCTCCATTTCTTCCCAAATTTTCTTCGTTTCTGCTTTTTCTGGTTTACTGTTCGTCGCTGGACAACCCCTTCGGACTCCGCCACTACGAGAATTAGCCACCGTGCTCAGCATATCGTACTTGGTTCGAGCAAGGTAATCCTCTTCCTGCTTTGTCCTTTTGTGTTGTGGCACGGTCTGTCTCTGGTTAGGATTGTTATTTTCTGTCTTCGTAACACGCCTGTCGGTCCCTGTGAGCTTGTTTGGCTCTCAGGGAGTTGCTGTGTCGGTTGCCTGGGTACCTGTGTACGCTAGGGGCGACCTGTAAACATAGGATTAGCAATATGTAAACTTAGGGTGATATAGTACCTGGCTGATTCGTGTCTCTGGGCCTTTTCTGGTCCTTTAGAGACCAAGTGCGCGACCTGACGAGTAGGACAGCAGTCTTAGGAGTTCTTTTTCTGTGTCTTGTTAGGATCAGTATGCTGTAGGCGTTCTGATGTCATTCCTTCTGTGTTGTAGATGTCAGGTCGTTCGCGCACAGGTCGGGGCAGGACTGCTGCTTCCAGGAGGCAGGCAGGTCGCAAGATAGCGAGGCTGAGGCTACGACCTCGCGAGCTGGTCCGTCAAGCGAGGAGATCGCAGGAGGGGACGAGGTCACTGAGGAAACAGACCCCCCTCCCTTTAAACCCATGTTCTCGCTGCTCACCTTTGAAAAGTTGGAGGCTTGGGCCCAGGAAGTAACCATCCCCTTGGGGTGCAGGGCTAACGTTCCCGCGGGCACTGATCAAGCCGCTTATCCCCCTACGGGCTTTATTGCGATCAGCAGAGAGCATATGGAGCTCGGCTTCAGGTTCCCTATCCCTGGTTACCTCAGGGATCTGCTAAACAACCTCAAGCTCGCACCGTTCCAGCTGACCCCAAACTCATACGCCCATTTGACCACCCTGGCTGCGGCGTTCCGTAAGTACGGACTAGGATTTCCCACACCCCGTATCATCCGCAGCCTTTTCAGCTTCAAAGCGATCTCTGGAAAGGAAGGGCTGTACTACGTCACTCCTCGCCAGTCTTCTGACTATAGGGAGTTCCTGCCTCAGAGATGTACTAAGTCAAACGTAGGGGAGTACAAGTCCAACTGGGCCTTGTTCACGTGCCCCTCGATTGCTGGACTGAATAACAGGAGTTTCGTGGAGGAACCTAGTAGGGACATGAGTACTCAAAACAACATCAGTAGCACTATTCATATGCACAAACATGCATAATGTTTATTTATTTATTTATTTATTTACGAGCTGACTTTTACTGTGCAGGCGTCGCAGCTCCTAAGTATAAACCCAGGCAGGACGAGCTCGCTATTCTGAACTCTTTCAAAGCTGCCAAAAAGCCAGAGGAGGACCATTTCCCTTCCGGCAGCGAGCTGGTAGATCGGGGTCTAGCACCATCTGCTTCAAACCCTCTGTTGAACATAGCCCGGGACCTGGGAATAAGGGGGAGAACGAACGAGGTCGCTTCCGCCCTTCCTGATCCTACCCAATCAGAGTCAGAACCACAACCTCTGCAACAAAGATCACCGAGCACGAGCTTCACCACCAGCACTTCTTCGGATAATATGGGAAGAAGGCTCACCATGTCCGTCCCTCCCCTCAGGTCAGTTCCACCTGCTGAGCCGGCCGAGGTCGTCAACGTGGACGACACCTCCTCAGAACGCTCTCAAAGAGCGCCCTCACAAGCTGCTGCAGTTGCCCCCTCTCCGACCAGGGCAGCTGCAGCTCCTCAAAAACGGGCTGCCCCACCCGCAGGACGGAGTTCTCCTCCAACCAAGAGGGCCACAGTCTCTGCCGGGGGGGATTTACCTTCGGGGCCAGAGTCCGAGGCCTTGACCAAGAAAAGGAAGGGGAAGGCCATAGCTCTACCACCACCTCCAAAGCAGAAGGGCTTCGTTGCCGTCACTTCGGTCGGTGGGGTCGTCATCGGACGGGAGCCAGGTACTGGAATGCCAGCACGACCGGCGAGGTCTGCAACAGTTGGACAGGCAGATTCTGGCCCTCCTCCTGATGCAGTCAAGGAGATGGAATTTTTCAACAGCTTCGTGGAGCTCGTGCCTGAAGTGATGGGAAAACGCAGCCCGCAGCTACAGAAAGAAGAGCTTACAGGCCGTACTTTAGCGACCTATATAGCTCGCCAAGCTGCGCTGGTAAGGTTCATATCCTGTCATACTTCGATTCTGATTTTCCTCTTCCTTTTTAAAAGGATCTTGTACCATTTCTTTTGTTGTTTCAGCTCGGTATGACGTCTGCAAAGTTAGTAAGGGAGGCAGACATTCACATTGATGAGAAAGAGGCCTTCAGGATTTCTCAGGTACAGTTTGATGAGGAGAAGAAGTTCCTGCAGGAAGAAATCAATCTCCTTCAGAAGAACTACAGTGAGCTTTCTGCCAAGCTCAAAGACGCTGACGCGGCCTTGTCGCAGGAGACTGCTCGTAGGGAAACTGAAGTCAGCAAGGCCCAAACGGAAATAAATCAGCTGAAGGGAGAGCTTGCTGGTGTAAAGGTAAAGCTGCAGGTCGCTGAAGACAAGATAAGTCAGCACGGCTGGGATTTGGGAGCGGCCAGAGGGAAGCTCATTAGGTCCGAGGAGATGCGGGCTAAAGCAGAGGCGAGTCTGGCTCAGACGAGGGAGAAGCTGACTCAGACCGTGGAGAGTATTGAGGCCAGGGTAGCTCGGGAGCGGGATAAGATCGAAGAAGAGGTCGAAAGGGAGTTTTTGTACAGCATGTGGGAGCACTATCCGAACTTGGACTATTCTTTCTTTGGGTCAGAAGGGGTCCAAATGATTCGAGAGTTCGTGGAGCTGACTGCAAGTGCTCGGAGCACGCGACATGCTGACACTTCCTCTGCTCCTCCAGATGATCCACCTGCTGACCCAGCCCCCTTGCCGGAGCAGGTCCCTGAGGTACCTCCGGCCTTAGAGGATCCCCCCTGTCTGAGCTTCCAGCACAAGCCCCTTCTGATTTGCCAGCTCTTGAGTCCGCCCCTGAGGCAGAGCCCCCAGTAACTACAGTTGATCCTGCTCCATCAGACGAACCTGCTGATATCTAGAGCATTTTTTAGTTTGCTCCTTTAAATTCTTGTAATTTTCTTTCATTTGTTGGAACTCATAGACGAGCTCGGAGCTCGGATTTATAAGATTGAATTCTCTGTACAATTTCATTATTTTGCGCAAGTATGGATATGCATATGATAGGCAGTTAGCAGACAATAATCACACCATTACAAGTGTTAAAATGTTGTTAAGTAGATCACAATCGTGAAAATTATATTCAGTTTCGAACTGGCTAACTGCAATCAGCAATCATACTAATGTACCAGCTCGTAAGGCCTTGGACACAGCGAACAACTTGGTTAAACAAGGCGTCTTATAAGCCTTAGAAGATTGGCAAGAACTTACTGTTAGTGAGGAGCTCGGAATTTACTTGTCCTCTCTTGGTTTTAATAATATCGAGCGTGCTTGTTGGCAGCATTTTCCCAAACTTTGAGATTTTAACTCGTGGGTTCATTCGTAGCTTAGGAATGAGCTAATTTGGTGAGTCTGCGGGCATCTTTATATATGAGAGGCGTAGCCTTACCCCCTCCCGCGAGGTCGCGGGGCAATGAATACGCGAGTCCGCGGGCATCTTTATATATGAGAGGCATAGCCTTACCCCCTCCCGCGAGGTCGCGGGGTAATGATACGCGAGTCCGCGGGCATCTTTATATATGAGAGGCGTAGCCTTACCCCCTCCCGCGAGGTCGCGGGGCAATGAATACGCGAGTTGGAAAATGAAATGCTTGATGTAAACCTCTTCTTGTGAGGGTAATATAAAGAAATCGAGCATCAATTGATAGAGCGTCCTCGATTGAGGCTTTTTTACGGACACTCGTTGTCGGAATATACTCATAGCCTTGGCCAGTGAGCATTGTAGTTGTGTAGGATCCCTTGGATTATTTGCGCAGATATCTTCAAGGAATAATATAGGTACACAAATAAGCATTTTATAAAAATAGACTGCGGCTCGATTTCTTGAGAAAGAAATTTCATTAGTATTGCTCTTTTTAACATGTACATTTGCTGGCTTATCCAGCCTGCTTTCTGCATCACATATGACATATACAACAGAAAACAGTGAAAGCATGTTTACAGACAATCGTCAAAAAGGAATCATGTACAAGGTTAGAGCGAGCTGACAGTTCTTAGGTGTAATATGGCCGCAAGTGTTCTGCATTCCAGGCTCGAGGTAACTCAGTCCCATCCATGCTGGCTAAATGATAGGCTCCATTCCTCAGATCCTGCTTGATGAAGTATGGTCCCTCCCAGTTGGGCCCGAGTACCCCCTCGCTTGCCTTGCGAGCTCCAGGAAGGACTAACCTGAGTACGAGGTCTCCGGCTTTGTAGCTTCGAGCTCGCACCTTCTTGTTGTAATACCTGGCAACTCTTTGCTGGTATACTGCTACCCTTAGGCGAGCTGTCTCCCTTGCTTCCTCGGCTAAGTCCAGACTGGTCGCGAGTAGCTGGTCATTGTCCCCAGGTCGGAACGAGGCCCTTCGCTGGCTGGTCACTTCAAATTCTGCCGGTATCATGGCCTCCGTTCCATAGACCATAGAAAATGGGGTCTCACCTGTGGAGTTGCGGACTGTCGTCCTATAAGCCCAGAGGACTTTCTGTAGTTCATCAGCCCAAGCCCCCTTTCTTGCTTCTAACCTGGTCTTCAGATTCTGTTTGATGATCTTGTTCACGGCCTCGACCTGACCATTGGCTTGAGGATGGTCCACGGCCGAGAAGCTCTTCACGATTCCGAGCTCATTGCAGAAACCTATGAACTGATCGCTGGTGAATTGAGTCCCATTGTCCGTAACGAGCTGCTGAGGGACCCCGAACCTGCAGATGATATTGTCCCACACAAACTTTTCTATCTTCGTTGTGGAGATCTCTGCTAGTTCCTTAGCCTCGGCCTATTTGGTAAAGTAGTCCACAGCGACCACCGCGTGCTTGCAGTTTCCTCGAGCTGTGGGCAAAGGCCCGATGAGGTCCATCCCCCAGATTGCGAACGGCCATGGACTCACCATCTGCTGGAGGTAGGCTGGTGGAGCTCGCGGGACCTTAGCAAACCTCTGGCACTTTTCGCACCTCTTTACCAGATCTAAGGCATCTTGCTTCATGGTTGGCCAGTAGAACCCCTGTCTGAGAGCCTTCTGGGCCAAGGACAATGCTCCTGCGTGGTTCCCACAATGACCTGCATGGATATCGTTTAGCACTACCTCACAGTCTTCATCATCTATACATCGCAGCAGCGGGGCTGAGAATCCCTTCTTGTATAGCCTGTCGTCATAAATGCAGTACCGGGCTGCTCTAGCTCGGATGCGGCGAGCTTCCAGCTTGTTCTCTGGCAGCTTCCCCTCCTGCAAGTAATTGATTAACGAGCTCATCCAGGAGTTAGGCCGAACCTGTATGATCATCGTTGCACCTTCGCCTTCGATGCTTGGAACTGGTAGGAATTCCATAGGAAAAGACTCAAGGACGTCTGCATCTTGGGAGGTCGCTAAGCGGGCAAGGGCGTCCGCATTGAAGTTCTGCGCCCTGGGAATTTGGTTCACTTCAAACCTCTGGAAAGCCCCCAGTAACTCCTTGACCTTTTGGAAATACTTTGACATCCTTTTCCCCTTGGTCTGATATTCTCCCCTGACGTGGCAAACGATAAGTTGAGAATCGCTGAAAATCTTTACCTGTTCAGCTCGCACTTCCTTGGCCAGGTGAAGTCCGGCGAGCAATGCTTCGTACTCGGCCTCGTTATTGGTAGCTTGGAATTCAAACCTTATGGCACTCAGGATTTTATGGCCTTCTGGGCTGATCAGCATTATTCCAGCCCCCGAGCTTTGCTCGTTAGAGGATCCGTCCACATAAAGCTCCCAAACTCGGTTACCTGCTAGCTCCTCGTACTCTGGTACTGGCCCCGTGAATTCCACAATGAAGTCTGCGAGTGCCTGGGCCTTGAATGCTGTTCTAGGTCTGAATTCTATGTCGAACTGAGCGAGCTCGATGGCCCACTTGAGGAGTCTGCCAGAAGTATCTGCTTTCTGAAGGACTTGCCTGAGAGGGTACTGCGTGAGGACCTCAATCTGATGAGCTTGGAAGTAAGGACGTAGCTTCCTGGAGGTAGTTACCAGACAGTACGCGAGCTTCTCCATTTGTGAATACCTGGTCTCCGCATCAACCAGCCTTTTACTGATATAATATACGGGCAGCTGCATCTTATCCTCTTCTCTTACCAGGGCCGCGCTTAGGGCGTGCTCAGAGACTCCCAGATACAAGAATAACTTCTCCCCATCCTTCGGCTTGGACAGGAGAGGAGCTTGGCCCATATACTCCTTCAGCTTCTGGAATGCCTCCTCGCAATGCTCATTCCATTCAAAGTTCTTGGCTTTCTTTATGGCTTCGAAGAATGGCACACACCTGTCAGTAGCTTTTGAGATGAAACGGCTCAAAGCTGCGACCTGGCCTGTGAGGCTCTGCACATCTTTGATTCTGGAGGGGGACCTCATTTCCACGAGTGCCCTGATCTTCTCTGGATTGGCCTCTATCCCTCTGCTGTTCACCATAAAACCAAGGAACTTACCAGATGCTACCCCAAATGCACACTTCAGCGGGTTTAACTTCATCCGGTAGCTTCTGAGGACTCTGAACGTCTCATCCAGATCGCGGACATGATCTACCGCTTTCTGGGACTTCACCAGCATATCATCTACGTACACCTCCATAGTTTTCCCAATCAGGTCCTGAAACATGGCGTTGACTAGACGCTGGTAGGTTGCTCCTGCATTCTTCAGTCCGAATGGCATCACCCTGTAACAGTATAAGCCTCTATCGGTGACAAAAGAGGTGTGTTCCTCGTCCTGCGGGCTCATGGGAATTTGGTTGTATCCTGAGTAGGCGTCCATGAAACTTAGGAGTTGATGTCCCGACGTTGCATCTACCAGCTGGTTAATTCTGGGTAATGGGAAACTGTCCTTCGGGCAGGCCTTGTTCAGGTCGGTGAAGTCAATACAAGTCCTCCACCTTCCGGTCTTCTTCTTCACGAGAACTGGATTGGCGACCCAAACAGGATAACGAGCTTCCCTAACGAACCCGTTAGCTAGCAACTTCTCAACCTCCTCCTTCAGAGCTGCATAGCGTTCTGGTGTCATTGGCCTCCTCTTCTGTCGGACTGGCCTGTGCTGGGGATCTATATTCAGTCGGTGACACATAATACCTGGGTCTATCCCCACCATATCCTCATGGTTCCAAGCAAAGACATCGAGGTTTCTCTTCAGGAATTCTACGAGCTCGGTCTTCACTTCTGGTAGTAGATCTTTTCCTATCTTCACATATCTTTCCGAGTCCGCCTCACTGACTCGCACATCCTCTAACTCCTCAACGGGTCCTGTGGCCCTGTCTGCATCCACCTCGCGAGGGTCGAGGTCGTTACTTACCCCACTTTCAGAGGCAGCTCGCGGTTGGCCACCCGAGACCACATTCACTTTCTTTCCCCGAACTCCCATCTTTACTGCATCTTCATAACATCTCCTGGCTAATTGCTGCTCGCCCTTGACACAGCCTACTCCATTGGGAGTCGGGAACTTGACTGTCAGCGTTCTGGTTGAGGTGACCATGTCTAGCTCGTTCATCGAAGGTCGCCCCAATACCACGTTGTATGCCGAAGGGCTACTGATAATAAGGAAGTCTGCAAGAACCGTAGCTTGTCGTCCTGGCTCCCCGAGGGTGAGAGGTAACTTGATCTGGCCGATTGGTACCACTGCATCTCCCGTGAATCCATAGAGAGGCTCCGGCGAGGGTATCAACTGCCCAGCTCCTAAACCCAACTGGTCATAGCAGTCCTTATACATGACGTTGACTGAGCTGCCAGTGTCTATCATTATTCTTCTCACCTCGACATTGCTGATCTGGGCCCGAATCACAATTGCATCGTTGTGGGGCCAGTGTACTCCTCTCTCATCTTCCTCTGTGAACACAATGCTGTCCGAGGACGCCTTGGCCTTTTTGGTGGGACCCCCAACTCCTCCATAATCTGCCAGCAGGGTATGGTTGGCTTCTCGGATGTACCTCTGGTGCGACCTGTTAGATGTACCTGCCACATGAGGTCCACCGTAAATGGTAAAGATCGTTCTTACAGCAGGCTCGCGTTTTGGTTCTTGAGCTCGCTGAGGCTGCTGCTGCTCGGGCTGCTGGTCTTGCCCCTGAGGTCGTTGGTTCTGAGGTCGCCTTCCAGCGGGCTGTATTACATATTCTCCTAGGCGGCCTCGTCTTATGAGTTCTTCGATGGTATCCTTCAACCGCCAACAGTCTGATGTATTGTGCCCGTTCTCGTTGTGGTAGGCACAGTATTTCTTCGGGTCCCGGCGTCGGTTAGGGGGTCCAGTCGGAGGTGGCTTCCCAAAGTTCTCCCTGTTTCTTTCTGCGGCGAAGATTCTGTCCTGCCTGTCCGATAACAGACTATAGCTGTCATACCTGTTCTGGCGTCGGGGCCTCTCCATCCTCGGCCCTGGCCTAGCTCGCTTTGCCACAACGTTGGCCGACTGGTTCCTCGGCTCCCCTGGCTTATCACCACCAGGATTCTTCCTTTTCTCACGATGGGAACCACTTGCTTCACCCCGCTGACCACTGGGTTTCTTAGCCCCAAAGGCTTCTTCCCATCTGACTTCTTTAGCTGCCCTTTCGTAGAACTCCCCCAGATCCTTCACAGGGGACTTGTATATGCTTTCATACAGCTTCCCATCTTTCCTGAGCCCTGCGGAGATAGCTGTTAAAATACTCTCGTCAGAGGGTGTTTCCACATTACTCACCTCCTCTCTGAATCGAGTAATATAGTCCTTGAGGGATTCATTTTGTCTCTGGAAAATGGTTGCGAGGTGGCAGGCTGGCGCGAGCTGTTTCCTTAATGCCTTATACTGGTCCAGAAACCTCTTCTGACATTCTCTCCAGCTCCCAATGCTGCGGGCTGGAAGGCGATTGAACCAAGCTCGCGGGGCGTCCCCTAGAGTAGCTGGGAATACTCGGCATTTGACCAGCGGGTGATCTGTCTGAAGATCCATCTGCATATTGAAAGCATCCAAATGGTCATAGGGGTCTGTTCTGCCGTCATATTGAGGGATACTGGGGAGCTTGAACTTTGCTGGTAAAGGCACTGTCTCGATCTCCAGAGTAAATGGTGCTCGGCGGTTGTCCCGCTTTTCCCTAGTCTGGCCTCCAGGTCGGGCTTCCAACTGCTGGACCCTTTGCAACAACTCTTCGACTATTGGGTCCTGGGTCAATGACCGCCGACTGGGGTTCCATCTACTGGTACTCTCCTGCTCCCCAAAGTAACGGTTCTGCGACCTACCTTCTTCACTGAGTGCTTCTGCGTGTCTGGCAGCCCTCCTCGGCCCGGGCTCATAACCTGCACGATACCCGCGGACTCGCTCTGGCCCACGACTACCTTCCTCGCGTCTGGCGCCCTCGATACTTGCCCTCGCCCTTATCTCGTTCTGGCGAGGTGGGATCCCCTGCTCTTGGTTCCGCTCTCTGATTCTCCTTGGGTGCAAGTTCGAAGAGCGGGCTGATCCTTCGGTAAGCGACCTCTCCCTTATGGCTACCCCTTCTGGAGTTGGTATCTCTTCTGAAGGTCGGCGGCGAGCTCTGCCTGGAGGTGCTGCATTTGCCTGCCTCGGCGCCACGTGGGCTTGGACTTCCACCAACGCCCTCACTGTTGTTGTCAACTCCCTCACTGCATCCTCCAGAGCTCGCTGGCGCTGCTGCCATTCCTGAGCGACCTCGTTTCCTGAAGGTGAAGCGCTCTGTTCTTCTTGGACTTCACGTCGCTCCCCTGCTACTCCAACACTCCTCGTTGCTTTGATCCTAGCCATAGCAGACAAGTACAGATGAAAATGACGTAGTAACTAACTGGAGATTACCAGGTCGCTGTTGGGCCCTCCTTCTAGCGCCAAAAGATGTTGACGTCCGGAAACGGTCAACCAGAGATTCTGGGGCCCAGACGGCGAACTTGGTAATTAGGATCGGTTGTACTGGTTGAAAGACAATGAATGATGCTATTAATGAAATGCTAGGTTGGTGGTGATTAACTCAGGTGAAGGAATGTCGGTCTTGGTTGTTGGTCGGATTCAATAAGGTGGTTAGTGAGCAATTAAAGAGGGAGAGAGAGAGAGAAAGAGAAGATACACAAGGATTTTTACGTGGTTCGGTGACTGCACCTACGTCCACGGCCACTCTGGAATAATTCCGGCAGAGTGACAGTTCTCTAATCTGTTAAGCTTGTTGTACAGTGAAAATGTCTCCCCTTTTTATAGAGGAAGGGAGCTCACAATAAAATAATACAAAGGAAAAGTCTACACGTTATAGGCAACAGCTATTTTCAACTAATCCTGACATTGCCATGCTGCATTAATTGTAAAGGTAATGATGATTTCCTCTCTGCACAAGTCTGCATTAATTATACCTGCAGAGGTCTTCACTTCATTAAATGCTACTGGGTAATTATATAGGCAGTTTCCGGTGGGAAATCATGGGAGTTGCTAACTCTGACAGCAAGCTGCACGCGGTTTCTTATGAGTGGACTCTCTGGTCAGCCAGATGTATGCTGGAGAGGAGGTGAGGCGATCTGGGGGTAAGCGCGAGCTCGCGATTGGTGCGACCTCGCGAGCTCCTCGGGCTGAAAGCATTGGCAGGTGACATGCTGAAGAACTGTTGCTAGCTCGCGACCTGGATGACCTCGCCGGCTGGGCTTGCAATTGCTGGCTTTGTCTTTGGGCTTCCTGGGCCCTTGCTTTTTGTTTAAATTAGACGAATATACACTGGCCCATCTGGGCCCAAAACAAAAAAATGGGCATAACAAGGGTTTATCCTACATAAACCCCAACTTCCATTTCTTGCATGGGTTTTCTCATATCAAGTCTCCCTTTTTATTTAGTATGATTCTAAACTTGATTCCTATCAAAACCCCTATCAAATTCACAACAACCAACAACCCAATAATCAATTCAACACATGAACTTAACTAACATTAACTTAGTAAAAGTGAAGATAACTTGTTTTGATCTTATTGAAACTTGGGTTTTTTAGCTTGAATGAGACTAATTTCTTATTTGGATCTTCACTTGGACTTGAAAAAGTTTGGTTCTTCCTCTTCCTCTCTTGGCCGACCCTCACTCTCTCTTTTCTATCTATTTTTGCTTCAAATTTCTCTAAAGTGTTGAGAGCTCAACACATATATATGGGGCTCTTATATGAGCAAATGACCATTTTGCCAGTTATTAATATTTAACTTACTATTTGGTTTAATTAATTTCTAAAGTCTCTACTAACATTTTAATATAACTTATAGGAGTCTTATTTATGAAATTTAGTATTTTCATCCTATAAGTTACTTACTACTACTAAGAAAGGCCAAATTACGAAAAAGAGGCTTACAACTAGTGAAGACTGAAGATTGAATAGTGGCTAAAATTTAAAATCTAAATAATACGTTTGTTTTTTTTCCTTCTATCTTTGAATATGTTATAAACTTGTTTGTTTTTTAAATTTAAAATTATCTGAAAAACTAGTAAATTGACATTTATACTCTTTTTACTATTTGTTATTATATAATTTTAATTAATGTAATATAAACATTTGAAAATAAATAATTTAATAAATTCTAAAACATTTTTTTTATGTACATATTAATAATATTTTATTCATAATTAAAATATGATTAAAAAATATATTAGTAGTAACCATATTTATATATTTAAAAAAAACAACTAAAAAAATGAATGTTTAAATTATAAATTAAAATATATTAGTTTAATTCCAAGATAATTTGGGATGAGATGTATTTAGATTTTACTTTTCAAATATATATTTTGTAAGTATCAAGGGAAAAAGAAAAGAAAAGAAAAGAAAAGAAAAGAAAAGAAAAGAAAATTTGAGTATATGAAATTAGAATAAATTAGAAATTACATTATTTTGGGGAGAATAAATTTGGAATGAAAACTTTTAAATATCACTAAGTGATTTGTAATTAAGTAAAAAATAAAAAATTATTATTTAATTTTTTCAGTTGTTTTTTAGTAGTTTTAAGTGGTTTGACCACTTAAAAAAACAAACAAAAACAACTTAATAGGTGCAATTCAGCACTATTAAGTGTTAAGTGGAAAAAAAAAACAACCACTAATTTCAACTTTATTCTTAAATGAATCAATTCAAAGTGTGATAGTAATACTTACAAAAGAAACACAATTTTAGCTACAAAAAGGAAAAAGAGAAAAAAAAACACAGTTTTGATAAGTGAAAAATAATTTGTATTGTGCATGTTCATCGTATGACAAACTAACTTTGTTTTTAAAAATTAAATCAACTCATTGTGAAACTATGACAAATTAAGCATATCACTTGTATGTCTACCAAGATCAACTTTCCATAAAAGCTTAAAAAATTCCACACCTTAGAATAAGTCAATCAAAAGAGAGTGTGAACAAACACAACAAAATTAAAGATACATAGAAATTTCCCACCCAAAAAAAGGAAAAAAAAAATCAGAATTCAACCTTGACAATCTTGAGGAATCCAATCCAGTCCAAATATACACAAAACACCACTATACCAAATATACCAAAAAATCCAATGCCTTTATTAAAAAAATAAAAATAAAATCTCTTAATAAGTTAAAATAAAAAGGAAAAACTTCGTTTTAGTCTCTAAGATTTTGAAAAATATTATGTTTTAAAGATATTTTAGAAATAATTTTTTTTTTTTTAATTTTTAACTTTTTCAAAACTTTTCTAAAAAATTTAAACCGTCAATAAATTGATAGTCAATAATGACTTTAAGTAATTTAAATTGTAATTTAATAATTTAAATTCAATGACATTTTAAACAATTTAATTTATAAATTTATTATTTTATGATAATAATTCGGTAATTTATGTGTTACTAACAACCATTAAAAGTAAAAATATTTTTTAATATATTATGTTAATATTGACCATTCGTTAATTGATAATTTGGAATGCTTTGAAGAGTTTTGGAAAAATTATGGATGAAAAAATTACTTTTAAAAGAATTTTAAAAACATAATATTTTTTGAAACCTCGTGAACTCAAAATAAAGTTTACTCGAACGGCAAGATGGAATCTAGAAGAGCAGAAGTAGAAATGTGTGAAGTGGCAAATTGAGTAATATTAGGACCAAGAGAAGGGCAATAGGAGTCCAATACAGACATGTATAAATCTAAGTTTGCGTCCAACTGGCAAAACCCTTCCGTTTGCCGGAACGCGGGCCCCACAGTCGGTTTTCCTTATAAAATGAAATGAGAATGAGGATTATTATTTAATTTATATTAAAAAAAAAATAAAGAGGTGAAGAAGTGAGAAACAATTGGTTAGAATAATAATAATTGGTGAAGATGGACTCGCCGTCGTCGACAACGCGGATGGGGGCGAGATCGTCGATGATCGAGTCGTTCCGGGGCTGCGGCCTCTCCGGGCTCCGGATTGACAAGGAGGAGCTGAAGAGGACGGTTTCGATACCGGCGTATCTGAGGAAAGCGATGGCAGAGTCGATCAAGCAGAAGGATTTGGGGGCCTGCCAGATGGCCGGTGGAAACGACGACGACATCGACTCTCCCGAGGCGCCTTTGGTCGTCTTCGTCAATTCTCGTAGCGGCGGACGCTATGGGCCCGAGTTGAAGCTCCGGCTCCAGCAGTTGATGGGCCCCGAGCAGGTAATAAAATTAACCTTGTATGTATTTAGTACTAGTTGTCCAGCAATCAATGGATTTCTCCATCTATTTTTTTGCAGGTTTTCGACCTATCGGAAGTGAAGCCTCATGAATTCGTCGAGTGTGGATTGGGTTCACTAGAGAAGTTGGCTGAACTCGGCGACGAGTGTGCTAAGGAGACTCGTGAAAAGATAAGAGTTGTGGTATGTGGAGAACATCTTCCATGATGCTGTGACAGCTGATGTGGACCAATGAAACAATATCATTTATTTTTCTCTTACCTTTCCTACTGGTTTTTTCTTTTTCTCTTACCTTTCCCATTAATCGGTCTGGGAGACGGTCCCATGGAAGTCTTTTATATGTACATTCTGCCATTGGATTAACTTAATACTGCAATTTAAATTCTCTGATATTTCTGCAGGTTGCAGGAGGTGATGGCACAGTTGGTTGGGTACTGGGCAGTCTTGGACAACTTAACAAACAGGGTAGGGAGCCAGTGCCTCCAGTAGCAATCATTCCACTTGGTACAGGCAATGACCTTGCAAGGAGTTTTGGTTGGGTGAGCTTTTTCTTCCTTCTTTCAATTTGCAACCATCCATCTTTTCCTTCATCTCTTCAACTCTAGATTCGGATGCCTTCTTCAGGGTGGTTCATTTCCTTTTGCCTGGAAATCTGCCGTCAAAAGAACTCTCCACAGAGCTGCTTTGGGTCCAATTTGCCGTCTGGATAGGTAGCTTTCCTTATTTGTAATTGCTTTAGTCTATTGTTGTTGAGTGTTTTTGTAACGGTATTTAGCGGCTATATTTTGTGTATGTCTATTGAATAAATGTTGGTTATTTATTTTGTTTATAGTTGTCTCATTATGAGTATGTAGTATATGTTTCATAGGTGTCCTGCCAATCACAATTCTATTGTTTGATGTGATATGTGTCTTGTTATAAGATTTTTGAATTGTTCATTGTAGATCTTGTTATATAAGAATTGTGCATAATTACTTCTTTGATGATGTAGTTGGCACGTTACAATGCAAGTGCCATCCGTAGAGGTTGTGGAGACACCCCATTCTTTGAAGCCTACAGAAGAGAGTGCTCTTGATCAGGTAGTGAATTGCTGCTTTAAACATCTCTCCATGCTGCATCTACATAGCACTTTCATGACTGATGAAGAGTAATTACTGTTGAAGATAAATAATTTTTATTTCAAAAGTTGTCATTTCTTGATAGGACTTTCAAAAATTGTTATTAAATACTTCATTATACTTGGGTCCTTAAGGAATGTAATTTCAATTTGATCTATTCACTATTATTTCTGCAGATTATTATTAAGATTGGTTGACAGTTTATGTATTTCTTAGTCTCCTCTGAGATACCAGTTGATCTTTTAATCCCATAATACTTTAATGATCACCACTTTTATAACATTGATGGGGACTGATTTACCATACTTTTTAGTGTTTACCGATAAGTATCACTACTGGTTGTATGTATAGACTTCAGGCTGTCTTTGTCATTCAGAATTGAGAATAATTCTTCGAAACTGAATTAAAACTTGCATTTCTTGTTGTGAGAGGATACTTAACATGTTTTTATTGAAATATATTAATCATAAGCTTAATTGTCACATCATATGAAAACCATATACTTAACTTTAAGGCCTGCATGATTTTAGCATTGATCTCTAAAAATTTTCGAAAACACAGAGAGTTCTTGGAAGTATAGAGTGAATGATGTTGAGATTTAACATTTGAAGGAAAGTGAAACTATTGCTACACGTGTACTTTGTTTTGACCCCAGATTATATGTGTTTAATTACCAAGTCTCTCATTCAATGTACTCAACTTAGCTAAATAAATCATTTACCATGCTGCTCTTCATGGGTCATTGTTTATTGTCAAACTGTTGGCTAAAATTTATTATTACTATTCTGCATTCCCTATCTGTAAAAGAATGAATTGACATGTCATTCGTTTTGGAAAAGAATAGTGGTTTGTTTTTTCCTTGAAGAAGAGAGGAGAAAATGGAAAGTTTAGGGCATACACAAGGACCTACAAAACTGTAAAAGTGGTTTTAAGAAGCCATTTGTACAGAAATTTAGAAATATTTATGCAAGAGATGATAATGGTGGCGTTGTGATGCATATATTTTGCTTCTCATTGTTGATTGGAAATTTGTTTTTTAAATGTAACGACCTTATGATTTTGATGTAATGATTCTATACTATAATTATTATTATTATTATTATTTTTTTTCGGTTTTCACCATAGGACTTTTTGTTGTGTGCAGGGTTTGACAATTGAGGGGGAGTTGCCAGATAAAGTGACTTCCTATGAAGGAGTGTTTTATAATTATTTTAGTATAGGTGTGTCAAGTTTTATTAAGATATACAATGATTTTAAATTGTTGTAGCTAAGATTTGGCTTCCTAGCTTTAAAATTGGAGCTTCATGAGATGGTTAATTGAAATGAGATATTATGGTCCAAACCAATATAAGACTGTACTTCTTTTGCACTTGTTTTAGCATTGTAATTTTTTCTCAAAGAAACTATATCTCGTTTTATTTGTGCCTCATTTTTTAAGGTGTCAAATGTCCTTCTAGACTGGTTGTTGTTTTGCTGTAGTTTTTTGTACTCGCAAAGCTTTACTTCATTGATTGGAGCTGAGCACACTTGACTAGTGTTTGGGGTTCCACTTTTCATTAACTACAGTAAGATCCTAAGATATCAAGAAATTTTAATTGAAAAAGAAGAATGCTGTCTAAGTTTTCAAAACTGCTTTTTGATTGTGCCCTGAATGACAAAACTTTGGTCATTGCCCATGATGATTATCTAGTTCTTTGTATGTTTCTTACTTCAAGCATTTGGTTTTTCAGGAATGGATGCTCAAGTTGCTTATGGTTTCCACCATCTACGTAATGACAAACCTTACCTTGCACAGGGTCCTATTTCAAATAAGGTGTGGTTGCACATCACTAATATATATTTGTGAATTCATATAATTTCAAAATTTTGTTGGTTGGACTTTTTAAAGTCCTTTGCTAATTATCTGAATTTGGTACCCGCCTATATGAGAGTTATTTGTAGGTGTTATCTATATGACTAGAACCTAAAAACATGCTGTTATTGTGGAGGTGGGGAATGATTCGTAATGTAATTGAAAATTCTGTTTCTTACTTCCCTTGTTATGTTCTTCGATTTTTGGAACTGTTGAATAGTTTGGTTTAGAAACAAAAGGCTTTATAACAGTATTGAAGTATATTACAACATATTTTATGAGAACATTTAACTAATAGTTTTGTTCCTATCTTTGTTCTTCTGGTGCTTTGACTTGAAACTTAGAAAAAAGAGAATGGTCAGAAACAATTGAATAATAATTCCAAATAATACTTGATAAAAGTTCTGAAAGTGTAAATTACATTTTATTTGTATAATACTTTAAAATTTTCTTTAAATATGTTGAATTTTTTGTTTAGATGTTGTAAACCAATGTTTAGGTGGATTGGTCATTTAAATGAATGATATGTAAAATGAAGAGGAAACATTATAGGTCCTTTTGTTTTAAAACTAGCCAAAATTTCCTACGTTATTTTATTGAGATAAAAATATAGAACCAATTTAAATTCATTCTTAGTTTAAAAAAATTGGCAAAATTAAACAACCAAACATAAAAAAATACTTTAATGAGTTTGATGAGAATATTAGAAAACAGTCTAAAAGAAACCGACGCAGTCGTGACTTATATTGCAAATTGCAAATTATTGTGCAAGTCACGGTGATTAACCCAAGAGTATTGTGTCTTACATCGCGAGATACAATTAGCAACAAAAGGCACGACCATTAACCCGTGAATGGCGCGACTCACGCAGCTAGATGTAACCGCGATGCAGGTCAGGATCGAAGTGCCTTGTGTGGGCTATTTGCAGATTTGTTGGGATTTCCTATTTAATGTTTGATGCTATTTCCTATTCTATGCCGAATATTATTTTCTTTTATTAGTTGTATATTATTTCCTGTTGTTATTGGACATTATTATTTTTTAGAGTTTTGTTCCTAAAGAGAGTCTTGTTTACCAAAGGAACTAGGATGCTAATTTAGCTATAAGTAATGATTAAAACTTAGGGTTTATATCTTTGAATCTTTTGGCAAATATTAATAAAAGCTTGCAAGTTTGCAAGGCAAAGTTCTTGTTATTTCTTTCAACTTTTTTAGGTATTTTTGCTTGGAATTGCTTGGGTTAGATTATGTCAATTCTGTGATATAATTCTAAAGGATCAATCTATCCAGTTCTATGGGCTAGTTGGTTCGTTTTAATCTAATGTGTGGCACAAGTCAGGACAGTTAAAGCTTGCTGGATCTCTAACTAGGTCCTCAACAATTTGGTGCTCGTTGAGAGATATGTAGTCCGATGATAGTTCCAACTCGGAAGGGGAATGTTCGAATGATCAACTAGTCAAGGTTTGAAGTGTTAGAAGAGAGTTAATTGAGAATGTCTAGGACGATGCAGGAAGTGGCTATGTCCATATAGCAATTAACAATGGCCATGCCAATCAATAGAAGAAATAAAAAGAACCGCTAGTGAAGGGCTAGAGTGGATTAAGAGGAGATTGGCCAAAGGTTGAGGGGAGAGGGATATTAGATGAACTCATGGAGAAGAATTGCAATCCAAAAGTCCTAGAAATGAGATGGATGTGATGGCAGATGAGTTAGATGAAAGCAATCTTCGTGGAGCACGTGGAAGTATAGAAGAGAAGGTCAAATTGATGCAACCTCCAAGGATAATATGATTTCAACATCATCAATCTCTCCGCTTATAGCTTATTTTGTCTCCCTTGAAGATGAAATTCAGATAACTATTGATGCCGTTACCCCAATCATGACATTTTCTAGAACTGCAAAGGGATAATCCAACTATCATTACAGATGTTGAAAAAGTGAATAATTCTAGCAACTTGTTAGCTCATGATGTTGATGGTTTTGGAGATGAAGTTCTTGTGCAAAATACAAAAGAAACAAGGAAAGATGTGTGATAAGTGAAAAAATTAATGATGCATTGGAAGAGAAGATTGTTAGCTAGAGCAATTAGCTTATGCTAATAAGCTAGATGCTATGAATGTTTTAATGCACTTTTGAAGTTTGTAAATGTTGGGTCTGAATGGACTTGGGATCAAGTAATGAGAATAATCATTAAGGCTAGAAGATATAGTGCAGTAAGAACACTTGGGGAGCGGAAGCAAGCTTTTAATGAGTTCTTGATTCAACCAGAAAAAGGGAAGTTGAAGAAAGATGGTGTGAACTGAAAAAAAGTATGAGAAAGAGTTAAGGAGAAAGAGGAAAGAAGCGTAAACGCCATGCGGATGAATTTTTTACTCTACTGCATTCTTTCACAGATATTTTTGTTCCCTTGGAATATTATGATGTCATGGTGGAGAAATTTCTAGATTTACTCTTGAGGTCAAGGACATTCTTGAAGAACGGGGGAATGATGAGAATATTGGAAGACGATTTGGGAGAAATGGAGGCAATTGCGACTTAACTGTGGTGCAACTCGCGGTAATTAACCTGAGAGTATCTCGACTTATGTCGAGATACAACTAGCAATGCAAGTTGTGACCATTAACCCGAGAGTGATGCGACATATGCCGTTAGATGTAACCCGTGATGCAAGTCATGATAAAAGGGCTTGGTGTGGGCTGTCTGCAGATTTGTTGGGATTTCGTATTCTATGCTGAATATTATTTTCTTTTATTAGTTGGAAATTGTTTCCTTTTGTTATTGGGCATTATTTCTTTTTAGAGTTTTGTTTCTAAAGGGAGACTTGTTTCCTAAGGGAACTAGAAGGCTAGTTTAGCTACAAATAGAGATTAAAACTAAGGATTTGGATCTTGGAATCTTTTGGCAAATATTAATAAAATCTTGCAAGTTTGTGAGACAGTTTTTGTTGTTTCTTTTGACTTTTCTAGGTATTCTTGTTTGAATTGTTAGGGCCAGAGTTAGGTCAATTATGTGATTTAATTCTAAAGGAACAATTTACTCAGTTTTATGGGTTGATTGATTCATTTTGAACTGAACTTGTGGATTAAGTTAGGGTTTACAGAGCTCGTTGTGGGATTTCTAACAAGGTCCTTAAGATAATTATTTAGATGCATAGAAAAGAGACCTTTTGGTAGGAAACTTTTGGTTATGTGAGATATTTTAACAATGTACAGGTTTTTAATGAGATATATAGGAATATACTTTACATTTTCTTAAAAAAATAGTTTATTCATAGAGCAGGTGTAAAGTAATGTTCATTTTAATATTTAAGACATCCGTTTTTGTAAGAAAGGTATAACACATCTGCAAAATTTCTATTTTTAACTTCTGTGAAACATATAATTTGCTGTTTTACATTTAACATCTCATCTAAGAGCTCACTATGTCAAATTCTTCTAAAGTGCTTTTGTTGCAGCAACTACCCATAGCATTTTCACCCAGCACTTCTTGATAGAAATTTTGGAAAGGCTTTAAGCAATATTAAATATCTCTTGATAGTTTTGAGTGATACTGATGCTGTTCCTGTTCTGACTGTCATTACAGCTGATCTACTCGGGCTATTCTTGCTCTCAGGGTTGGTTCCTCACTCCTTGCATGAGTGATCCGAGTTTAAGGTTAGATATTTTTCAGTCCAGTAGTTTCTTATCACGTTGGTCGAGCATATTGGTGCTATAAATTATTCACTTTTTCAGATTGTTAAATTTATATATTTGATCAGTTTCAGCTGATTTTTTTATTTATGTTGTGTCATATTTTATCTTGCATCTCTCTATTAATTTGTTTGTTTGTGGGTCTGCTGCGCCTTCATGTCTTCTGTTTGACCCATTATCAAGAAGTTCTATGCAGTATGTTGAATTTTATTTGTGTCTAGGCTGATATGTGATCATGAATCATCATTTACTAGTCATTGCATTCAGTCTATACATTCTTGTGCCAAAATTTAAACAGTGCTTTCTTTTATACTATGCAGAAACATTAATTTTTAACTAGCATTATTTGCCTGTATCATCAGCTGCCGCAGCACTTGATGGAAAATTTTTAATCCAAATAATGGTCTTCTCAATTCTGATGTCTATTAAAAACTGTTCTGGTTGCAGGGGACTGAAGAACATTCTAAGGATGTATGTTAAAAAGGTTAATTGCTCTGAATGGGAGCCTGTCCCAGTCCCTAAAAGGTATGGTTGAGATGTCTAATATGGTTGAGATGTCTTTATGTTTATTTTCTTTTAATGATTTATTTATTTATTATATTATTCATCACAAATGAATGCTCATGCTCTATGTTGCATTGCCTTGTATCTTCATGTTGTTTGTATTCAGCTGAAAAACTTTATTGCTAAATACAGTATGATATCAGTCATATCAGAGTCACATATGCATTTAGGTTTTCGGTTCTTGCTAATCCCATATTTTTCCTTTCAGTGTAAGGGCAATTGTTGCTTTAAATCTTCATAACTATGGAAGTGGAAGGCATCCGTGGGGTAATTTGTCTCCAGAGTATTTGGAAAAGGTTACATGTTTTCATAATTTCCAGTCTGCAAAATAAATCATGGTTATTTGAGAGTGATTGTTAAAGTTTAACCTAAAAAGCTTTATTCTTTAATTTTGTTAAATTTCAGAGAGGCTTTGTAGAGGCTCATGCTGATGACGGACTTCTAGAAATTTTTGGTTTGAAGCAAGGATGGCATGCATCATTCGTTATGATTGAACTCATATCTGCGAAACACATTGCGCAGGTATAGTGCTACAAACTTATTTTGTTTCAGCTTACTGGCAGGAATATTGAAGAAAAAGATCTGGGCTTGCCACCATGTGTTTTGTTGTTCTTTGAACATATGATATAAAAGCTCTATGCTTATACGCTGATTAAATTTATGGTTATCTTCCAGGCAGCAGCTATTAGATTGGAAATCAGGGGCGGGGAGTGGAGAGATGCATATATGCAGATGGATGGGGAACCATGGAAACAACCAATGAGCACAGACTACTCGACACTCGTGGAAATTAAGAGGGTACCCCATCAGTCTTTAATGATCAGTGGCGAGTAATTGTCTGGCATGCTGTCCACTCAGGTTTGGATCCCCATGTTGCTTCTTTTGCTTATTGCTGGGATCAATGTAAAGCATAGTTGTAACCATGGTCTTGTAGATTTATATTCATACACCTGAACTATTACAGGCTACATTGTATAAAATTTCATTATCAGTTGATTTAATATCCTGTTCTGATCCTAATTGCTTGAACAGTAGTCAGAGAGGAACCATCAATCCATGTGGTGAACGGGGAGAGGCTGGGAAGCCAAGGTTGGTGTGTTGTGTATAATTCGATGAGTTGGATGTTAAAATTGTTTAATGTTAATAGATGATTTCAGTAACTAAAATATAAAATGAATTTTTAGCTGCTTAATGTGTTTATTCCATGGATCCTCACTTTGGTCACTCCTACACGCGTGATTAATGGTTGGTTTTGTGAGTAGGGTATGATTTCTTGTGATTTGTGTCTATTTTTTGTTTATACTGTTGTCATGCCAATTGGAAAATAACTGGATGTACATGCAAAGTCTCTTCTTGTCAAGGCAGTTATTTTGAAAGCTCGTCCATTTTTTCCAATATCCAGTTGGAGCCTAAGCTAAGTATAAAGTTAATGATATAAAGATTGAATGTTTGGTTTTGTATCTATTCTATTTCATTGGATACGATATGAGATTGTGACAGTAATGACTCAAAATTTATATTTTTTGAGCAACAGAGAAGATATTTATTTACTTGGTAGATAGACAAACAAAAAGAAACTAATCAGTAGTAGCAAGGTTTTATAACTATACAAATATATTAAGCATCGTGGAAAAGATCATGTCGTAGAATTGTGTGCAATCATAGATATTGCCATGCACTGGTGAATGAATTTCATCTTCATGTCGATCAAACATTCTCATTCTCTGATTCTTTATTGGCAATCCTGGAATGGTTCTGCATACTATCGATATGAGTTGAAGCTTCAATGCCTTCTGGAATTGGTGAAGCTTCAATTAAAATACTAAAGTAAACACGAAGTTTGACTCAAAACTATGTATTTAATTTAGTTTTATATAAAATTAGAAAGGAATCCTAAACTTTTCTATAATATAGTGTACTAAGTGTACACAAATAATAGTTCAAAAAAAAAAAAAAAAATTGTACACAAATAAGGAATCCTAACACTACAAATAGGGTCCTTAACACAAGGAAAGGGGGATGACTTTTAACCCATTAGGTGCCCCGCTAAAAAACCCTAATTCTTTGTCTTCACTCCTGGGCATCTCATTTAGTACGCATTAATTGGGTATTGGCTGATTTTTAACATCAACAAACAGTTAATTGTATAATCTTCCCTTTTAATGTGCATATGGAAGATAGTAATTACAATTGCATTTATTCGGAGTAGAATTATCAATATTGTAACGTTAGAAATTGAGACACCTAGTGTTGTACATATGGAATCTAGAATGTTTAGTAAATATCTCGTGAGAGACGGAGTCTCAATTTATGATAGATGTTGTTTGTGGACTTTAAAGACCATAATCGCTAATGAAATTTATTTTTGGGAAACTCTAGAAGAAATAGGGGAAAATTTGTTGAAATTTTTATAAGAATAAATTTCATTGAAAATATAAATAACAAAGCGGAGAAATTCGGCTTAACTACTTTCTTTATTAAATTTACTAGTTTATTCACATACCTAGATTCCAGGGCGGGACAACCTAGATGCAATGTATGCCCAAACACTCTAAATTTTAGAGTTAATATTCCTAACTCTCTAAAAGCTCTCAAAGAACAAGTAATTTTAATTAATGCAAAGAACCGAGTACCAAATTTAAGAAGTATAGACCTCTAATAATAGTGTGGTCTATATGAGTTAGAAGCAAATCAAACCCTTGATAACCTAATACTTCTAAATGGATTTAGTGTAGGCATAAAATCCAACTAGAAATCTACTATTGGAAAGTTCTAATTTACTCCAAACATGAATTCCAATCAACTAAAGAAATCCCAAATCTTCACATAAATGAACTATTAGCTTATAAGAAAAAGCTCTAAGAATTCTAAATGAGAATAATTTTCATGCGTGGAGTGATTCATGTCATTTAATTAGAAAATTTAACACTGTCCTAAACTACCTATAAGATGTCAAAAACATTTCCAAAAAAACGAGAGGTGAAGATATGAAAAACTGAGAAGAACCAAAAGATGAGATATTTTTGCACATGTTTAAACCCGAGTGGTCGTTCAACGACTGTTGGCCTTGTTACTTACAATAAGCTTACTATCGTGATTGTTGGGTCATCGCCTTAGCGGTTGACCCCTGTTGTATGCCCTATATCCTTGTAAGCTCTGACGGTTTTGGCTATAACTTTTTCTTTGACCTTCAATTAATTCATGATTTTTTCCTAGTTTTAGCTACATATAGCATTACGGTTTTTATTAAAGAATCTTTTCAAGAGATATTTTTATTCCGATCAAAATGCCCATTGTTTAGACCCTTAGATTTGAACTTTATGAAAAATATGTAAACACGCAACGTATATAATGAATGAGCACTTATAGGTCAAAAAACTATATACTCATGATCCTAGGACATCAATAACACTAAATATGGTATGAATGCAGATCAAACTATGATTGATCTTTATCAAACAAGAGCATGCATCTCCAAGTCAACTTTGGGTCATGTTAACCATAAACTTCGATGTCTTAACTTCACCATCTTGAGCTTGAATCTTTGTTGTTTTGACTTCAATCACTAACCCGAAACCTATGAAGCTAATGAATACATAGAAAAAGCAATTTGACATGAAATAAGCCAATAACAAATTTCATGGAACCTTCAATTATTGATGATGCATAATTATAAATAAAATAAATTGCTACCTTAATGATGTCTATATGAGGCATTTCAAACTATTCACAAGTTTTGGTTGACATGCAATAGATTTTAATTGAAGTTTTGGCAATATCCTATATTGGTGGAATTTGAAAACTTTTGGTAATCTAACTGAGGCTCTGCACAAAGTTTTTAAAAATTTTAGGGGGTATTTTGATGGCTTTTTCTAAACTACTCAAACATGTTCATCTATGTAAAAACTTCCAATAGACGTAATGAATTCATGTTTAGAGAGATGAAACTTAGACCTTTCTTGTATTGGTAAATAGATATTCTTTTATTCAAAACAATGTATGTGTAGAAATTTACACCGAGAAACAAGCTTTCATATTCTATAAGTGTATATATCCATCCTTTTAACCTAATGATGCAATTCTTCTTTTCTTCTTTAATATGCCTTACATTGATGGACTAAAACAAATCTTTAATTTCTAATCAACTTAATGAAATCAAGCAAGGAAATTATAATTTCTTCGAACTGGATAATGAAGAAATAAAAATTTTCTGAGATTAGTCATTTCCCTTTTCTGCCCATAACCAATAACCATTTAAGCTCTTTTACACATGTTTAGGCATTTTCTTATCTCCATATTTATAAGGATCTCTCATCTTTTGGACCTCCACGGCTTCAAAAACACCCAAACCACTTTCATCAGGAAGACCACCATTGTCATCATCATCACTGGCTTGGTCAAGATCCAACAATTCTGCCTTGTATTTAACACTTTCAATTCTTGTTTGCACCACCTTCCCTCTAGGGTCATAACCTTTAAGCATATGCACTACTTCCTTCATATTAGGTCGTTTCTCCGCCTCACTCTGCACACATAGAGCAGCCACATTGATGGCTTGTTTCAATTGGTTTTCATCAAAGTTTCCTCGAAGTTTAGGATCGACGAGTTCCTTAAACTTTCCTTGTGTTATAAGCGGCTCTGCCCATTCAGTTATAGTTCTTTTTACACCTCCAGGAAGCTTCTCAATAGGCTTTCTTCCTGTGAGAAGTTCTAGTAAAAGGATTCCAAAACTATAAACATCGCAACTCTCGGAAACCTTTCCCCACATTGCATATTCAGGAGCTAAGTAGCCCAAAGTACCCTTGACTCGAGTGGTCATGTGACTGACACCTTCAGGTATTAGCTTAGCGAACCCAAAATCTGCAACCAATGGTTCAAAATTTGAGTCCAGAAGAACGTTGCTAACCTTAATGTCTCTATGAATGATGTGGGGAGTCACCTCATGGTGTAAGTACCTATTCAACAATGCAAAGAGTTAGGGAAAATAATTACAAATTCTGAAAAAGAAAAATTAATTATTTTTTTTTATCAAAATTTAATAAGACGAAAGATAATTGTATGAACTCCCATAATGCAAAGGCTACTCTGTTCAAGCATTCAAAATTACGAGAGTTTTTTTAGTGCATTGAATTTAGGATAAATATGGTTGATATCCAATGCTCTTGTCAAACTTTTTCGTCCAACTTTATGTGACAGTTAATATGACATTAACTATTTGAGTTTGAAGTTAACAAGAGAGTTGACGTGAGAATGACATATCAATTGACACATAAAATTGGATAGAAAAGTTGGATAAGAGTGTTGGATGTCGACTATTATCTTTGAATTTAATATAAAATCAGTTCTGTATTTGCTTATCACTTATTAAATAGAAGTTATTGCTTAGATTAGAGTAGATAAATTTAATGACAAATAATTGAGAAATTAAGTAAAAGTTATATATTTAATTTTTTTCTTACCTTTTTATTTTTCACTTTTTACATAGCCCTCTTAAATATTTTATTTTAGTTCTGTGATCCCTCCAAAAAAAAAAAAAATGCCAACTCTACTTATATTTTATTAAACTTAATGTAGTCTCAAGTAAAAGCAAATGTGGACTAGATTGAAGTAGATATCAATTAATTTTGATATCAATGCACGTTAGGAATAATAGTTATATGCATGCATTTTATTAGGTGTGAAAGTTCATAATTTGAGAGTGAGGTTTTACAGTTTCAATGAATATGTTTATAATTTATAGTCCAATAAAATAAGGGAGAATTTTCATTTCTATCCCTAAAGTTTTAGAAATTGATAACTTTTTATCTAAAATTGGTGAAACTCGATACATAGTTCCTAAAGTTTTCGAAAATATATCAACTAGCTCCATTTGATTGATTTTTTAATGGTCAAACATAACTACAAGAAGAAATGTCAGTTTGTCAAATTTATATTTACTAATTAATTATTATTAAAATTGAATCATAAAATATATAATTAATTAAAAGTAAATTAAATTATTCTTTTTAAAAATGAGAAAATAAAAATAATAAAACATCATTTTTTAAAAACTAAAGAAAAATTATCTTTGCTATTGATGGATCTCAATCAAGATTCATCAATCGTGGAGGATTTGTAAAAATAGAAAACGAATTAAACAAAAAAAATCAACCTTAATCCCATATTTCATCTGTAACCTCCTTTCTCTACTGAGCCATAAAATCAATCCAAATTTGTCATCCATATGATATAAAATAACATTTCAATCAAAAAAAAAAAAAAACACTCACAAATCATATCATCAAACAAACCCACAAAAAATACATTTAAAAATTAAATTTCAAAAGTAAAAATATAAAAAAAATTTGAAATCTTTACCATTCATTAAAATTATAGATAGTAGAGATTTGTGTAAATAAAAAAAAATCAAAATTTAAAATTTTGAAAAAAAAAAGGAAAGATGAGATCTTAACAGATTGAAGATTTGGGTTGGATCTTGAGGAACCTAGATCTTCAACTTGAAGTTTTGGGTTTCCATCTCCACATGAGAGAAAAGCTCCATCTTTGATGAAGTTATATCAAAGATGAAGCCAATATGGAGATATAGCATTCCATCTCTATATGAGATTGAGATGGAACGACTTCATCTTCGTGTGGAGATGGAGCAATTGCTCCATCTCAAAAAGAGATGAAGCAAGCACTCCTTTGTTGCACACACACACACACACATACACACACACATACATATATATATATATATATATATAATTTATCCATCTCCATCCATCTAAGGTCGAGATGGAAGAAGATGGAGCAAGCATCGCTAATGGAGCAACAATCTAATTCTTTGTAATTTGCAACTTTGATTAGATCTAGAAAATTTCAAATCTCATAATTTTTAGGGTTTTTTTTTTTTCTTTAATATTATTATCTAACCTTTCTTTTTTAAAATAATAATCTAATCTTCTTTTATTTTATTAATTTTTTAATAATTAATTGTTAAAATATATAAGTTTTATTTGGTGTTGACATGTGTCCTATTTATGTCTGAAGAAAATAATGTTCATAAAACCATTAAGTTTGACTAATGATTAACTTAAAGTTGGACCAAATAGATATATTTTTTATACTTTAGAGACGCTGTATTAAGTTTTGTGATTCATAGGTAAAAACTTATCAATTTTTATACTTGGGGCTCTAGACAAATTTTCCCAAAAAAAAAAAAGTATAGACTTTCTCGTAAAAAATGACTATATATATGCTCACGAAAGATCAACGCAATCTTACAGAAGGCCTTCTGCAGAGCCAAGTGCGATTTTCATTCTTCTTTTCCAATCCAACTGAACCTCGCCAGCAAATTGACCATGTAGATGAGAGAGCAAGCTGAGATTAGGCATGTAATCGTAAACTATGAGCCGTTGATCAGTTCCAGCACAATACCCTCTTAGACCCAACAAATTCTTATGCCTGACCCTTCCAAGAACTTCAACTTCCACGGCAAATTCCATCTCAGCTTTTGAATTCATCGCTTTCAACTTCTTCACTGCTATCTGCATCCAAATTAAACCCACAAAAAAATTCACAAAACTTATACTTTTATTTGGGAAAATCTTACTTTTACCCAAAATTAAATGGAAAAAATTGTTTTTATCTGCTTTTTTTATAAAAATTTGTTTTTAGCCTCTCAAACAAACTATTTTCATCAAATATCTAAGTTTACCAAACTACCCTCAACATGTAAAACGTCCTTACTAATCGAGTTTTAATGGAATCGATTTTTAAGTCATTTAAAAGTCGATTATTGGTTTTTAAGTGGACTTAAAAACTAATACCAGACTTAAAAACTAATTCCACCCAATCGTTGTCTTGACACTGCATCTAATTGAAAATCTCTATTTTCAAAACAAATCCAATCAAATTTAACCCAAAATATCAATATCCAACATCAAAAAAACAAAAAAAAAAAAAATTGAAAAAAAAAACTCAATAATTGGTTTTTAAGTCCACTTAAAAACCGGGATCGGTTTTTAAATGGACTTAAAAGTTGGTACAACTCAATTATCATCTTCGTCATTGAAAATCTTCATTTTCAAGTTAAATCCAACTAAATCCAACTAAACATCAATACTCAACATCCGAAATACAAAAAGAAAAAAAAAAAAAAAATCCCAATAAAATTCAAACAATCTAATAGAGGAGGAGAACAAGGTATGTACGGGTAATATGGGTAATTTGGATGTAGACTGCAATTAATTTATTTGAGGGGTTAAAAAAATATATATTTTAAAAGTGGATATAAACAAAAATTTTTTTATCTCGAATGATCTTTTTCTTTTTCTTTCTTTTTGTTTTTTTTGGTGGGTAATTTCCACTAAAATGATAGCCAACAGATTGTTATGAATGAAATATCCAATGTCTTTTGAGACAAAGTTTAATATGAGGTGAGATCGATCATGGTCATATTGACTAATATTATTTATTTGGAGGGTATTTTTGTACCTGAAGACCATCGCCGGTTTTTCCCCAGTAGACACTCCCAAACCCACCTTCTCCAAGCTTATTTTCCTCACTGAAGCCATTAGTTGCTGCATGCAACTCCTTGTAGGTGAAAATCCTCCAAGTTGTGTTGTTTGCCACGGTAATTGTAGTTGTCCTACGAAAACATAAATCAAAACCAATATTTCAGCTAATTGTAGGGTTAATATATAGCATCTAACAAAAACGTAACTGAAAATCATTTCTAGCTTTGACACACCCTTCTTCGACTTTCTCTGAACCACAGCAACCTAGTGCTGCTCCCATATTTTTTGTTGTGTTGATGAGCTTTTTTCATTGGAGTTTCCTCTTTTAAACTAGAGTGACGGTCGTTTGGTCATTTCACACGTAATCCAGGCCGGCCCTTGGCCGGCTTCAATATTAGTTAAGGACACTTTAGACGTTGAAAAAATATAATAAAAAATTCGGAGCTGAAATTAATATAATCAACATGTATACGTTAAGTGGTGTATTGAAATAAACTTGGGAATCTCCATCTAAAGCATATTTGACACCGTCTATCTAGAGATGATCTGTCATCCAGATTTACTGTCCATGTAATCTCACAATAATTAACTTGCGGATGAATTAAACATCATACATTTAAGAAGTAAGTTCGAAATTAAAAATGATATCGCGGTATAGTATGGATCGTTTATAGGTAGAAATTGGGCGAATGAGGCACCAGCACAAGCGATTTGATCAGAAAACCCAAGTTATACCTAGTATTCACAATTAAGCAATCATTTATGTGGTTTCATCTCCCTTTCTCTCCCTCTCACCGTTCATCTCCCCTCTCTCTCTCTCTCTCTCTCTCTTTCATCTTCTCACCTCCCTTTTCATCTTCTATCTCGCTCATCTCCCTTTCTCTCTTTCTTTTGTGGTGAAGGAAGTTGTCAGGTCAGAGTGGAGATGATCTGCTCATGCCCGACGGGTTATCCTGGTTTGAGTGGCGTTTTGGGTCGAATGAGTTGATGGGTTTTCATGATTTGAAAGTGGGAGTGGAGGGGGAGTGTTGGGTTGGAATGATGATGAGGGAAAATTGTTATTTGGGAAGCGGGAAAGTGAGGGAAAAGGAAAGAAAATGGAGGAAAAACTTTTCAAGTTTTAGAAGATTTTTTGTACTCTGAGGATGAAGCTTTCAGTGGAGTGAGTTAGATTGACTGTTTGGATTTGGTTGATGTAAAAGATTGGTAGAAGTATTTCTTTTCTC
This sequence comes from Litchi chinensis, assembly GCA_019925255.1. Classification (NCBI taxonomy): domain Eukaryota; kingdom Viridiplantae; phylum Streptophyta; class Magnoliopsida; order Sapindales; family Sapindaceae; genus Litchi; species Litchi chinensis. The sequence goes on along the minus strand of CM034461.1, from coordinate 24,098,632 downwards.
TCTTCTCTGTGCCTCCTCTGTTTCTCTCTTCTCTATCCTTGACTCTCTTATGAGGGATGATGGTTGCCTGGTAGTGATGGCATGGTTACGGTTGGTAGTGCTGATTGGGTGGTTACTAGGGTGGTTTCGACGGTGGTGATAAGGATGATTTGGTGTGTGGTTTTGATTGATTATGGGTGGTGGTGGTGGTTGACTGTTTGTTTGATGGCGAATTGGTGGTGGTGGTGGCTGGGTTTGATGTATTTGATTGGGTTGAATGGATGGTGGTGGTGTTGGGGTTTGATGGCCAATGGATGGGTGGTGTTTGAGGTGTAATCAGTGCTGGTGGTGGTAATTGTTGATGGTGAATAATTTCATTACATTTTTATTTTTTCATGTTTTATATTTTAATATTTATTTAGAAACATTATATTTTAGTATTTGAATATTATTCAGACAATGCTAAATTCCATATTTTAACTTCTACCATTGTCAGACTAACATTCCCATTAAAAATTTGACGACAGTAAGGATTTCGGGTAAATTTCAAATTAAAGGGGTGAAATGGAGAATTAAGCAAACTAAGGGTTGGTTTTTACCATTTTACCTTATTATTATTATTGAAACTAGACAATTTAGAAATAATATAAATTAAATTATACTGGCCAAAATAAAAATTAATAGTCAAGCAGATAGCCAGATATAATATTGGTCAGTTGATAAATTAATCGACTGATATGGTATCTGATGGACAAGTTTTGTTAGCTGCTATTTCATAAAATTTTGCCAATTGGTTTTCGCTGGTTTTAAGTCAAAACCATCCATTATGATCCAGGCCGATCTTATTTATTTATTAAATTAGTATTTGATGACAATATAAAATCAATTATTGAATATAATTAAAGAATATATAAATTGTATACATCTTCTTCAACTCGTTCAAAAAAGTCTGTAGCAGCAAAAGTGCAAATGTGCCTGTGTACGCAGGCTGTCATCAATTAACAGATTTCATTCTTACTTAAATTATGCTCTTTAACTTCAAATTGTTCAACTTTCAAAATAAAAGGATTATTTATTTTTTTTTTTAAAACCCTTCAATTGTTCCTTCTGTTATGCAATAAAGAAATAGATTATAAATTAAAATGAGAAACAAAGCAAAAGACTGAGAGAAGTATGAGAAATAATGGCAAAATGTTATAAAAGTAAAGAAATAAAAAGAGAACAGTTAGGAGAGACCGAGAGATTGAAAAAGAGAAACTTACTAATATTGATATTGTGTAAAATAAATTATACCAACAATTATAAGCGGAGTTCCACTGCTTACAAATTTTTATATATACATGTATATAAAGTTATTATCATTTTACCACTTAGAATTACAAATAATATCAAACCATCTCTGGTATTAAAAATAATAGCTAAAACAGTTCAATTATTAAATGGAATAGTAAAACCATCAATAAACTAACAGATTGGTTATTTTTTAGGGCCAAAGGGTCATTAGGGCTTGAGATAGTGGTGGAATACAGCTGAAAAACAATATATAATTTTTTAATTAAAAAAATAAAAACCACTTAAAAAACAAATTATAAAAGTACTCACAATTTACAAAACCCATTCATTCTCCCTCGCTCTCACCATCTCACTCTCTCTCTCTCTCTCTCTCTCTCTCTCTCTCTCTCTCTCTCTCTCTCTCTCTCTCTCTATCTTGATAGAATCTCTAGCGCTACCACTAGCTCATCTTGAAGCAAGGCAAGCTCTTCTGATTCAAAGACGTCATTGCTGCCTCACTATCAAAGGCACGGAAGACATTCTTAACAAGCCCTTCATTTTCGAGCTAGCCACCAATGACTCCACCATGTTCTTCCTCACTGACTCTGAGAAGGAGATAAAAAGTGATAGACCAGTGTAGAGGCAATGGACAGCTCGAAGGTTGTAAGGAAGGACTCATCGAAGAAGACTGCCAAAAAGTCACACGTTAAGGCCTTCATCAAGTTGTGAACTACTAGCACATCATGCCTACCCGCACCACTCTCGATGTCGATTAAAGGATGTCGTCACTCTCGATTCTCCCCAGTTCAAATACAAGAAGGTCGCTGCTGCCAAGGAGACCAAGAAGAGGTGCAAGGATGATGAGAGAAGGCACAATAACGGAACAAACAACGAAATAAAATTTCTCTCGTTGTGTTTGAACCTAATATGAATTAATTAAATAGATCACAATCTTGTAATAATTATACGAAGTAATCAATCAACCAAGCAATCCATGCATGCATAAAACACAAGCCAATTTTTAACGTAGAAAACCTTTCTAATTTGAGGAGTAAAAACCACGGGATCGTAGTTTGCCAAAAATCCTTCACTATAAATCAAATTATGAGTTCACAATAATTCCCTAACTCTATTAAGGGATTTAACACAGCAACATCATCAAGAAATTCAATTATTGACAACAATCATGATTTGATATAAAATAAGAGAAGAAAGATAAAGGAATCAAATTTAAGACTACTATTCGGGTGGTGTATCTCTTCAAAGAATGCTTTGATCACAAATTATACCATTAGAACGAAGTTCTATGTCTCATGAATCTGCTATCCAAATTTAACCTTAATCGAACAATAAAAAAGGAGTTATGGCCCTTTGATCAAAATTGCATAGTCTTTAGACTAGTATTGTTTCCATTGCTGAAACTCACCACAAGGACCTTCGATTCATGATTCGACCATTCAACCTCAAGAACTATGAGTGATTAACTTGTTGACAAAAATCAGCTTGATCCAACAGTGCACGAAAAAGAAATGACAGTTTCGAAAAAAACTGCACAGGGTGTTTTCTATCTTGTTTTCACCCTTTTCTTCTTCAATCCTTCTCTCCTTCTCTTCCTCTCTCATTTGCAACCAACACAATGGTTTTTTACTAGCCAATACTCTTCATAGTTGCTATCTCTCTCTTCCTTTTTTCATGCTTTAAACCCTAATAAGAAAAATAGTGTTTTTATAATGCTAAAAAGACCTGATAGGCCTCTCATCCATTTTAAACAAATGGATCGACTTAATGAGTTGTGTTTATATAAAAGGGAACTCAACCCAACATATCTCCTTCTTTTTGATTGTATGGATCCAGACGATCAATTGACAGACTTTAAGCTTCTCTCTCAACAAAGCTTTTGTTAACATATCATAACCATTATGATCAGTATGAACTTTTTCAATTTCCAATAGTTTATCATTCAAAACATCTCTGATCCAATGACATCTCCTATCAATATTGTCACGCCCTAATTCGAAAGTCAAAATATGAACTAACATATTATTAAATAACTGCTAAAAATCTAAATAAAAAAATGTATTTATAAATAAATATAACTATCAAAGTTCTTAACCATACTAAATAAGTTCTTAAGAATCTTCAATTGACATATAGGCTTATTTCCTAAAGAACGAAGAAGCACTACTGAAATGCCAATCTATCCTATGCGCAATAAGAATCTCAATCATTTGAAATCACAACATACTAAATGAGTTTGGAAGCTCAGTAAGCATACTAAATGGTATTAATTTTTTTTCTCTCAACATAACATACATAAAATGAATATACATTTCACAAATATAAAAATCATAAATTTCATATTTATAATCAATTTACTAAAATAGAAACTTACCGAATATCATAATAGATTTTTTAGGTTTCTTTTATATTTTACTACATAGTAGGACTTTCATAACACATAATAGAGCCAAAGTCACCCATCGGCAACTAATGTAGATAAGGCAAGCGCAAGTGAGGAATTAATTTAAAAAAAAAAATAGAATACTGATGCCCAAAGATAAGAGCCAAACTGTGTAATCATTAACGGGTCATTCCATATACATTGATTCATCGACACACAAATGTGAAGACTTATTAGTACCTAAGGTACCCCAAAGACACTTCTTATATATTGACATACACATAACAAATCACAAATCACATAGGGCTCACACATATAATAGAAGTGCCTACTGGTAGCAAAGAATAAAAGTAAGTCTAGACAAATATTAATCAATGATACCATTTAATCACATTTTTACAAAGCATAATAATTTTTTTAATACAATTTCGAAAACATACATATCATTATAATTCCAGTTTTGAAAATAGTTTAATATACTTACCTTCCAACAAATCCAAAACAAACAAACTCTCCACAAATCAAACGATTCAAACCTTAGCCTAAATTAACACTATCACATATAAATCAAACGCAAAATGTTGTCTTAAGACTGAAATTAGGGTTATCAAACAATCCCCTTAATCGAAAACCTAAAATTAGAGCTAACCAACGCTGTTTTGAATTTTGTGTAGTGTTCACTTCATGATTATTTAGCAAATTGTTTACAGTCTAGAAAATTATGAAAATTTCTAGAAAATGCTACACATATGTATCTCACACCATAAAAATTTTCAGAATTAAATAAAATCCAGAAGTGCCCTAACCAAATTTATTTTCTAAAGTATTTTGGTCTGTCTTTTAGTGGACAACCTAGAATATGCTTCAACTCAAATTTTTTTTAATATGCTATAGATGTGTAAACCTCAATCTGAATTATTACGTATTAGTATTAGTAGTTAAGTTATGAATTTAAGTTCCTAGTATGAGTAGTTAAATCATGATTTTATGTGTGAATTTTATGTAAATAAGTTTAAAGAGATGTTAAAAGTTAGTAGAGAAATTTTCGAAGTTTATTGAACTTGATTAGAGATAAAAGCCAAAAGGAGGGGCATAGTTGTCATTTTTCTATTGGAGACTTTAGGGATTAATACGAATACGAATTCGAATAAGATAGAGATGCCCTAAATTAATCAAAAGTTAATTAAATTCCACTGATAGTCTAAGCCCTAGTTTTGATTTTGACTTTCTAGTATTATAAACCGAATAATAGAATGAGAATGTTAAACCTTGTCTATATCATTCGAATGAGTGATATTAGAAAACTAGTGACGTTTTTAGACACTAATTTATTTTAATAGTAAAATAAATTTGTGAGAAGGGCAAAATGGTCATTTTTCTACATTATAGTTTGATGTATGTGTAAGTGTGATTGGAATAAACTAGTGTGGGGAATTATGGAAATTATTAAAGTAGTGAGGATACCATGAAAGTTAAGAAAAATTGGAGGACAAACTAGCTAAATTTTAAGGAGTGGCATGATATGTAAATAAGTATCAAACTTGGAAGGTAAATTTACAAGTGAAGCCTATATATACAAGTGTGATTGATTACCAACACTTAGTCATTTTTTAAACAAAAAAAAAAATAGAGAGAGGGAGGCTAGTGGACGGCAACTTGGGGGAGAGAGGAACAAGTGATTTTTCAACCATTTTTAAAGCTTCCAATCTTGGAACATTCACACTTGAGACACCTTATCACATTATGTACACAATATACTTATATGATTTGATATATATATATATATATATATGATTTACATGTGAAAAATGCATGAATGTTGGAAATGAAATGATTGAACATATGTTTGAGGTTAAAGAAATTGGGTGGTGATGAAATCATAGTCGAAGTGTATTTTCTTTGCAGGTAAAATTTTGGATTTGTCAAAAATGAAGCCGTTATGCTGTCGAAATTTTTCTAAAATTGTTTTAAACGGAATTGCGAAAAAATTTTTACCAATACCAATTATTTTAAAGAAAACCAAATTCTTAAGTTTAAATGAGTAAACCGATTAAGAAAGTTAGGGGTTCGCTTCTTGGGTTTCTTCAATCTGACGAGTCGAGTTCAGGAAGTCCGTTGAAGTGTCCGACGGGATCCTCCAGACAAGAGCCTAAAGAAGGTCTGGTTAGGGTCCTGTCAACCGTGGAGGCCTGAGCGATTGTTTATTCCGCTCGTACCTAGGATACCATGTGGTACAGACACAGTGGTTGGTTATTTTTATACAGAGATTGTCTAAAGTTTATTACTGCCACTATATATATTTATAGTACAGTATGAAAAGAACGTTAAAGTGATTTTCCCGAAAAGAGTTTTATAAAGTAGAAACTATAATTTTAAAGAAAAAGTTTATAAATTATGTTTTAAAAAATTTTTTAGGGAGATTTATTTTATAAAGAGAAATCACAAGAGATTTTTATGATACTCATTGAGCTTTCTAGCTCACCATATTTTATGTTTTATAAATAAAACTTCCCTAGAGACAAGTACAGGTGCTAGTATGTCAGGGACAGAGGCTTCAAGTCAAGAGTAGAGACCGAGTTGCTATGCATGTTGCTTATTGTATATAACTGTTAGAGAATGCTTTGTAAATTATATTTTGAAAATTGTATAAAAGTAAATATATGCATGACTTAAGTTTGATTTTTTTAAGTTGTTTTTGAATTTGAATTGCATGTTTGGGATTGCCTGTGGTTTGAATTGAGAAGGGCCTGAGGCCCGGAAGTTGATATTTGAATAATATTAGAAGTGTATAAAACTTTCTATAAACTTTGCAGGGTGGTATAGTCGAAATTATAGTCGTTATGCTGCCGAAACTTTTTATAAAATCGATTGTAAAAGATTTGAGAAAATGCAAAAAAATTCCCGCCAATTTTCGTTTTCAGATTAGTTTTCTAAAGGTTTATAGTTAAATAATACGGCTTAGCTTCACAGAAACCTTTCAGTTTGATCAGATATCCTTTGGAAGGCTACCATGAAATTGTCGACGGACTGCCGATAGTACGGAAATACAAGTTTATGAGCGGGGCCTGTCATGTGTTCTATGACATTAAATAAATTTCTTCTCACTTTCATGTTAATTTCATCGTCAACACAAGCCATAAAATCTCCCAAAACATACAAAACAATTGTCCATCATTTCAAAGCTATCTATGGCCGAACATAGCAAATAGTAATATCATAGTTTTGCTTCTCATTTCAATACCAAATCGCAATATTTTAACATATTTATATGCACGAAAATCACTTGAATCAATTAAACTCAAATTTGGTCCATTGAAACCCATCTTGGCCATGACTCACATTGATAGGCCCCTCTCCTTACTTGGCCTGCCGGTCGCCTTATGGTGGTCCTCTAGCAGATATCTGATCTAATTGGAAAGTGTCTGTGAAACTACGTATGAAATCCATAAAGTGATATAAATCAATATAAGTTATTTTCTGTAGAAGTAGAATTAAGAGAACTTTCGAAGTTTATAAAGTATGTAGTTTTGTGCTTTTGCACTTAATGAATTTAGTTTTAAAAACATATGTATATACCTTAAGATTATATGAGATTTAGCGCTATGCGACGATGTAAAAAATTCCGTCTGTAGCCGCTTAGATCATAGAGAAGTTAGCACTACGCAATGACGCAAAAAATTTCGTCCATAGTTATTCAGTTTTCTTAAAAAATATAGCGCTACGTTGCGATGCAGACAATTTCGCACGTAGTTGGTTATTTTACAGTTTGTCACTACGTGGAGATGCAGTATATTCTGCTCATAGTCGTCCAGAGTTTTAGCACAAAAAATTTCACATTATAGTTGCTCAGTTATGAGATTTATCACCCTATGTGCGATGCAGTAAATTCCGTATCGTAGTGCTTGAGATACCGCAGTAGCTTCACGTTGGCGTTAGTTAAAATTGCCCGTGATTGATAGAATACTTTAAGGGTATACATGAGGATTTTGGAAGAAACCTTAAGATTTTGAAATTTCAAGGGTGAATAAGTTTACAACTTAATTCCTTAGTGTTTATTATATTATATTATTTTGTTGCACTAACTTGTTTAATGGTTGTGTAACTATATATTCCATTAGGTGCGATCGTCGGACGGGGTGACGACATTTTCATCTCATATATATATATAGGTGGGATGAGTCACAAAAATATATTGTGTAAATTATGTATATAGATTGAAGACATCCATTGTGGAAAAGCAACTTGCATATTGGATGGTGTAGTTGTGAATATTTTGTGATTACTTACGAATTTTCATGTAGATATATATATATACTTATACATTGTGTTATAATCTCATGCTTATTGATTTGGAAATGTGTGATACTAATGCATGTTTATGGATAAAGAAGTTGGGAGGAAATGAAATTATAGTCAAAGTGTATGTTTATTTGCAGGAAAAATTTTAGATTTGTTAAAAATGCAGCCATTATGCTATTGAAATTTTTATAAAATCATTTTGAAATGAAATTAAGAAAAATTTTATCACTCCCAACTACATTAAAGAAAACCAAATTCTTAAGTTAAACGAGTAAGCCGGCTAAGAAAGTATACAGGTTCGTTTCTCGGGTTTTTTCAATCCGACAAGTCGGGTTCAGGAAGTCTGTTGAAGTGCCCGACGGGATCCTCCAGACAAGAGCCTAGATAAGGTCTAGTTAGGGTCCTGTTATAAGAACCCATATACTCAAAACTTGAACTTTGATATTGGAAAATCATTTTCGTTCTCACTTGACACTTATATACAATATTTAACACAAAGACATAGAATTAAACATAAGTGATAGTACACTTACCTCAAAACCACCCAAATCCACGTCAAACGTCTCGACAAGTCTCTCGGACCTCGTGCTCTCGCTCGTCACCTACATGACAATTTCTTATTATCACTTGTGATAATCTCATAACTCAATTTTAAATTAACATTATCTAATAACGACCCTTTTTACACTATAACTTCTCAACTTATTTCTAACTCAATCGAGACTCTCTAATTCTGATTTTTTCGCAAAAGTTTTAGTTATACACCCCTAGGGACACCTTCACGCCGTCCGTATAATTTTTAGAGGCCTAAAACGAAAAATCGAAATTTTAAGCCTTTTTTGATACCTCATAACAGAATATAACGCGTAGGCCTGCTCGGGGCTCCGTTTTCTTTCGTTTTTTTCCTACAGTCCTCTTATCTCATATTCTGGTCACCTATAAAATTTTATCGAAAAATTCTATCGTTTGCTAGGTCAAATCTAAGAAAAACACCCTGTTTTAGGCACTTTTCGATGCACTTTTTCGCATCGAATGAGCGACGATGGTTTTTCTTTCATATCTAAGGTTCTTTTACCTAATTATGACCAACTAAATTCATTCAATGCAATAAAAATTACATTTGCATAGTTATTTCACTTAACGCCTCCCTAACGACATTATTTTGGGCATAATTTACGCAATTTTTATCTGAATCGTTCCGTTTCAAAACCTATGGTTTTCTATGACTCCTAGGAATGATTTGAGGTCTAGAACAACCCCATATATGTCAGACTTGCACAGGTTATCTCTATCCCATTGTTTGAGCTCGGGATTCTCAAATTGCTCAAAACTATGTCTTTGACAATCCTATCACTTCTATATGGTTTCCTAAGCTTATTTATGCTTAAATTTGAGTTCAAATTCATCCAAACTAGAGGTTATCTACTGTCCTTCATAGCCTTGACACCCACACACCAACTACTTTTTCATTTTAACAATTATAACTCACTCACAACTTTTGTCAAATAATTAGAGTGTGTGAAAATCAATTTTGTTTCCACTTTTATCAAGTTTATGACAGCCCTTTTATACAACCCTAACCTATCATTCACTCACAATTACATGTCACTTAGATCTCTATATCACCTAGTTAGGGTTCTACACTTGTTTGATGACAGGACCGTAACCAGACCTTATCTAGGCTCTTGTCTGGAGGATCTCACCGGGCACTTCAACGGACTTCCTAAACCCGACTCGTCGGATTGAAGAAACCTGAAAAGCGAACCCCTATACTTTCTTAGCCGGTTTACTCATTTAACTTAAGAATTTGGTTTTCTTTAACCTAGTTAGGAGTGATAAAATTTTTCGTAATTTCATTTCAAAACGATTTTATAAAAATTTCGGCAGCATAACGGCTGCATTTTTAACAAATCCAAAATTTTTACCTGCAAATAAACATACACTTCCACTATAATTTCATTTCCTCCCAACTTATTTATCCACAAACATGCATTAGTATCACACATTTACAAATCAATAAGCATGGGATTATAATACAATGTATAAGTATATATCTACATGAAAATCTGTAAGTAATCACAAAATTTTACAACTACACCATCCAAAATGCAAGTTAATTTTCCACAATTGATGTCTTCAATCTATATACATAATTTACACAACATATTTTTGTGCCTCGTCTCACCTATATACATATATATGAGATGAAAATATCATCACCTCGTTTGACGATCGCACCCAATGGAATATATAGCTACACAACCATTAAACAAGTTAGTGCAACCAAATAATATAATATAATAAATACTAAGGAATTAAGTTGTAAACTTATTCACCCTTAAATTTTCAAAATCTTAAGGTTTCTTCCAAAATCCCCATGTATACCCTAAAAGTATTTTATCCATCACAGGCGATTTTAACTAACGCCAACGTGAAGCTACTGCGGTGTCTCAACCACTACGATACGAAATTTACTGCATCGCACGTAGGATGATAAATCTCATAACTGAGCAACTACAACGCGGAATTTTCTGCATCGCCATTGTAGTGCTAAAACTCTGGGCGACTACGAGCGAAATATATTGCATCACCATGTAGTGCCAAACTATAAAATAACCAATTATGTGCGAAATTATCTGCATTGCAATATAGTGCTATACTTTCTAGTAAAACTGAGCGACTACAGACGGAATTTTTTGCGTTGTTGCGTAGTGCTAACTTCTCTATGATCTAAGTAGCTATGGACGGAATTTTCTGCATCGTCACACAGCGCTAAATCTCATATAATTTTAAGGTATATACATGGGTTTTTAAAACTAAATTCATTAAATGCAAAAACACAAAACTACATACTTTATAAACTTTGAAAGTTCTCACAATTCAACTTCTAAAGAAAATAACTTATATTGATGTATATCACTTTATGGATTCCATAAGAACCCATATGCTCAAAACTTGAACTTTGATATTGGAAAATCATTTTCGTTCTCACTTGACACTTATATACAATATTTAACGCAAAGACACATAATTAAATATAAGTGATAGTACACTTACCTTAAAGCCGCGTAAATCCGCGTCAAACGTCTCGACGAGTCTCTCGGATCTCACGCGCTTGCTCGTCACCTACATGACAATTTCCTATTATCACTTGTGACAATCTCATAACTCAACTTTAAATTAACATTTCTAACACAACTTGCTCCAATAATGACCCTTTTTACATTATAACTTTCTAACTTGTTTCTAACTCAACCAAGACTCTCTAATTCCGATTTCTTCATAAAATTTTTAGCTTTGGACCCCTAGGGACACCCTCACGCAGTCCGTATAATTTTTAGAGGCTCGAAACGAAAAATCAAAATTTTCGCCTCTTTTGACACCCCATAATAGAACGTTATGCACAACTCTGCTCGGGGCTCCATTTTCTTTCGTTCTTTTTTCCTACGGTCTTCTTATCTCACATTCTAGTCACCCAAAAAATTTCATCGAAAAATTCTATCGTTTGCTATGTCAAATCTACGAAAAACGCCTTTTTTGGGCACTTTTTTATGTGCGTTTCGTATCGGACAAGCGACGATGATTTTTCTTTCGTATCTAAGGTTCTTTTACCTAATTATGATCAACTAAATTCATTCCATGCAATAAAAATTGTATTTACATAGTTATTTCACATAACGACTCTCTAACGACACTATTTTGGCCATAACTTGCGTAATTTTTATCGAAATCGTTCCGTTCCAAAGCTTATGGTTTTCTGTGACTCCTAGGCATGATTTGAGGTCTAGAACAACCCCATATAAGTCAGACTTGCACAAGAATTCTCTATCCCATTGTTTGAGCTCGGAATTCCTAAATTGCTCAAAACTATCCCTTTGACAATTCTATCACTTCTATATGCTTTCCTAACCTTATTTATACTTAAATTTGAGTTCAACTTGATCAAAACTCAAAGGTTACCTACTGTTCTTCATGTCCTTAACACACACACAAACACTACTTTTCATTTTAACACTCACAACTCATTCATAACTTTTGTCAAATATTTAGAGTGCATGAAAATCAATTTTTGTTTCCATTTGTATCAAGTTTATGGCAGCCCTTTTTATACAACCCTAACCTATCATCCACTCACAACAACTTATCATTAAAGCTTGCATAACTCCCACTTAGGGTTCTATACAAATTTTGAGGGTAAAACACCCAACACAACACACTACAATCACTTGACTTTCATCCAACACATACAATACTAATTAACAATCAAGATGAAGAGAATAGGTGATATCTCACCTTGTTTCTTATTTAGAATGGTGAGATTGACTTGAAAAAGACCCTAGAGAAGTGGTTTAAGACTTGGAAGAATAGATTGGAAGCTACTTTCTCTTTCCTCTCACTTGTTGTCCATCTTTTTCTCTTCAGGTTTTGGTTCTACTTCTCCTCCAGACAGCTTATGTTTTGCTTGTTCTTTCACGCCTATTGCTTCTCTTTTTCATCCATTTCTTTCTCTACGTATGGTATTTATATAATTAACAATTCAAAAATGCCTTCCATGTCCCCTATTCCTTCAATTCACGCCAATCTCCCTCTCTTTTCTACATCTCACTACAGCACTCTTTTTTTTTTTTCATCAAATTTTTGCTTCTAAGTGTTGTGTATATACCTCATTAACATTTCATAGAATGTCAAGCTTGCCCCCCTTGTTGACTATCATCCATATCTTTTACTAAATTTAATTAGTGCTAAGCTATTTATTCTAAATAACAACTCTTAAAATTCTCATTTGTGCACTTAATTCTATTATCCTTTATAGTTTATCACTTAATTGTAGATGAACTATTTTACCCTTATTCAACTTTATTCTTCTCAATACGGTTATCGTATAATCCTACACAATCATTAACTCCTTAATATTCCAATTTAGATTATCGTTGACTTGATTTATTATTTAAACTTCATCATCTAATTTCTAACACTAGGAGGTTAAAATTGAGACTAGGGGTTTACATTTGAAGTGTAGAACACCCAATACAACACACTAAAATCAGCACAACTCTCCTCAACCCATAACAGTCCAAACTCATGCTTTTACTCATCCAAGACAACTCTAAACTCAAGAAAACCATGAGAGTTACTTTTATCTTGCTGAGGTTGGGTGGTTCTAGCTTGAAGACACTTTAGATAGGTGATTAGAGGCAAAAAAAATTGCATGATCTTCCTCCTTTCTCACTTCACCTGCCTGTCACGTTTCTGTTCTACTCTTTCAGATAGCTTCTGTTTTGTTTTTTTCTTCCAACAGTTGATTGCTTTCTTCTTTCACACCTATTGCTTCTCTTCTTGTTTAAATTTTGTTAAGTGTTTAATATATATACTTAACTTTCCTAAGAATGACACTTATGTCTTTTCTACTCTCCAATTCACACCAAACTCCCCCTTTCTTTGTAATTCACGGCAGCTTGCTTCCTTTCTACAATTTTTGCTCTATGCTTTGTTTATATATTTCATTAATATTTCATAAAATGCCAAGCTCGTCCCTTGACTTGTTTTGACTATTATCAATATTTTTAGCTTAATCTAATTCGTGATTAGTTACTTATTCTAAATCACAAATCTTAAAATCCTCATTTGTGCACTCATTTATATTATCCTTTATAATTTATCACTTAATTGTGGACGAACTATTTTACCCTTCATTGACTTATCGTACTATAAGTGTCCAACATTTTAATGTCGCTTATAAGGTTCTTAGCATTATTCGTAAATTAACTTGCACATTTCCATAGTCTAACTTCTAATACTAGAACACTAGAAGAGGAAATATCAAGGATAGGGGTTTACACTACGCCGTTTACTGTTTAAAACTTTTCTAATTTTTCGTTTAGTGCAGAAAACGCTAGGAATTTTTTTTTTTAATTCAAACATTTATAAAATTAATTTATAAAAATTCGAGTAGCATAACGGTTATTTTCTGAACATGCCACCCTACAAATTTGAAAAATTTACACTTCTATAGCAAACAGTTCTTCACTACTGGGTCTCAGGCCCTTAAATCGTTCTCCACAATCCAACCACAACCAAATTTCTCAAATTAAAATCAATAAATTACAACTCATTTTCATTAAACACAAAAGTATAATTTTCATTCACCCAAAAATTTAATTTTATTAACACAAAATACTATATACAATCCAAAAATATTATTTACAACAAGTTCATCAAAATATGTTTATGATGCATGACATACATTTTTGAATATAAACATGTGCAGTGATTATCTGTGTCAGGCCATGTACGCGTCCGACAGGGCCTCTTGTGATTGACGGTTCATACCTGCACCTAAGGAGGATTTTTCAAAAACATAGGAAAATAATAGTGAATATAATACTCAGTGAGCAGATAACTTTTAAACTGAAATATCATTTTCTAAAATGTATATATTCTTCCAAAATAATTTACAAAACTAGGAATTTTCTTATAACTTTATTAAAACTAAAAAACTTGTTAATTTTTCTAAACTTTTCTTTGTTTATCGAAATTGGAAATAAATTTTCTCATTTAATAAACTTCACGTCTATCGATGTGTTTTTTTCTTTTATCTCACCAAAGGCAACCCAGGGAAATCTTAGCTCTATTGTGACGGAATTTCTCATCGTCACCTGAGCTCGAAAATGCTACCATATGTAGTCGCGAATGTAGAAAACCTTGGAGTCGTAATCCCCCTCCCACATCAGGCAGATCTACACTACCATATACGTGCAAAGGGCGACTCACAGACTCAGACTCAACCCCTCAAGCTAGTAACTATCCCAACCATCTTACCATACACACAATGGCCGGGTATATTGAGGATTAGGGTAAACCAAAGACATCTAAACTTTCTTTCAAAATACTAAAATTTCATGTTTTTCTTTTAACTTATTTCTTGAAAATAAAACTTCACTTTTCTAAGCTCAAAGCCTAACATTCATAAACAACTTTGGCATATCTAATTCTCGAGTATAATTACTCAAATATACTAAACTGCTTTATACTAAAATGATTACAGTTACAATATAATCTTAAAAATTTCATGCAATTCATATAAAATATATAACATGCTAAAGTAAATTTAAAATCATATAATAAATTCTTTCATTAAAATAACAATTAAATAAATCAATTCTCATTTAATAAACTCATAAATACTTTACAAAAGTAAAACCACTCACAACTTATTTCAACCACTAATTCACCACTCTTCAAGTTCTCCCTTTGATCTTGAAATTTTCCTACATTTTAATCCAACCAAATTCTTGATTTAGGATTCATAAATACACTATAATTGCAACTTTATTAAAATTCCATACACCAATGCATAACAATACCATATTCTTGACTAATCTTCCAACCAACTTTCTAACCAAAATTTTGCATTTAAATTCCTTCAAATATCCAACAATTCACTCAATTAAATCCAACACATAAAATGTCAATTAATCACTCAATCTAACTTAATATATATATATGCTCAATAAATTCACAACTCTAACATAATTCCAACCAATAATCTCACATCCATTTATTTTAATTTCCTTTGCACCAAGGCATTCAAACACATCATAAACATAACCAAAACACATTAAAAAGGTTAGATAATAATTTAGACACTCATTATTGACCTTAACCAATATAATCACCCAACTTCCATTTCAAATTTTTCTTTCATTCTTTGGATTCCAACCAACTCAAATTCATACCAAAACATCATACCAACCATTCAAGCATTAAAAATCCACACAAACATAAGCTTAGCATAAATGGTCCATACTAGACTAGTATACCTGTCCATTTATTCAATCACTTGATTTTTCTTTCCAAAGTTCATTTCAATCAACTTAAAACCTTACATAAATTCATCCAAATATCAAAACTCATTTAATTACATAAACTTTTTCAAGCTAGGCACATACTAGTACATGTCATACCCAAGCTATTCTCTTCATTTCAAGCTCAAAAATCACACCCAAATGCATCAATTAATCATCAAATAATCAACTAAAGCCTTAAACTCAAAATCACTTAAATTCCATTAAATCATCACATAAACCCTAACCCTTACCTTACTAATTTCCTTGACCCACACTTGCTTCACTTCTCCTTCCATTTCCAAGCTTGATTTGATGATGATTGACCTCTATTCAACCCATAAATTCCATCAAAAACTCATTTAATCACCAAACTTTAAAAACCCATGAAAATCAATATCAACTAACATCAAAATAAATCCATTTTATTTACCAATTCTTTTTCACTTCTTCCTGATTCTTTAGGGATGATAACAAGGGTGGAAAATAGATAAAATCACCTTGAAACCTTGGCCCATTCTTCTTCTTCTTCTTCCTTCTCACGGCTCCCCCCCCCTTTTTTTTTCTCCTCTCGGTTTTTGGCTCTCTCACGATCTCTCCTCTCTTTAGCTGAATGATGTCTTGCTTCTCTACCTCTCATGCCTTTCACTTTATATACTTATCCACCCATTTGACAATTTTGCCCTTAAATGATCACTCAAATATCAAAAATGCCATTAATTACAAATTAAATCATCTATTAATCACTCAAAAATTTCTTAACCACATATTTAGTCATCCATTTGACCCTAAGGTGTCATTCCCTCATTGGTCCATTCAATTTCACAAGGATTGTGCTTGTTTGATGGTTATCCATTCATGAATTTCTTTATTAAATCCTTAACTTAAAATTTAATTCTCATTTAACACTAATAAATTCCAAAAATATTCCATGGTCATCCTATCATCAAATTGACCATACAATACTCTAATTAAGTATCTTAACTCTTAATCTCATGTTTTGAAAGAAATTCAATTGGCCGTAAAATCATCGTTTCCTATTATTCTCTAAAAAGGGCATTTTCGTCAATTAAGCTCGGATCGCTTGAAACTTATTCGAATGAACTTATTTTCGATCCGCTTCAGTTTCTAATAACTCTAATACCTATTTCGGGACTTCTAATGTTTGACGTTCATTTTATGAAAATCACTATTTACATGAACACTATTTCATCTGGAAATACTATTCACTAGAAAAACTTTTATCTCACGAAACTTGAAAAAATTTTCATTTCTGAAAAATCATTATTTACCCAAAAATACTTCACACAAAAATACTATTCATTCGAAAATACTATTCTAGAAGTTTTAGGTTTTACACACATGCAACACCACATCAAGATTTCTTCAAGTTTTACACTTGTATGCACATCAAAATCACACCAAATCTCATGGTAAAGCAACTAGTATTCAAACCAACATCAACTCAAACTTAAATAAAAAATTCATTTTCACTATTATGCTTATCGATTGTTCTTGAAGCTCCAGTCTTGTTTTCCCACAACTTTGAAGTTTCCAATCTCTAAATCCATGCATAAAAATCTCAAATACTCCATTAGAAACTATAGACCTCAAGATTTACACAAACTAGTCATGAAAACTTAAACCTTACCACTTAAAATGAACTTGAAATTGATGGACTTTGCTCTTAGGCTTGAATGCAACCTTTGCATGTCTTAAAAACCTCTCAAAATGCTCTCAAAACCACCAAGTGCAATTGCTGTCTTCGGTTTCCTCTCTTGGATGAATACGCCATCTCTTGCTCTAAAGGGAACCAAATGCTTCTCCTATTTCTTTCATTTTGTTTTTAACTTTATATAGTCCTCACTTGCCTTCATAATTGCCCCCAAACTAACTTTAAATTCACAAGTGACGGGCCTCGACTTTTGTACTTAAGGCGACCTGTTCGATAACCCCACGGTAGTTTTCCAGTTGAGAACCACCCCGGTTGAAAGGTTCCCGTGAAGCTAAGCCTTTATAAAACTTTAGGATTTTCTCAATTATACTTTAATGGGTGGGAACTTTTTCATTTTAAAATATATATTTACAAAACAGAATTTATAAAAAAAATTTTGGCAGCACAACGGTTGTTTTTCTAAAAATTCCATCCTATAAAGTTCACTGAAAACCCGTACACCTCTATATTCAAACAAATCTCTACTACCGGGCCTTAGACCCTTATTTCAAAATCATAAACACCAGTAAAGAAAATTTAATTTAAAATTTAACTTAAAATTAAGAAATAATTCATTGCATAACCAGTTTTCCAATAGACATATACAACTATTTACAAAATTTGTTTCACACGTTGTCAAATTTGTAAATATCATACATGTATTTAAAAAGTTTCACAGCAGCACTACACTCGACAACGATGGGCTACTCTAAGGTTGGAGTCCCTGCTACTATAGTATCCACACCTGTACTTGTAACACCCTCTCCTTAATCCCCAATAGTATAGAAACCGAAGCAAAGGATGTTACCATTTTATACAAATAAATTCAATTGTTCTTTTTCTTTTTCTTTACAGAAAATCTGGCAGAGTTTCCTATGTTTTATTGAAAAACCAACATATTAAAAACCTGTGACAATAAAAAAGAAACACTTCTAAAATATATTCATTTTCTCAACTCCCACGTTCGGACCCTCCGTCCAACTCAAGCTCACTTTACCACAAAATTTTCAATAAAAATCATACTTTTACAAATAAAGTTCCATCAAATGAAAATAAATGCAAACTTTAAAATACACAAAAGTATTAAGTTTCCCCAATTCACTTGGTTACGTTCAAAATTTTTTCAACAAGGTTATATACTTTAACATGTACAAAACTTCACGCATACATTTGAATGTCCATGCGTAAGTTCATATAAGTGCATTTTAACAAAAATGTGTACATGCCAAAAAGATATCTACCAAAAATGGAGATTGTTGTGACTCGCGGAACGCGCGGGGGATATCTCCTTGTCTGACTCTGTATCTACTCTACTTACCTTAACTACCTACGCGTAGAAAAAATCAAAATCCAACGCGCTAAGTATATTTACTTTGCTGGTGTACACACACAAGATTGAAGTCATACCAATTTCAAAAACACAACATTTAAAAGATGTTAATTTATTCAATCTTCAAATTATAAGCAAAATATATATAAATATATCAAATAAAATTCAAAAACTATATAAAAACTCTTTAAACACCACATATCACTCTAAATTTCATTATTGTTTCAAATGACAAGTCAGAGCCCTTTGTAAAGTCCAACACAATACCGTGGATCAACAATTGGTTTCCCTCGACATCGAACACTCGGTGTTTGGCCGCCGAATCTCACTTTTACAAACTTTTCAATTTCTGGACCAAACACTTGATGCCTCTTAAGGTCTGTAATTCACAATCGATATACAATCATAACGGTGCAGTATTGCTATTAATTACTCTATTGGCATGTCAACTACTAATCCCCACCTACCAATGTTCAGGTTTACTCGAGCTCTTAATATTTTTTAATAATTACAAAATTATCAAATCAAATAAAATTTTAATCGCATAAATATTAAATCTCATCTTTCGTATCCATTTTTTGAAATCTTTCGAAGCTTCCCTCTTGGCCATTTCCACAAGATCATTTTGTCCCTAATTTTAGAGTCAAAACTTAGGAAAACATCACCTATCTTCCTTTAGCTCTCATTCGGCCCGAAGAGGGAATTTTCAAATTTTTCTTTTCCAAACCTGAATTCATCATACGTATCATCAAAACACCATGTAAATAACACATAAATGGGTGTGAAATGACAAAAATACCCCTTGATTTTTCTCTACATAACATTTGGCCAAAGGGGTAAATTTTTAAATTTTGTTTACATCTTTATAAATCATCACACACATCATTCGAATACCATTTGTTTAACATATAAATAAACTTGAAATGACAAAATTAACCCTAGATACCTCTCTAGCATAGGTTTGGCCTAGTGTAGGGGTTTTTCAACATTTTTGTTGTAATTTGTTTTTCACCACAAAATCCTTAGCATCAACACTCAAATGATACATAAATATCATCTATATCAACTCACCCCTTTAAGAGAATAAAAATCTCTAAATTTCAAATGATTTTTTTTTTTTTTTTCCGCTACTAATAAAATCAAACTTTGAAGATATGTGTACACCAACTTTTTAAGCATGATCTACAACTTTTCTACACCTGCAAGGAGAGTTTATAACTTCTCCTTATCTTTCTCTTGAACTCCTTAAGGCAAACCCACACCTAGGGTTTTCAAGGATGCATTTAAGGGCATTAAAAGCAAATCAACTAAATTAAATGCAAACTTAAGTAACTATACATGCTTAGGGATGTATCTACATGCTTACTAGTCTCCCTCTAACTCTCAAACTAAAAATTATAGTACATACCTTAATTTTTTACCCTTTCTAGAGAGAATCCAATTTGAAATTTTGATGGATTTTGATAAAATCAAGGGCTTGGATGGGTAGATGATACAAGAATAAGGTTATTTGATGATTTGGTGGCTTGAAAAGAGAAAGAAAATTGAGAGAAAATGGAGGAGAAGAAGTCGGCAAAGATGAAGAGAAGAAGAGAAATGGAAAAAAAATCAAGGCACTATTCTTTATATACTCCCCCATTTATTTGCTTTTCTATTTTACCCCCAACAATCTCATAAATTCCTTTCATGCCCTTTTTTATCACACTTGCTAATTTCTCATTGGATATTCATGACAACTCACCATTCCACTAAGTCACCTAACCACACACTTGCAAAAATTCCATTGGCTTTCATAACTTTTACTTTTAAGGTAGCAAATTTCCATTAGTTCCAAACAATTTTTCCTATGCCATGCATCCCAATTGCTCTTAATTGATTATCCAATGACATATTTCCATTATTCAATTTTTTCCATTAAATTCCTAATTAAATCCCCTTGCTAAAAAAATACCTCCCAAAATAAACTATTAAATTCCCTAAAATATTTATATCACACTAATTGCACTCAAATCTAATTTAATCAAATTTATTGCACTCAACTCCTAAATTAAAGAACACTATTTACATGGAAACAAATATCAGGGCGTTACAGTCCCTGTCCTTAGAAGATTTTATTTATAAAACATAAAACTAGGTGAGCTACATAAGCTCAGTGAGTGTCATATATATTTCCATTCAATCAACTTTCAAAATATCCTTTCTAAAAGCTTTAAACATAGTTTCATAAATATAAACATGTTGTAACAATTAAACATATTTCCTGAGAACCATATAATTTAAAAACATGAATAATCATTTACATCAATATTGTGAAGCCCAGAATTTTCTCTATTAAGACAAATAAAATTTTTTCGGATGAATAGTATTTTCGGATAAATAATATTTTTAATGAATAGTATTTTTGAGTGAATAGTGATTTTCGAATTCGTAAAACCCAAAATTTCCTCTCCATAGGAGAAATAAATTTTTTTCGATGAATAATATTTTTATATAAATAGTATTCGTAGAATAGTGATTTTCAGAAAGCAGACCACACGAATCAAAAGTTTCAGAATTAGTACTAGTGTTAAACGAAACTAAGATAGATAAAAGATAAGTCAATTTGAAGAAATTTTAAGTGATCCAAAATTTATAGGATGAAAGTACTTTATTCGATTTTAGTACCATATATAGATTTACTAATAAATAAAATAAATTAAAATACCCAAATGAGAAAATGAATTTTTAGTAAAGTTCTCAGATAAATCCAGAAGAGTAAATTAAGTTTTGATAAAATTCTCGGATAGCTCGGTAATTGTTATGTGCATTTTCTAGGCTCACCAAATGGGTTGGTAAAAGCCTGATAAAAGTCCATCAAGTCAGCCCAAATGCAAAGGCCCAACAGATAAGGCCTGGTTATCAACTCCAAGCCCAGCGAGCTCTACAGCTCACCCTAGCGAGCTCTACAGCTCGCCCTAGCGAGCTTTTCAGCTCCCATCAGCAAGCGCATTTCATAGCCTGGCTAGATTGTTATATAGCTCGTTCTATGCATAGCTCGCTCATCAGCGAGGTCCAGCTCGAGGTCACTCAAGACAGTGTACAGCTCGCTCATTGACCAGTCAATGCAAAATCTTTCAGAATAGGCAGTTACCCAATCTGATCATGATTCTCTCACCAAAAATGGAAGATAATTCGAATTCAAATTCAGTCAACGTGATGTCGAGATACTCGAGACAGTTTCCCGATTTTGCTCCAACCAATTAGGAAGTGTATTTATTATGAAATTCTTTACCTACTTTAATTCTTCAAAAAATGTAACACATCTCCTCTATAAATAGAGGATGAATCCATTGTAACAGGGACGATACACTAAAAATACTATACTATCACTCTGTTGAAATATTGAGAGACAATCGTGGACGTAGGTATAATTGGCTGCACCACGTAAAACCTTTGTGTTGTTTTTGTTCTTGACCTTCTGCCTCCTATTTGTTCTTGGTTTTTGTGCTTTTTCACATTGATTGCAAGTATTGGGTATTGAATTCTCGTTGACCAGAAAATCACGTCTACATTTTGGCGCTAGAGGAAGGACCCAGACTGCAATCTGTCCTATTGCACTCTCTCAGTTTTCAACAATGGCAAGAACTAGAACAACCAAGTGCGTGGGCTCACAGGCTGACTAGGCAGAGAGCCAGACCAATCACCACCAACACGATACACAGCAAGTGGAAGGTGCACCCATGCATGCAGTAGGCACGTCGCATGGTTAGGCAGCTGGTGCTGCTGCAGGCATGCCGTCTTTGTCCCCTCGTCAACCAATTTCAATCACCCCAATAGTTGATGGGCAACAGGCGTGGTATTAGAGGTAAGAGGCGTTGGAGCTCACGGTTTGACAACTTACAGAGGCTGTCAATTTATTGGTGCAAGCCCAGGCACAGAACGTGCCTAGAGTCGAAGCTGCTGTCCCGAGGCATGAAGCAATGTAGGTACTTGAAAGGTCAACAAGGGAGATGTCACGATCTACTAGCTCAGCTCGCTCCTCCAATGCGCGCTCTAGAGTTGGAGATCGCCCTGTTCGTGATGAAAGAGAAGTTGCACGTCCTGCGAGCCTGGTGATAATGAGATGGATGAGCGACATGCGAGGTCGCATCAAGGGGGTGGCTCGTATAGAGAAAACCAGAGGTATGAACCAGAGCACGGCTCTCCTGGTCGTGATCGCAGGAGAAGATATGAACCCCGAGACCCACAAGTTGAGGAACTTCTTCAGAGGGTCCAGCAGCTTGAGGTGCGACCTGGTGCCCAAGGCAGCGTGAGCACTATAAGGAGAGGACTCTATTTACCAGGGAGATTGAGACCCAGCCTCTCCCTCCAAGGTTCAAGATGCCAAGTATTCAGTAGTACAATGGGAACAGTGACCCCTATGACCATCTTGACACCTTTAATGTTCAGATGGACCTGCAAACAGACAATCCAATGGTAAAGTACCGCGTATTCCCAGCTAGTTTAGGGGATATTCCATGGGCTTGGTTCAAGAATCTTCCAGCTCGTAGTATGGGAAGTTGGGAGGAGTGCCAGTAGAAGTTCGTTGGTCAATATAGGGCATTGAGGAGGCAACTTGCACCATCCTACCACTTGGCTATCATTTTCCAATGTCAGGGTGAGTCGTTGAAAGATTATATCACCGAGTTTAGACGCGTGGTCGCAAATGTTGAGAATCTATCAGATGAGAGTATATTGACAGCAATTTCAACTGGGTTGCGTAAGGATGAAAAATTGTATGAAAGCATTTACAAGTCCCCAGTGAAGGATCTGGGAGAGTTCTACAAGCGAGCTGCAAAGGAGATTAGATGGGAAGAGACCTTCGGCCCAAAGAAGCCCACCCAGAAGAATGAAACGGGCAGTTCCAGCCAGATCAAAAAGAGAAATAATGGCAAGAACGAATGAGAAGGTAGAAACAGTGGCTCAAACAACTAGATCGCTAAAAAAGCAAGGAGAGAGCCGAGGATTGAGCGACCTTAGTGTCAAGGTCATTTTGAGAGTTACAGCATCCTGTCAGACTCCCAAAACAGGATCTTTGCAGCAGAGAAAAACAGGGAAGATTTTGGGAAGCCCTACCCCTTGAGAGCCCCTATTCAGCACAGAGACAAGAGTAAGTTTTGTGCATATCATAATGACGTCGGACACAACACTTCAGATTGTTAGGCGTTGAAGGATGCCATTGAAAAATTAATCAGAAGAGGTCGCTTGAGGGATTATGTGGAGCGACCTGTAGACTCGCGACCTCCACAGCAATGACCTCAACAGTAGCCAGCATAGCAACAGCCCCAACGAACTCCCCAGCCAGAATATGAACCTGCGGTAAGGACTATTTTCATAATTTATGGTGGCCCTCATATCGCAAGTGCTTCAAATAGGTCGCATGAGAGGTATGTCCGAGAAGCAAATCATACTTTTCAGGTTAGTGGGTCGGAGAGATGTGCCAAGAAAGCCAAGTCGACCTCGGATGAAATTGTTTTCACTCAGGAGGATGTCAGAGGCGTGATCTGGCCTCACAATGATGCGCTGGTTATACGAGCTAAAATCAGTAATATGGAAGTATGGCACATCATGATTGATATTGGGAGCTCGGTGAATGTGATGTACAGAAGTTGTTTTGAGCAGATGGGGTTAGGAGCAGAGCAATTGAGACCATTCCTAGAGCCTTAATTCGGTTTCACTGGGGATGCTGTTATACTAGTGGGCCAGATTAAGCTGCTGCTTACATTCGGGGAAGTAGGTTGCCAGGCAATTGTGTTGGCAGATTTTTGATCATTGACTGCCCATCAGCATACAATGTGGTCCTGGGAAGACCCTCATTGAACGATCTGGATGCTATTACTTCAACCAGGACCCTTACAGTTAAATTTCCAACTCCCAACGGTGTCGGGTATGTTCAGGGAGAGCAGCATTTAGCCAGACGCTGCTATGAGGATGCTGTGAAGATAGGTGTAAGAGGAAAGAAAGTGAACGTGGTTTCGGGGGGCGAGCCACGAGCTATAACTGAAAAGGGGGTTAGTAATAATCTTGACCCTCGCGAAGTGGATGCAAAGCGAGCTACTGGACAAGTGGAGGAACTGGAAGATGTTCAGGTCAGCGAAGTGGATCCTGAAAGATGTTTGAAGTTGGGAAGACGTTTGGCTCCAGAACTAAGAGCCCAGCTCGCTGACTTCCTAAAGGCGAACTTTGATGTGTTTGTATGGAATCACGATGACATGGTGGGGATAGATCCAAAGGTGATGTCACACAGGTTGAATATTGATCCCCATCACAAACTAGTTCGCCAGAAGAGAAGGGCAATGACAGGGGAGCGCTACTTGGCATTGAAGGAAGAGGTAGATAAGCTGTTGGCCAACAAGTTTATCCGAGAAGCTTACTACCTGACCTTGGTCGCCAATCCCGTGTTGGTAAAGAAAAAGAATGAGAAGTGGAGAACTTGCATCGACTTCACTGATTTGAACAAGGCGTGCCCCAAATGTCAGGACCCTTCCCAGACCTTATCTATGCTCTTGTCTGGAGGATCCTGCCGGGCACTTCAACGGACTTATCGAGACCGACTTGTCGGGTCGAAGAAATCCGAGAAGCGAACCCTAACTTTCTTCAACCGGTTTACTCGTTTAAACTCAAAAATTTAGTTTTCCTTTTAAACTAGTTGGGAGTGATAAAATTTTTCGCAACTTTTGTTTCAAATATTTTTATAAAATTTTCGGCAGCATAACGACTGCATTTTTGATAAACCAAAATTTACCTGTCAAGAAAATAACACTTCGACTAAAATCTCAATTCCTCCCAACTTCTTTATTCTCAAACTTGCAATAATCATCATCACATTTCCACAAACATGCCACATCAACACTCAATTCTCAATTTAGAAGTACAAACTTACAAACTCAAGTAGAATATATCTAGATGCATCATATATATGAAATGCATGAATATTTACAAATATACAATTTCAAAATCTGAATATATGTTGCTCAATTACATATCCATCTCATACATAAAGTTTTACATCATATGTCATAAATCGCCCACCTATATATACACAACAAAATGATGACGTCCTGTCGTCCGCGGTAGCACACAATGAAATATAAATAGCTACAAAATAAACAAACAAGTTAGTGCAACAAAGATATAATATCACACACTAACATGACAATTTATCATTTGTTTTGTGATTTCTTTCAAAACCCCCATGTATATTCTTTAAACACTCTAATCATCACGGGCGATTAAAACTAACGCCAACGTGAAGCTTACTAAGTCATCTCAACCACTACGTTACGGAATTTACTGCATCGCACGTAGGGCGCTAAAGCTCATCACTGAGCAACTACAATGCGGGATTTTCTGCATCGCAATTGTAGTGCTAAAACTCTGGGCAACTACGAGCGGAATTTACTGCATCGCTACGTAGCGCTTATACTTTTTATGAAACTAGGCAACTACGGACGGAATTTTCTGCATCGTCGAGTAGTGCTAACTTTTCTCTAATCTGAGCGACTACGGACGGAATGTACTGCGTCGTCCCATAGCGCTAAATCTCATTATATCTTAAGGAATATACATGGGTTTTAAAACTACATTTACTTAGTGCCAAAAGCACAAAACTAACTCGTTTTGAAACTTCTAAAAACTCTCATTTCAACTACTTTCTTTTTAAATTACTTAACTACCATATTCGTTATCAAACATCAACCATTTACATGAAATTGTAAAAGATCTTAAGTGGCGAACCACTTACCTCGAGGCCGCGTCAAGCGTCTCGACGAGGCTCATGGACGCCGCTCCTGGACGCCGCTCACGTGCTCGTCACCTACACAACATGATCTCATCATTACTAGTGATAATTTGAAAAGTTGAGAATCTCAACTTCAAGGTTAATAATCTCAACTAAGATCCATTTTTCTCTATATAATCTCCTAACTTATTTCTAACTCAACCGAAACTCTCTAACTTTGATTTCTTTGTAAAAGTTTTACTTCTAGACCCCTAGGATCATCCCCATATGTTTCGTTTGGTCTCCAAAAGCTTAAAACAAAAAGTCAACTTTTTAATTATACGGTTGACCACAAAAAAACAGAATTGAAACCAGCCATGGTTTCACCTCCGTTCCTTTTTCTAGCGTCTCCTTATCACATAACTAAGTCGCCCGGAAAATTTCGTCGAGAAACTCCATCATTTGCTATGTCAAATCTAAGGAAAACGTCCGTTTTGGACACTTTCGGGCGCAATTAAGTGCCCGTTTTGCAAACTCTTGGTTTTGGGTTAGCGACGCTAGATTTTATTCCATAACTAAGCTTCATTTAACTTATAATGATGAACTAAACTCAAACCATGCAATAAAAATTGCATTAGGATAGCCGTTTCACTTCTCAGAGCTCTAACGGCGCTATTTCGTGCATAACTTGCACAATTTTTATCGGATTCGATCCGTTCCAAAACCTATGGTTTTCTATGGTTCCTAGGCATCATTTGAGGTGTAGAACAACCCCAAATAAGCCAAATATGGTCAGGTCTCCTCTAGCTAAAAATTCAGCTCGGGATTGACAAAATTGTTAAAACCAATTCTATTGAGCTTCTATCATTCCTATATGCTTTCCTATGCTTTTCTAATCATTTTTATGCTCAAACTTGGGTTCATAACCTCTAATTTCAGAGCTTATTTACTGTCTAATATAGTCACAACACACACATAAACATTACTTGTTCATTTGAACACTAACAATTCACTCAAAACTTTAATCAACTAATTGGTGTGTGTGTGAGAGTTGATTTTGTTTTCACTTAAATCAAATATGTGGCAGCCATAAATAAAACCCTAGGCTACCACTTACACCCAACAACATGTTATTTAAAGTTCATCATCATCTAGTTGGGGTTCCACACTTAATTGAAGTGTAGAACACCAACACAACAAAAACATTTCTGCCCAGAAAATTTCCAGCAGCTCTACTGCATTTTTAAACACAATAAGGAGAAGATCATATGATATCTTACTTGGTACTTGGCTTAGAGGATTGAGAGGACTTAGAAGAGGGTTTAGAGAGAGAGGTTAGGGGTTCAGAAGGGCTGGATGGGCTCTTCTCCTTCCACTTTTCCTTGCTGCTGTCCAGCACCTCTGCTTGTGGTTTTCACGGTCAGCTTTTGTTTTGCTTCTGTTCTGCTCTCTTTTTCACGACTGAAGGAGTGGTGTTTGCTGGAAAAAATTTCAGCAAGGGTTGCTTATATACTAATAGCATTTCTTATAATTACATCATGTCCCAATTCTTTTTAATTTACACCATTTCCTCTCAATTTCTCTGTTATCTTCACTGCTGCCCAGTTTTATTTATTTTCTGGCAGCTGTTGTTTTCTTCTTTATTTCTCACCTCTTTTCATCTTTGCTTGTTGAAATCTTGCTAAATGTTCAATATATATCATTAACCTTCATAAAAATGGCACTTAAGTCTCATTTTTAATTCGTTTGACCATCGTTTTCCCTCATCATCCATTCTATACGGGATTTGGTTTTGTTTTTGATTTTTATGATAGCTTTGCATTCTTCACTTGTCCACTTGGCCTCTAAGTGTCTTGTTTGTATATCTTATTAATGTTCTATGGAATATCAAGCTTGTCCTTTGATTTATTTTTGATTATCATCAATCTCTTATTTAAATCGCTTAATAGTTGTCCATTACTTACGAACAACTAATGTAAAAATTTTCTTAATCGTGCACTCAACATTTTATTTTCTTTAACTTGTCTCTTATCTATGGATGAATTACTTTACTCTTCATTGATCTTTTTCTTGCTAATTCGGTTGTTGTGAAACTCTAGAATGACGTTCACGAAATCGATGAATTGATTTAGCTTAACACTAACTTGATTCTATTGTAATGTTACTTAACTTTTATAATTGACGAATTTCGTCGTCAATCTTAAGTTGATAAATCTCTAATGCCATGAAATTCAATAAATCTAATGTAGAGATTTATTTTACGTCTCTAATCCATCTTTTAACACTAAGAGGTTATAGATCGAGACTAGGGGTTTACACCAAAGATAGCTTCCCCTTGCCGAGGATAAACCAGCTCGTGGATGCTATAGCTGGCCACGAACTCCTAAGCTTCATGGACGCATACTCGGGTTATAATCATATCCCAATAAATCCCGAGGACGAAGAGCACACCTCCTTTGTGATAGATTGTGGCTTATATTGCTACAAGGTGATGCCCTTCGGGCTAAAGAATGCAGGAGCGACCTATCAACGCTTGGTGAACATGATGTTTGAAGAGCAGATTGGGAAGACCATGAAGGTCTATGTTGATGATATGTTAGTAAAGTCCAAGCAAATGGATGATCATGCGTACGACCTGGGGGTGATGTTTTAGATTTTGAGGAGCTACCAGATGAAGTTGAATCCACACAAGTGCGCATTCAGGGTAGCTTCTGGGAAGTTTTTAGGTTTTATGGTGAACAGTAGAGGCATTGAGGCCAATCCTGAGAAGATCAGAGTATTGATTGATATGAGGTCGCCTACTAGGGTGAAGGATGTGCAAAGCCTTAATGGTTAGGTCGCAACATTAAGCAGGTTCATCTCGAAGGCCACAGATAAGTGCATTCCTTTCTTTGATGTCTTAAAGAAGGCAAAAAGCTTCGAGTGGACCGAACAGTGGGAGGTAGCCTTTTAACAACTGAAGGAGTATATGGGACGAGCTCCACTCCTTTCCAAACCAAAAGAAGGAGAAAAGCTTATCTTGTATTTGAGGGTGTCTCAGTAAGCTTTAAGTGCTGCTTTGGTGAGAGAAGAGGAGAAGACACAGCTTCCAATGTATTATGTAAGAAAAAGGTTATAGGATGCTGAAACCAGGTACTCGCAGATAGAGAAGTTCGCTTATTGCCTGGTGGTCGCATCGAGGAAGTTGCGACCTTATTTTCAAGCTCATACAATTGAAGTCCTCACCCAGTATCCGCTGAAACAAGTTCTACAGAAAGCGGACACCTCAGGTCGCTTGCTAAAGTGAGCAGTGGAGCTCGCACAGTTTGATATTCAGTTCAAGCTAAGGACAGCCATCAAAGCCCAAGCCCTAGCAGATTTTATTACAGAATTTACAAGGCTCGCAGATGATGAAGCTGAATCTTCTGAAGAACCGACCTGAGAGCTTTATTTGGATGGGTCATCTAGCGAGCAGAAAGCTAGAGCTGGAGTTCCATTAATCAACCCTGAAGGCCATAAAATCCTTTGTGCATTGAGGTTTGGTTTCCAAGCTACAAATAATAAAGCTGAATATGAAGCACTGCTCGCCGGTTTGCGCTTGGCTAAGGAAATGCGAGCTGAAAGATTGAGGGTCTTCAGCGACTCGCAGCTCGTGGTTTACAACATTCTGGGGGAGTATCAGGCCAGAGGACAGAAAATGGCTATATGCCTCCAAAAAGTTCATGAAATACTAAGTGCTTTTCAGAAATACGAGGTGAAGCAGATCCCGTGAGCTTAGAACTCGCACGCAAATGCATTAGCTTGCCTGGCGACTATTCGAGATGCAGACTTCCTAGGGACAATCCTAGTAGAGTTCCTACCAGCCCCAAGTACAGAAGAAAAGCATTCAATGATGGTAATAACTGTGCAGCCTAACTCCTGGATGGGCCTAATTTTGAATTATTTGCAAGATGGGAAGCTGCCAAGTGACAAGCTAGAAGCACGGTGCTTGCGAGCTAGAGCAGCCAGATATTGCATCTACGATGATGTATTGTATAAGAAGAGGTTTTCGGCTCCACTTTTGAGATGCATTGATGGCCAAGACTGTGAGATCGTGATGAAAGAAATACATGAGGGCCATTGTGGTAATCACGTTGGAGGGCTGTCTCTAGCTCACAAGGCACTTCGGTAAGGCTTCTACTGGCCCACGATGAAGCAGGATGCTATTGACCTAGTGAAGAAGTGTGATAAATGCCAAAGGTTCGCCCAGGTTCTACAAGCTCCACCAGCCTATCTCCAATAAATGGTGAGCCCGTGGCCCTTTGCAATTTGGAGAATGGACCTGATCAGACCTCTACCAACAACTTGTGGAAGATGCAAACACGTTGTGGTCGTAGTTGATTACTTCACCAAGTGGGCAGAAGCTAAGGAGTTAGCAAAAATTTCCACAACGAAGATTGAAAAGTTTGTGTGGAATAATATCATTTGCAGGTTTGGGGTTCCTCAGCAGATCGTGACAGATAATGTGTAAACCCCTAGTCTCGATTTCTTTAACCTCCTTATGTTAGAAATGTAATTAGGAAGTTTAATTAAGAAATCTAGTAAATACTAAATTAAACCGAGTTATTGAAGAGCGAACGCTCATTCAAGAATATCACTATAATTAATTTAGTAAAGAAAAGATCAATGAAGAGTAAAATAAGTCATCCGCAAATCATAGACAAATTAAAGAAAACAATATGAGTGAGTACACAATTGAAAATTTTAGGATTTGTTATTTAGAATAAATGACTAATCATTAATTTAAATTTAGTTAAAGAGGTGGATGATAGTCAAAACAAATCAAAGGGGCAAGCTTGATATTCCATAAAATGTTAATGAGATATATAAACCAATCAATTAGAAGCAAAATTATCAAAGAAATAAAAGAGGAAGGGTGCAACAATGAATTAAGCAAACAAGAAAGGAAGTTGTGTGAATTTGGAAGAGATGAAGTCAAGGAATACAATTATTGAAAGGTTAAGTATGTATATACATGACACTTAGCAGATTTTTGAGACCAAAAGAAGCAAATCAACCGTGCACAACAAGAAGCAAAACAGAACAGCCGTGAAAGAAGCAGAAACGTGAAGGAAGAGCAGAAGCTTGGACGGCAAGAAGAGAAGGGAGAAGAAGGACCATCCAAGCCATCTTCCAAGCTTCATACCACAACCTTGAGGTCTCCCCAAGTCCATCTAAAACCTTTGAACAAGAGTCTAAGTGAGATATCATCTTTCCTTTTCTTCTTACCTGCTGAAAATTTGAAGTAGTTGAGCTGTAGAGAGTTGTGCAGAAATTTTTCTATGTTGTGTTGGGTATTCTACACTTCAAACAAGTGTAGAACCCTAACTAGATGATGTGAAGTTTTAAATGACATGTTGTTGTATGAGAATGGTAGATTAGGGTTGTAAATAAGGGCTGCCATACACTTGATACAAGTGGAAATAAATCAGTTTTCATGAACTCTACATAATTGATAAAACTTGTGAGTGAGTTATGAGTACTTAAATGAAAAAGTAGTGTTTGTGTGTGTGCTAAGGGCATGAATACCAGTAGATAACCTCTGAAATTTGATGATTTTGAACTCAAATTTAGACATATTTGAGGTTAGAAAAGCATATAGATAGAAGCTCAATGGAGATAGTTTTAGACAATTTTGCAATCCCGAGCTCAAACAATGGGCTAGAGTAAACTTGGGCAAAACTGACATATATGGGGATGTTCTACACCTCAAATGATGCCTAGGAGTCATAGAAAATCATAGGTTTTGGAACGGATAGATTCTGATAAAAATTGCACAAGTTATGCATAAAATAGTGCCGTTAGAGAGTTGAGAAGTGAAATAGCTATGTAAATGTAATTTTTATTGCATGGAATGAATTTAGTTGATCATAAATAGGTTAAAGAAGCTTAGATACGAAAGAAAAATCAACGTCGCTCGTTCGACGCCAAAAAGTGCACAAAAAGTACCGAAAAATGGCGTTTTTCTTAGATTTGACATAGCAAACGATAGAATTTTTTGATGAAATTTGACGTGTGATCAGAGTGTGAGATAAGTGAACCATAGGAAAAAGAACAAAGAAAAACGGAGCCCCGAGCAGGGTGCTGTGCTGCATTCTGTTATGGGCTGTCAATTAAGCTTAAAATTTAGATTTTTCGTTTCGGGCCTCTAAAAATTATACAGACTGTGTGGGGGTATCCCTAGGGGTCAAAAATTGAAACTTTTGCAAAGAAATCGGAATTAGAGAGTCTCGGTTGAGTTAGAAACAAGTTAGGAGATTATAGTGTAAAAGAGTCTTTATTGGAGAATATTAATTTAAAGTTGAGTTATGAGATGTCATATGTGATAATAAGAAATTGTCATGTAGGTGACAAGTGAGCGTACGAGGTCCGAGAAACCCGTCGAGACGCTTGACGTGGATTTGCGCGGCTTCGAGGTAAGTGTACTATCACTTATGTTAATTCTAGTTCTTTGTGTTAATTATTGGATATAAGTGTTAAGTAGAACGAAAATGACTTTTCAATATTAAAGTTTAAGCTTTGAGAATACGGGTTCTCATGGAATCCATAAAGTGATTTAAAAGAAATATTAAGTTGTTCTAAAAAGAGTTGAATCAATATAGTTTTTAAAAGTTCCAAAAATATTTGGTTTTGTGCTTTTGCACTTGATGAGTTAGCTTAAAAACCCATGTGTATGCCTTAAGATTATATGAGATTTAGCGCTACGTGACGATGCAGAAAATTCCATCCGTAGTCACTCAGATTACAAAGAAATTAGCACTACGCGACGATACAGAAAATTCCGTCCGTAGTTGCTCAATTTCCTAGAAAGTATAAGTGCTACGTTGCGATGCAAACAATTCCGCACGTAGTTGGTTATTTTATAGTTGGCACTACGTAGCGATGTAGTATATTCCGCTCATAGTCGCCCAGAGTTTTAGCACTACAATTGTGATCCAGAAAATTCCTCATTGCAGTTGCTCAGTTATGAGATTCATCACTCTACGTGCGATGCAGTAAATTCCGTATCGTAGTGGTCGAGATATCTCAGTAGCTTCACGTTGGCGTTAGTTATAATCGCCCGTGATGGTTAGAATGTTTCAAGGGTATACATGAGGGTTTTTGAAAGAAATTGTAAGATTTGAATAAGTTTGTAAATTGCTACATTAGTACATGTTATATTACATTGCCTTGTTGCACTAACTTGTTTATTTGTTGTGTAGCTCATTTACATTTCATTGAGTGCCACCGTCGGACGGGACGACGACATTTTGTTTTACACATATATAGGTGGGCGAGTCCTGCAAGATATTTGTGTAAATTCGTGTATATGGATTGATTATATTACATGTGAAAACACACTTGCATTTGGATTATATAGTTGTAAATATTTTGGTGATTAGTGATGGATTTTCATGTAGATATATATACTTGTACATTATATCATAATTTCATGCTTGTTGATTGAGAAATGTGTGATGATATTGCATGATTGTGGATAAAGAAGTTGGGAGGAAAATGAAATTATAGTTGAAGTGTTTGTTTATTCGTAGGTAAAATTTTGGTTTTGTTAAAAATGCAGCCCTTACGCTGCTGAAATTTTTATAAAATTGTTTTGAAATGAAATCGCAAAAAAATTTATCATTTCCAATTGTTTTTAAGAAAACCAAATTCTTAAGTTAAACGAGTAAATCGACTAAGAAAGTTAGGGGTTCACTTCTCGGGTTTCTTCAATCCGACGAGTTGGGTTCAAGAAGTCCGTTGAAGTGCCCGACAAGATCCTCTAGACGAGAGCCTAGATAAGGTCTGGTTTGAGTTCTGTCATAATAGGATTCAGTTCAGTAGCGACCAGTTTCTCAGGTTCTACAACGACCTTAAGATTATAAAAAGCTTCTCAGCAGTGGACCATCTACAAGTCAATGGCCAAGTGGAAGCTGTGAATAAGATCATAAAGCAGACCTTGAAGATGAAATTGGAAGCGAAGAAGGGAGCGTGGGTAGACGAGCTTCAGAAAGTGTTATGGGCTTACAGGACCATAGCTCGCAGCACCACAGGCGAGATGCCCTTTTTAATGGTGTACAGATCTAAGGCCATGATCCCAGCAAAGCTAGAAGTTACCTCGCAACGTAGAGCGACCTTCAATCCAAAAGACAGTGATCGGCTACTTGCCACAAACCTTGATTTACTTAAAGAAACAAAGGAAGCAGCACAGTTGAGAGTGGCAGTCTATCAGCAGAGGATTGCGAGGTACTACAACAAGAAAGCTCGCGTTCGCAGTTTCAATGCAGGAGATCTAGTACTGCGTCTCATTTTACCTGGAGCTCGCAAAGCCAGCGATGGATCCTTAGGCCCAAATTGAGAAAGACCCTGCATTATCAAAGCAAACTTCGGAAATGGAGCTTATCGTTTAACCAACATGAATGGAGCTGAGGTCCTTTGTAGTTGGAATACCGAGCATCTTCGACCGTATTATCAGTAACTTTTCTGTTACATGTATTTTGTAATTCAATCTTATTATGATTAATGAAGCTCCAATTTCCTCATATCATATGTTGCTCTTAATGATTCATGAGTTCAAATCTCCTAAGTTAACAAGCCAACGGGCTCCATCCTGATTAGCTCGTTGCCACGCTAAAACAAAAAGAGTCTAAAAAGTAGGCGAGGTTACGTACCCCTGCATAGCTCGCTAAAATTAAAAAGAGCCTAAAAAGCAGGCGAGGTTACGTACTCTTGCATAGCTCACTAAACCAGAAAGAGCCTAAAAAGCAGGCGAGGTTACATACCCTTGCATAGCTCACTAAAACAAAAAGAGCCTAAAACGCAGGCGAGGTTACGTACCCCTGCATAGCTCGCTAAAATTAAAAAGAGCCTAAAAGCAAGCGAGGTTACGTACCCTTGTATAGCTCACTAAAATTAAAAAGAGCCTAAAAAGCAGGTGAGGTTACGTACCCCTACATAGCTCGCTAAAACAAAAAAAGCCTAAAAAGCAGGTGAGGTTACGTACCCCTACATAGCTCGCTAAAATTAATAAGAGCCTAAAAAGCAAGCGAGATTATGTACCCTTGCATTGCTCACTAAAACAGAAAGAGCCTAAAAAGCAGGCAAGATTATGTACCCCTGCATAGCTCACTAAAACAAAAAGAGCTTAAAAAACAGGCGAGGTTATGTACCCCTGCATAGCTCGTTAGAATTAAAAAGAGCGTAAAAAGCAAGCGAGATTACGTACCTCTCCATAGCTCGCTAAAACAGAAAGAGCCTAAAAAGCAGGCGAGGTTACATACCCCTGCATAGCTCGCTAAAACAGAAAGAGCCTAAAAAACAGACGAGGTTATGTACCCCTGCATAGGTCACTAAAGTTAAAAAGAACCTAAAAAGCAGGCGAGGTTATGTACCCCTGCATAGCTCGCTAAAACAGAAAGAGTTTAAAAAGTAAGCGAGGTTACGTACCCCTGCATAGCTCGCTACAACAGAAAGAGCCTAAAAAACAGACGAGGTTATGTACCCCTGTATAGCTCGCTAAAGTTAAAAAGAACCTAAACAGCAGGCGAGGTTATGTACCCCTGCATAGCTCGCTAAAATAGAAATAACCTAAAAAGCAGGCAAGGTTACGTACTCCTGCATAGCTCGCTAAAATTAAAAAGAGCCTAAAAAACAAGCGAGGTTACGTACCCCTGCATAACTCTCTAAAATTAAAAAAAGCCTAAAAAGCAGGCGAGGTTACGTACCCCTACATAGCTCGCTAAATTGAAAAGAGCCTAAAAAGCAGGCGAGGCTACGTACCT
The DNA here is from genome assembly GCA_019925255.1 of Litchi chinensis. Lineage (NCBI taxonomy): Eukaryota > Viridiplantae > Streptophyta > Magnoliopsida > Sapindales > Sapindaceae > Litchi > Litchi chinensis. The sequence goes on along the minus strand of CM034461.1, from coordinate 24,062,276 downwards.
CTGCATAGCTCACTAAAATTAAAAAGAACCTAAAAAGCAGGCGATGTTATGTACCCCTGCATAGCTCGCTAAAATTAAAAAGAGTCTAAAAAGCAGGCGAGGTTATGTACCCCTGCATAGCTTGCTGGAATAAAAAGAACCTAAAAAGCAGGTGTGGTTGAATACCCCTGTATAGTTCCTCAACACTCCGATGTGGTAGAAAAAGGTTCTGATCAATCACTTATATTACAAGATTTTATTAATTGATGAATTAATCGATTGCTTGAGTTATTATATTAGATTTCGAGCAAGTTTATGTTATAGCAGTTAGCTCACAAAAAATCTTATGAATTATAAAATGAAGACATGAAATGTATTACAGTAAATACAACAATTCAAGCACATTCAACAGAGAAGATATGATCAAAGAAATTTTATTAAGTTAAAAATTCTTTACAAATTGAAAGAGTACAAATGTAAAGAAAAAGGAAAAAATAAGCTACAAGTCTCGGGCTGGAGGATCTGGCCCTAAAAGGGAGTCTTCGCTGGAAGACGAAGACGAGCTAGATAGGTCATCGACACCAGTAGGATCAGCTTGAGAGGTCGCGCCAGGAGTTTCCGTTGCCAAATGGACTGTGTCAACAACTGGAGACGAGGTAGTCTCTGCCTTGAACTTATCCACAGCTCGGAGTCCCTGATTACCAAAGATAGAAAAATCTATTTCAGGATGGGACATCCATAGCGTATAAAGGAAGTTAAGGTCTGTTCTTTCCTCAGCCTCATCTTTGGCTTCAGCAACCTGCACCTCCGTTTCCTGAATAGATCTTTCTCTGAAAACCATGAAATCTTCGAAGGTGTCATGCGTACGCAAATTAGCGCCTTAACTTCCAGCTTCGCAGCTTCTACTTGTTGCTCGGCTGCCTCAGCTCGTTGTATCACATTATTTATTCGTTGCTCAGCAGCCTCAGCTTGCTTCACTGCATCCCCCATTTGTTGCCTAAGCACCTTAGCTCGATGTTCGGCCTCTTCAGCCCATTGAGCGGCAGCTTCCGCTATTTCAGCCCGCTGTACTGCGGCCTTAACTTTTTGTCTGAGCCCTTCGACTTGGTCCTCCGCAATCTCAGCTCGCCGCTCAGACTGCCTCAGCTCGTCCTTCATATTGTTCAATTCACCTTTTGCCTTGTCACGTTCATCTTCACAATTACGTAGCAAGGCAGTAAGGTGCGACCTAGTGGTTTCGATATCACCTTCTAACCGCACCAAAGCTTCCTCGGCTATCTGTTTAGCTATGTTCGTCGCAGCCAGCATTACCTCATGGCCTTCCGCGAACTTTTTCCCATCTCTGGCTCTCTCAATCAAGGACGCTATCTCCTCCCTAGCTTTCTCCAGCTCACTCTCCAGCTTCATTATTCGATCTTTAGTATATCTAGTTCCTCTCCTTCGTTTTATTGATGCGAGAACGGCCTGAAATTCCACAAGTTAATATTTGATAAAGTAAATAAGTCAGGAGATAAAGGAAAAATAAGATACCAGCATGCCATGTCGAGTTGCGTAATCGTCCAGGTTCATACCCCTGGGGGATCTATTCTCTAAGGTCCTCATTTGAGTCAGCATGATTTTTGACCAGTTGTCAAGAAGAACACTTAGGTACCTCCCTCTAGGTCCATCTTCGGGGTTCGACATGGTCGGCGAGAGAGTCTCCTCGACCTTTACGACCTCAGGCTCTTCGCTCTTGTAGGCATGGCGTTTAATGATAGAGGTGCGTGTAGCCAAATTCTTTGTTTTACGCTTGCTGGTACCAGCTTGGGCCTCCTGGGGCGGGGCCCCAGATGGGACATCCTTTGCTTCAAGTTGCGAGCTGGGGGCTAGAACTTGGGGAAGATCTACTGCTGCTTCAAAAGGTGGCACCTCGTTGGGAGCGGCGATCGAGGGAGCTTTTGCTTTAGTAAGTCGCTTAGAACGCTTTGAAGGAGTAGCTGGAGAGGCTGAGGTTTCTGTAGGCCGCTTTGATGGAATAGCTGAAGAAGCTGAAGCTTTGGCAGGTCGCTCAGGAGAGAATTCTAAAAGAGTAAGCTTTTTTCTCTTGACTAGAGCTGGCCCAGAGGAGGAAACAGGAGCTGAAGGAATGGCTGTTTGAGATGCACCTGCTGGTGGAGTACGAGCTGGAATCGGTGCCTCTTCAATAGGTGCTGGAATTGTTGGACTGAGGACTGGATCTGCTTGGGCAGGTGGGGATGGAACCCTTGGAGTAGCTATTCGAACAGGAGAAGGAGGTGAATCTATTTGTACAATTGGAGTAGTTGCCTGAGTTGGAGCTGTCTAAGTAGGAGCATGACCCGGAGTTATTTCTGCTCGCGAGGCAGAGGTGGGGGCTGATGTTTCTACCTACGAGTGAGTTGTAAACCCCTAGTCTCGATTCTCTTAACTTCCTAAGGTTAGAAATGTAATTAGGAAGTTTAAACAAGAAATCTAGTAGATACTAAACTAAATCAATTCGTCGAAGAGCGAACGCTCATTTTAGAATTACATCACAATACATTCAGTAAAGAAAAAGATCAATGAATAGTAAAATGAGTCATCCATAGATAAGAGACAAGTTAAAGAAAACAATATAAACAAGTGCACAAGTGAGAATTCTATAATGTTTTAGTAGGATAAGTGATTAATTATTAATGAGATTAAGTAAAAACATGGATGATAATAAAAATAAATCAAGGGACAAGCTTGATATTCCATAGAACATTAATAAGATATATAAACAAGACACTTAGAAGCCAAGTGGACAAGTGAAGAGTGCAAAGCTACTAGAAAAAAATTAAAAACAAAGGTAAATCCCGTATAGAATGGAGGATGAGAGAAAACGATCGTCAAACAAATTAAAAATGAGACTTAAGTGCCATTTTTATGAAGGCTAATCATATATATTGAACATTTAGCAAGATTTCAGCAAGAAAAGATGAAAATAGGTGAGAAACAAAGAAGAAAACAACAGCAAATAAAATTAGGCGAGAAACAACTCAAGAAAGGGCAGCTGTGAGAAGTAGAAAGAAATAGAGGGGTTTGACATGAAATTAAAAAGAATTGGGGCATGATGTAATTATGAGAAATGCCATTAGTATATAAGTAACCCTTGCTGAAAATTTTTTCAGCAAACACAACCCATTCAGTCGTGAAACACACAGAAACCGTGAGAGCAGAACAGGGCAGCAGCTGTTGGCGTGAGGAGCTTCCAGAAACGAGCAGAACCAAAGGAGATTAAGAGCAGAAGTGAAAGGCCAGAAGAAGAGAAGAAGAAGGCACGAAAAGGAGAAGAAAACCAGCAGCTTGGACGTGCCTAACCAGCAGCAGTAGAAGCAGAACCGAAACTGAAACGAAAATTAGGACAGCAGTGGCGCTGGGCGCCAAAGCAGAAAATTAGAAGAAGAAGCAACCATTCCAACCCTTTTAGACCTCAAATACACCTCCCTAAGACCTCTCCCAAGTCCCTCTCACTCCTCTAAACAAAGATCAAGTGAGATATTCTCTTACTTTTCTTGTTATTTACTGAAATTTGAAGTAGTGCACTGCTGGAAATTTTCTGTGCAGAATTTTTTTAGTTGTATTGGTGTTCTACACTTCAATTAAGTGTGGAACCCTAACTAGATGATGATGAACTTTAAATAACATGTTGTTGGGTGTAAATGGTAGCTTAGGGTTTTATTTATGGTTGCCACATATTTGATTTAAGTGGAAACAAAATCAACTCTCACACACACACCAACTAGTTGTTGAAAGTTTTGAGTGAATTGTTAGTGTTCAAATGAACAATTAATGTTTATGTGTGTGTTATGACTATATTAGATAGTAAATAAGCTCTGAAATTTAGAGGTTTTGAACCCAAGTTTGAGCATAAAAATGATTAGAAAAGCATATGAAAGCATATAGGAATGATAGAAGTTCAATAGAATTAATTTTAACAATTTTGTCACTGCCGAGCTGAATTTTTAGCTAGAGGAGACCTAACCATATTTGGCTTATTTGGGGGTGTTCTACACCTCAAATGATGCCTAGGAACCATAGAAAACCATAGGTTTTGGAACGGATCAAATCCGATAAAAATTGTGCAAGTTATGCACAATATAGTGTCATTAGAGCTCTAAGAAGTGAAACGGTTAGCTTAATGCAAATTTTATGGCACCAAATGAGTTTAGTTAGTCATTATAAGTTAAATGAAGATTAGTTATGGAATAAAATCTAGCGTCGCTAATCCGAAACCAAGAGTTTACAAAACGTGCATTAAATTACGCCTAAAAGTGTCCAAAACGGATGTTTTCTGTAGATTTGACATAGCAAACGATAATATTTCTCAATGAAATTTGTTGTGTGACTAGAATGTGATATAAGTGAGCCATAGGAAAAAGAACGAAGAAAAACGGAGCCCCGAGCAGCAGGTTATCGTCTATTCTGTCAAGGGCTGTCCATTTTAAATAAAATTGTGATTTTTCGTTTTAAGCCTCCGACGAGTAAACGGACCGTGTGGGGATATCCCTAGGGGTCCAAAACTAAAACTTTTACACAAAAATCGGGATTAGAGAGTCTCGGTTGAGTAGAAACAAGTTAGGAGAATATATAGAGAAAAATGGTCTTAGTTGAGATTCTTGACCTTATAGTTGAGAATTGAGTTTTGTTATTAATAATGATGAGAAAATATTGTGTAGGTGACGAATCTCGTCAAGACGCTTGACACGGAGTGACGCAGCTTCGAGGTAAGTAGTTCGCCACTTGAGAGCTTTTAAAATTTTCATGCCAATTTTTGATTTTGTTGAATAAATGTGATAGCTAAGTAATGAAGCAAATTGAAAATAATATATAATGATATAGTTAAAGTTAAGTGTATGGGTTCCTATGGAATCCATATATTTCTAGAAAATAATAATGAGTTGCATGTAGAGAAAATGAAATAAGAAAGTTTTCAAGATTTTCAAACTAGTGAGTTTGTGCTTTTGCACTTAAAGAAAAGTAATGTGAAAACCCATGTGTATGCTTTAGGAGTCATAAGATTTAGCGTTACGTGACGACGCAGGGAATTCCGTCTGTAATTGCTCAGTGTAAAAGAAAAGTATAGCGCTACGTTGCGATGCAGATAATTCCGCACGTAGTTGGTTAGTTAATAGTTAGCGCTACGAAGCGATGCAGTAAATTCCGCTCGCAGTCATCTAGAGATTTAGCACTACGCTTGCGATGCAGAGAATCCTGCATTGTAGTTGCTCAGTGAATAGATATAGCGCCCTATGTACGATGCAGTAAATTCCGTAACGTAGCGGTTGAGATACATTAGTAAGCTTCACGTTGGCGTTAGTTATAATCGCCTGTGATGGTTAGAACGAGTCAAGGATACACATGGAAGAATTTAAAGAAGTTGTAAAACTTGAGTAAATAATGAATTCTTAGGTTGGTGTATGTGATATTATATATCCTTATTACACTAACCCCTTATTTATTTTGTAGCTCATTTGTTTTTATTGCGTGCCGCCGTCGGACGAGATCGAGATCTTTAGTTTGCATATACATTGATAGGTGGGCGATAGCGCAAGACATGTGTATATATATTTTTGTATATGTATTTAACCTATTAACTTTTGAATTACATTGATATTGAATTTGTAAGTTGTAAATATAATCATGCATTCTATATATATAGTTCATATATGTACATGTTGAATTCGAATTCATTGTTTATGCTTATGAAATGGTGATTATTGATGCATGATTGAGAATAAAGAAGTTGGGAGGTGTTCAGAAATAGTCGAAGTGTCATTTTCCTTACAGGTTAAATTTTGGTTTTATAAAAAACGCAGCCGTTATGCTGCCGAAATTTTTATAAAATGAATTTGAAATAGAATCAAAGAAAGTATTTAACACTCCCAACCAGTTACGATAAAATTTCAAATCACTAAGTTTTAACGATTAAACCGGAATAGAAAGTTAGGGTTTGCTTCCCGGATGTCTTTGATCAGATGAGTTGGTTTCGAGGAGTCCGTTGAAGTGCCCGACAGGATCCTCCAGACAAGAGCTTAGATAAGGTCTGGGAAGGGTTCTGTCAAGTTGGTATCAGAGCCCGGTTCTCGTTCAGCTAAGAAACAGTTTTCAGAGAGAAAGTTTTGAAAGAAAAGTTGAGTTATTTCGCATAAATGATGCGTCAGTAATGCATAAAGTAAAACATGAGTTTTATTGCTCGTTTTGAGCATGTTATGAGTATGCATGAGATTTCGAGTTAATATTGCTTGAGATTATCATGCCAGATTTTATTGAGCTATTTTGCTAAACCTGAATTTTGGTTTTTGTGGCTATTAGTGTACTAGTACACCCTTAGCTATGCAGCGTAGAGATCGTCCAAGGACGAGACGGGTAGCCACAGAGGCACCCCCATCACAAGAGGAGCATGTTGACGAGTTCGTCAATGTGCCAGAGAGTTCACCCCATCCTGAGCCATCTCAGCCAGCAGGATCAGAGCCTGCCCCAGGACCTATTCCAGGGCAGATGGAGCAGATGGCTCAAATGTTAGCAGCGGCCCTTCAGCAGCCGCGGGAGTCTGGGGTATCGATTGAGCGCGCCCGTAAATTAGGCGCGAAGTCGTATGATGGTAGCGGAGACCTTGAGAGAGCGTTGTCTTGGTTAGAGGCAAACGAGGAGATCTTTCATATGATGGGGTGTACAGAGGAGCAGATGGTCTCTTATTCCGCCTTTCTACTTAAAGATCGCGCCAAGGACTGGTGGAAGGCGCATCAGAAAGCCCACTCAGAGGGAGTCACCGGGGCCGAGTTCAAGAGAGAGTTTACAGACAGATTTTTCCCCAAGAGCTATAAGGATGCTAAAATACAAGAATTTTACAGATTGGAGCAGGGGGACTCCTCAGTGCCAGAATATGAGAAGAAGTTTTCAGAGTTGATCCGCCTCGTTCCATTCTTTGCAGAGAATGAGGAAGAAAAGATCAACAGATTTATGGCAGGTCTTAACCCCGTAGTTAGGACCATTGTGACATCTGCCTCGCATACTAGATATGGACAGCTGGTAGAGGCAGCCACCAGAGTAGAGCAGAGCGCACAGACCGCTGTAGAGTCCAAGTCGAAATTCAGTCAGAAGCGGAGCTGGACCGGTAGCCATCAGGGAGAGTCCAGTAAAGTACCCAAGAGTGGTCAGCGCCCAGCATGGTCACAGAGTCGGCAGCAGGGCCAGAGACCTCCAACGAGTCAGAGCTCAGTTCAGTCATCAGCAGGGCCCAGGAGCCAATAGAGCTGGAGGAGCCGACCATTGTGCGCTAGATGTGGCCGGTTACACCATGGTGAGTGCCTTCAGGGCAAAACTGGATGTTTCAAGTGTGGACAGGAGGGCCACTTTATGAGAGACTATCCCAGTGCAGTGACGTCGAGTTCATCTGAGGCCAGATTAGCCGTCCAGGGGCAACCTAGTGGCGGAGCAGGTAGAGGCATACCCCCTAGAGGATAGCCTAGTAGACCGCCCAGAGCACCGATAGGTAGACCTCGCAGTCAGGCTGCCAGAGTATATACGGTGACCCAGCGGGCGGCAGAGACGACACCAGATGTGGTCACAGGTACCCTTTCTCTCATTTATACTGATGCTCATATATTGGTGGACCCAGGAGCCACCCATTCTTTTATTTCTCGAGAGTTCATAGATAGAGTCGGGATAGAGTTGAGTCCGACCAAGTGTAGCATGGTAGTGTCACTTCCTACAGGTGATTCGCTAATTGCGGATAGAGTTTACATGGGAAGTAAGGTGACTATAGCAAGTCATGAGTTCGAGGCTAATCTAATAGTACTCGATATTCATGACTTTGACATCATTTTGGGCATGGATTGGTTATCCAAGCATCACGCGACTGTAGATTGCTATAGAAAAGAGGTGCAGTTCAGTAAGCCTGGGGAACCAGATGTGATCTTTTGTGGAGAGCGAAAAATACTCTCTACAAGTTTAGTAAGCGTGATCCGAGCGAATAAGATGCTCCGTAAAGCATGTCAGGGGTACTTGGTCTATGTAATAGAAGCTAGAGGCAGTGAGCTACAGTTGACAGAGGTTCCTGTGGTGAATGAGTTCTCTGATGTATTTCCCAAGGACTTTCCAGGACTACCTCCGGATAGAGAGATCGAGTTCGAGATTGAGCTAGCACCAGGCACAGAGCCTATCTCTATAGCTCCGTATCGGATGGCACCAGTTGAGCTAAAGGAATTGAAAGTGCAAATGGAAGAGTTGTTGAGCAAAGGTTTCGTTAAGACTAGTACTTCACCATGGGGAGCTCCGGTGTTGTTTGTAAAGAAGAAAGATGGAAGCCTCCGTTTGTGTATTGATTATAGATAGCTAAACAAAGTAACCATACGAAATCAATATCCACTGCCAAGAATCGACGACTTGTTCGACCAGCTACAGGGAGCTAAAGTCTTCCCGAAGATAGATCTACGGTCAGGGTATCATCAGCTGAAGGTGCGTAGGGAAGATGTTCCTAAGACGGCCTTCAAAACCAGATATGGGCATTATGAGTTCTTGATGATGCCATTCGGCTTAACTAATGCCCCAGCAGCCTTTATGGATCTGATGAACCGTGTCTTCAGACCATATTTAGACAAGTTTGTGATAGTCTTCATCGATGACATCCTGGTATATTCAGGTAGTAGAGAGGAGCACGCAGAACACTTGAGGATTGTGTTGCAGACTCTGAGAGAGCATCAGCTTTATGCAAAGTTCAGTAAGTGTCAGTTTTGACTAGATCGTGTGGCATTTTTGGGACATGTGGTATCCTCAAAGGGTATTTCGGTAGATCCCCAGAAGATAGAAGCTATTATAGGTTGGAAGCCACCCACAAGTGTAACAGAAGTCAGAAGTTTCTTGGGTTTAGCTAGTTACTACAGAAAGTTCGTAGAAAAGTTCTAAAAAATAGCTACTCCACTGACCAAGTTAACAAGAAAAGAAGAGAAGTTCATCTGGTCAAAAGCCTGTCAGAACAGTTTCGATAAGTTAAAGCAAAGGCTGATTACTGAACTAGTGCTTACACTTCCCTCAGGAAGTGAGGGATTTACAGTATATTGCGACGCCTCAGGCAAGGCAAATGTAGTAGCAGATGCACTAAGTAGGAAGTCCTCTAGTGCCCTAGCCCAACTTAAAGCAGAATGCTTGTCGATGTTAGTAGAATTGAAATCTATGGGGGTCAATTTGGAGACAACAGAGTCATGTGCCTTATTAGCAGCTTTCCGTGTTCGACCAGTATTAGTAGACAGAGTTAGAGACTTGCAAGCTCGTGATCAGTATTTGATGAAATTAAGAAGCAAGATAGAGGCTGGACAACAAAGTAGCTTCACTTTGCGAAGTGATGGAACGCTAGTATTCGGTCAGAGACTGTGTGTCCTAGATGTAGCAGATTTGAAGAAAGAAATCATAGAAGATGCACACTCCTCTACATATGTTATGCATCCAGGAAGTACGAAGATGTATCGGACTCTGAGAGACCACTACTGGTGGAGAGGTATGAAAAGAGAGATAGCAGAGTTCGTATCCAAGTGTCTAACTTGTCGACAGATCAAGATTGAGCATCAGAAACCAGCAGGTTTACTACAACCTCTTTCCATTCCTGAGTGGAAGTGGGAAAAGATTACGATGGATTTCGTGACTGGACTTCCCATGACACAGCGTGGACATGATGCCATTTGGGTTATCGTAGATAAACTGACAAAGTCGGCCCACTTCATTGCTGTTAATCAAACCTATTCTCTAGAAAGATATGCACAGTTGTATGTAGACGAGATTGTGAGGCTACATGGCGCACCAATGTCTATTGTATCAGATAGAGATTCTCGCTTCACTTCTCGATTCTGGCCGAAGCTACAAGATGCTATGGGCACCAGATTACATTTCAGTATTGCTTTTCACCCACAGACAAATGGCCAATCAGAGAGAACCATCCAGACTCTCGAAGATATATTGAGAGCCTGTGTGATGGAATTCAAGGGGAGCTGGGATAATTACCTAGCATTGATAGAGTTTGCCTACAACAATAGCTACCAGTGGAGTATTGGTATGGTACCGTATGAGGCGTTGTATGGCAGAAAGTGTAGAACCCCAGTCTGTTGGGACGAAGTGGGGGAGAGAAGATTAATTGGCCCAGAGATTGTCCAAGATACAACAGAGAAAGTAAATATGATAAGAGAACGATTGAAGATAGCAAGCGACAGACAGAAAAGTTATGCGGACAATCGAAGAAGAGACTTGAAGTTTGAAGTGGGTGATAGAGTATTCCTATGAGTCTCACCCTGGAAGGGTAATTTGAGATTCGGGAAGCGTGAAAAGTTGAGTCCACGATACATAGGCCCCTATGAGATAGTAGACAAGGTGGGTGAAGTGGCTTATCGATTGAGGCTACCGTCAGAGTTAGCCAACATCCATGACGTGTTCCACGTCTCCATGCTTCGCCAGTATATAGCTGACCCTTCACATATTCTTAAGGAGCAACCAGTTCAGCTGAAGGAAAACTTGACCTACGAGGAGAATCCAGTAGAAATCCTAGATCGTAGAGATCAAGTGTTGCGTAATAAAGTGATTCCTCTAGTGAAGGTGCTATGGCGAAATCACGGGGCAGAAGAGGCTACATGGGAGCCCGAAGCACAGATGCGTGCCCAATACCCTCAGTTGTTTGAATAAGGTACGCAGTTTCAAATTTCGAGGATGAAATTTTTATAAAGGGGGAAGAAATTGTAAACCCCTAGTCTCGATTCTCTTAACTTCCTAAGGTTAAAAATGTAATTAGGAAGTTTAAACAAGAAATCTAGTAGATACTAAACTAAATCAATTCGTCGAAGAGCGAACGCTCATTTTAGAATTATATCACAATACATTCAGTAAAGAAAAAGATCAATGAAGAGTAAAATGAGTCATCCATAGATAAGAGACAAGTTAAAGAAAACAATATAAACAAGTGCACAAGTGAGAATTCTAGAATGTTTTAGTAGGATAAGTGATTAATTATTAATGAGATTAAGTAAAAACATGAATGATAATCAAAATAAATCAAGGGACAAGCTTGATATTCCATAGAACATTAATAAAATATATAAACAAGACACTTAGAAGTCAAGTGGACAAGTGAAGAGTGCAAAGCTACCACAAAAAAATTAAAAACAAAGGTAAATCCCATATAGAATGGAGGATGAGAGAAAACGATCGTCAAACAAATTAAAAATGAGACTTAAGTGCCATTTTTATGAAGGCTAATCATATATATTGAACATTTAGCAAGATTTCAGCAAGAAAAGATGAAAATAGGTGAGAAACAAAGAAGAAAACAGCAGCAAATAAAATTAGGCGAGAAACAATTCAAGAAATGGCAGCTGTGAGAAGTAGAAAGAAATAGAGGGGTTTGGCATGAAATTAAAAAGAATTGGGGCATGATGTAATTATGAGAAATGCCATTAGTATATAAGTAACCCTTGCTGAAAATTTTTTCAGCAAACACAACCCATTCAGTCGTGAAACACACAGAAACCGTGAGAGCAGAATAGGGCAGCAGCTGTTGGCGTGAGGAGCTTCCAGAAACGAGCAGAACCAAAAGAGATTAAGAGCAAAAGTGAAAGGCCAGAAGAAGAGAAGAAGAAGGAACGAAAAGGAGAAGAAAACCAGCAACTTGGACGTGCCTAACCAGCAGCAGTAGAAGCAGAACCGAAACTGAAACGAAAATCAGGACAGCAATGGAGCTGGGCGCCAAACCAGAAAATTAGAAGAAGAAGCAACCATTCCAACCCTTTTAGACCTCAAATACACCTCCCTAAGACCTCTCCCAAGTCCCTCTCACTCCTCTAAACAAAGATCAAGTGAGATATTCTCTTACTTTTCTTGTTATTTGCTGAAATTTGAAGTAGTGCACTACTGGAAATTTTCTATGCATAATTTTTTTAGTTGTGTTGGTGTTCTACACTTCAATTAAGTGTGGAACCCTAACTAGATGATGATGAACTTTAAATAACATGTTGTTGGGTGTAAATGGTAGCTTAGGGTTTTATTTATGGCTGCAACATATTTGATTTAAGTGGAAACAAAATCAACTCTCACACACACACCAACTAGTTGATGAAAGTTTTGAGTGAATTGTTAGTGTTCAAATGAACAATTAATATTTATGTGTGTGTTATGACTATATTAGACAGTAAATAAGCTCTGAAATTTAGAGGTTTTGAACCCAAGTTTGAGCATAAAAATGATTAGAAAAACATATGAAAGCATATAGGAATGATAGAAGTTCAATAGAATTAGTTTTAACAATTTTGGCAATCCCGAGCTGAATTTTTAGTTAGAGAAGACCTGACCATATTTGGCTTATTTAGGGGTGTTTTACACCTCAAATGATGCCTAGGAACCATAGAAAACCATAGATTTTGGAACGGATCGAATACGATAAAAATTGTGCAAGTTATGCACAATATAGTGTCATTAGAGCTCTTAGAAGTGAAATGGTTAGTTTAATGCAAATTTTATAGCACCAAATGAGTTTAGTTAGTCATTATAAGTTAAATGAAGCTTAGTTATGGAATAAAATCTAGCGTCGCTAATCCGAAACCAAGAGTTTACAAAACGTGCATTAAATTGCGCCCGAAAGTGTCCAAAACAGATGTTTTCCGTAGATTTGACATAGCAAACGATAATATTTCTCAATGAAATTTGTCATGTGATTAGAATGTGATATAAGTGAGCCATAGGAAAAAGAACAAAGAAAAACGGAGCCCCGAGCAGCAGGTTATCGTCTGTTCTGTCAAGGGCTATCCATTTTAAATAAAATTGTGAATTTTCGTTTTAAGCCTCCGACGAGTAAACGGACCGTGTGGGGATATCCCTAGGGGTCCAAAACTAAAACTTTTACACAAAAATCGGGATTAGAGAGTCTCGGTTGAGTAGAAACAAGTTAGGAGGATATATAGAGAAAAATGGTCTTAGTTGAGATTCTTGACCTTATAGTTGAGAATTGAGTTTTGTTATTAATAATGATGAGAAAATATTGTGTAGGTGACGAATCTCGTCAAGACGCTTGACACGGAGTGACGCGGCTTCGAGGTAAGTGGTTCGCCACTTGAGAGCTTTTAGAATTTTCATGCCAATTCTTGATTTTGTTGAATAAATGTGATAGCTAAGTAATGAAGCAAATTGAAAATAATATATAATGATATAGTTAAAGTTAAGCGTATGGGTTCCTATGAAATCCATATGTTTCTAGAAAATAATAATGAGTTGCATGTAGAGAAAATGGAATAAGAAAGTTTTCAAGATTTTCAAACTAGTGAGTTTGTGCTTTTGCACTTAAAGAAAAGTAATGTGAAAACCCATGTGTATGCTTTAGGAGTCATAAGATTTAGCGTTACGTGACGATGCAGAGAATTTCGTCCATAATCGCTCAGTGTAAAAGAAAAGTATAGCGCTACGTTGCGATGCCGATAATTCCGCACGTAGTTGGTTAGTTAATAGTTAGCGCTACGAAGCGATGCAGTAAATTCCGCTCGTAGTCGTCTAGAGATTTAGCGCTACGCTTGCGATGCAGAGAATCCCTCATCGAAGTTGCTCAATGAATAGATATAGCGCCCTACGTACGATGCAGTAAATTCCGTAGCGTAGCGGTTGAGATACATTAGTAAGCTTCACGTTGGCGTTAGTTATAATAGCCCGTGATGGTTAGAACGAGTCAAGGATACACATGGAAGAATTTAAAGAAGTTGTAAAACTTGAGTAAATAATGAATTCTTAGGTTGGTGTATGTGATATTATATATCCTTATTGCACTAACCCCTTGTTTATTTTGTAGCTCATTTGTTTTTATTGCGTGCCGTCGTCGGACGAGATCGAGATCTTTAGTTTGCATATACATTGATAGGTGGGCGATAGCGCAAAACATGTGTATATATATTTTTGTATATGTATTTAACCTATTAACTTTTGAATTACATTGATGTTGAATTTGTAAGTTGTAAATATAATCATGCATTCTATATATATAGTTCATATATGTACATGTTGAATTCGAATTCATTGTTTATGCTTATGAAATGGTGATGATTGATGCATGATTGAGAATAAAGAAGTTGGGAGATGTTCAGAAATAGTCGAAGTGTCATTTTCCTTACAGGTTAAATTTTGGTTTTATAAAAAACGCAGCCGTTATGCTGCTGAAATTTTTATAAAATGAATTTGAAATAGAATCAAAGAAAGTATTTAACACTCCCAACCAGTTACGATAAAATTTCAAATCACTAAGTTTTAACGAGTAAACCGGAACAGAAAGTTAGGGTTTGCTTCCCGGATGTCTTCTATCCGACGAGTCGGTTTTGAGGAGTCCGTTAAAGTGCCCGGCAGGATCCTCCAGACGAGAGCTTAGATAAGGTCTGGGAAGGGTCTTGTAAGTGGTGGCAGGAGTTGGAGTTGATTGAGGAGCAGGTGCACCTTCTCTCTGGACAGGAATTTCGAGAACGGAAGGAAGCTCGAGCTCTTCCAGGCTCGATATGTCATTCTCACTATCAATCAATGGAGAATCTTCGTGGGGAGCGAGGCCATGAGCCTGTAGAAGGGCAATATCAAATTTACTACTAACGCTCACTCCACCTGAATTTGTGAACACCTCGAGAGCCCTTTTCTCCTCTCTGTTGAAAGGAGACTTGTCCATTTTCAACTCTGCAAAGTAAAATGTTAACAAAAAAAAATTATATTTATATATATATATATATTTAGCTCGCTAAAGATTCCTCTCTGCATACCTGGGCTTAGGACAAAGCTGAAGTTTTTAAGACCTGCAAGAGAAGGGCATGAGACAAAAAACCACTTCGTCTTGTATGCCCCTACGTTGGATTTGCCTTTAGCACCTCCTTGGGGCAAGAGGCTCTTGTACTCAGATGGACGAGCTGCGAGATAATGAATGTCATCTCGCTTACCATCCTTTGAAACGCTCAAAGTTTTGATGTTGTAGAGGTGTTGGATAATTTTTGGAGTTGGAGGAGGAAGATTGTTTATGAGAAAAGCCAAGGTTAACGAGGTCAGCTGCGAGTAAGAGTTCGGCGTCAACTGGAATGGCGCAAGCTTGACCGTGTTCAAGAACTCGATTAAGTAAGGATGAATGGGGAACCTTAGCCCGTGCTCCAGATGCTGGATACTGAAAATGATGTATCCCCAAGGAGGATAAGCTGCATGGCTTGCTGGAACAGGTGCCATTGCACGACAGCCTCTAGGGATATGGAATTGAAAGGCGAGTCCCAGCACCTCGAAAAGATCTACTGAAGATGAATGATGATCAAACACCTTGCGAGCTTCCCTCTCCTCTTAGGCTTGCCGCTCCTCCTGAGCTCGCCGACGAGCTGCTTCGGAGACGACCCGAGCTTCAACTTGCTCTTCGCTTTGAGTTGCCTCATTAACATTGCGAGCTCCACTTGAAGACATCTATACCAAGAGGGTATGATTAGGTCGCAATGAGCAGATTGTTAAAATGCTAAATTTTTCTAAGTTTCCTAGTTCGGAGATCGCTCATACAGTGGGGGGCTCAACCTATGAAGAAACGACCTACAAGCTAGAAGTCTACATATATTTAATCCAACAGTTTGCATGCATAACAAGCCACAAACAGTAATTAGGTCGCAAACAAACATGTTATAGGATCAAATCAACAAAAGTTGAAAAGTCGTGTTCAGCAAGAAACTTAGAGTAGCAAAGACTCAACATCAAGAACACAATGCATTCAAACTCATCTCAAGCATAGAAAGCAAAATGCAACATCAACGCGACAAAAATAAATCAAAAACGGAAAGTTTGAAGTTAGAAAACAGAAACTCACCGTGAATCTTTGGTGAAAATGGTAAAAAATGGTGATTGGAAGTGAAGTTTTCGTGAAGAACTGGTGAAATGCGTAGCAACAAAGACTTTGGTGGTTGGAAGAAAATGATAGGTGAATAGGAAAGCAAAGGGCTCCACTAGTTTATATAGGTGGATGAGCTCGAGTCCTAGCCGTTCAATCTGAGCGCTCTATAACCGCCTTGGATTTGATGATGCAGCACGAGGTACGGCTTTTTAATCATGCAGCCGTCAGTTGAAAGAGAGAATTAAATGCACGTGCACGAGACGTGC
Source organism: Litchi chinensis (assembly GCA_019925255.1). Lineage (NCBI taxonomy): Eukaryota > Viridiplantae > Streptophyta > Magnoliopsida > Sapindales > Sapindaceae > Litchi > Litchi chinensis. Next base: position 24,046,166 of record CM034461.1, on the reverse strand, counting down.
CAGCATCGATTCAGTTACAGTTCAAATGACCTCCACGTGACGGCCCGATGTGACAGAATTTGAAAGGGAGCGAAAACGGTAATTCAAGTTGGCTTACTAAAGAAGCTAGCTTTTACCAGCGAGCTCAAGCTCCCAATTCGTAGAACGAACTAAAAGCTGGGGGGCTGATGTTATGTGTATTTTCTAGGCTCACCAAATGGGCTGGTAAAAGCCTGATAAAAGCCAATCAAGACAACCCAAATGCAAAGGCCCAACAGATAAGGCTCGGTTATCAACTCTAAGCCCAATGAGCTCTTCAACTCGCATCAGCAAGCTCGTTTCACAGCCTAGCTAGATTGTTGGATAGCTCGTTCTATGCATAGCTCGCTCATCAGCGAGGTCCAGCTCGAGGTAGGTCAAGACAGTATACAGCTCGCTCATTGACCAGTCGATGCAGAATCTTTTAGAATAGGCAGTTACCCAATCCAATCGTGATTCTCTCACCAAAAACAGAAGTTAATTCAAATTCAAATTCAATCAACGTGATCTCGAGATACTCGGGGCAGTTTCCTGATTCTGCTCCAACCAATTAGGAAGTGTATTTATTAGGAAATTCTTTACCTATTTTAATTCTTCCAAAACTGTAACATATCTCCTCTATAAATAGAGGATGAATCCATTGTAACAGGGATGAAACACCAGAAATACTATACTGTCACTCTGCTGAAATATTGAGAGACAGTTGTGGACGTAGGCATAATTGGCTGAACCACGTAAAACCTTTGTGTTGTTTCTGTTCTTGACCTTCTATCTCCTATTTGTTCTTGGTTTTTATGTTTTTTTACATTGATTGCAGGTATTGGGCATTGAATTCTCGTCGGTCAAAAAATCACGTTGATAGTAATGATTAATAAAATTCTCGGGAAAGTCTAAACGGGTAAGTTAAGTTCTGATAAATTTTCAGATGGACCAAATATGGTTCGAATGATAAATGGAATTCTAGTATACTTCCCGCTAAGTTCGAGGATGATTTTTATTTGCGAAACGATAAAATAATTTACATCGGTTGGATTCGGATAGGTAATCAAATTCTAATAAAATTTTTGGATGTGAAATTAGGTTATAATAAAATGTTAAGATAGACCCGAGACGATTCCGAATACGAGAAAGGTATTTTAGAAAATTGAAAATGACAAGATCCAACCCAGACTCTCCCTGATCTCTAATTTGGAGGGTCCCGCCGGACACTCCAATGGACTCCTCTCAATCCGACTTGTCGGAATGGAGAGACCCGCGGAGCGAACCCCTTAATCTTTCTCGATTTTCTTAACTCAACTCAATTGTACTATTTACTTTTGGAAATAAGTTGAGTGGATAAAATTTTTTCGCAATTTCATTTCAAAAACGATTTTAAAAAAATTTCGGCAGCATAACAGCTGCATTTTTTATAATTCCAAAATTTTTACCTACAATAAAACACACTTTGACTATGTATTCATTTTCTCCCAACTTCGTTTATCCACAAACATGCATTGTCACACACTTTACACAATCAATATGTGTAAACACATACTAGAATAGGTATATATACACCATGCATGAAAATTCAAGACAATTTACTATCATATCTACATATATACAATTCCCAAAATGCGAGATGTCATAGTTATCATATAATACAAATCCATATACATGCTTTATACAAGCCTATCTCATAACTTGCCCACCTATATATATGTAAAATAAAATGTTGTCGTCCCGTCCAACAGTAGCACTCAATGGAATGTAAATGAGCTACACAACAAATAAACAAGTTAGTGTAAAAGGTAATATAATATACCATGTACTAATGTAGCAATTTACAAACTTATTCATCCTTATAAATTTCAAATCTTACTATTTTCTTTCAAAAACCCCAATGTATAACCTTAAAACACTCTAACCATCACGAGCGATTATAAGTAACGTCAACGTGAAGCTACTGAGGTATTTCGACCACTACATTACGGAATTTATTGCATCGCAACGTAGGGTGATAAATCTCATATGTGAGCGACTACAACGCGGAATTTTCTACATCGTAATTATAGTGCTAAAACTCTGGGCGACTATGAGCGGAATATACTGCATCGCTATGTAGTGTCAAACTGTAAAATAACCAACTATGTGTGGAATTGTCTGCATCGCAACGTAGCGCTATACTTTCTGGGAAAACTGACCAACTACGGATGAAATTTTCTATGTCGTCACGTAGTGCTAATTTCTCTATGATTTGAGCGACTATGGACGGAATTTTCTATATCGTCACATAGCGCTAAATCTCATATGGTCTTAAGGCATACACATGGGTTTTTAAAACTAACTCATCAAGTGCAAAAGCACAAAACCAACTATTTTTGGAACTTTTAAAAACTCTCTTAATTCAACTCTTTTTAGAATAATTTAATATTGATTTTAATCACTTTATGGATTCCATAAGAACCCACATACTCAAAACTTGAACTTTGATATTGGAAAATCATTTTTGTTTTCACTTAACAATTATATACAAAATTTAACACAAAGAAATGGAATTAAACATAAGTGATAATACACTTACCTTAAAGCCACGTAAGTCCGCGTCACACGTCTCGACGAGTCTCTCGAATTTCGCTCGCTTATTCGTCACCTACATGACAATTTCTTATTATCACTTGTGACAATCTCATAATTCAAACTTTAAAAATGACATTTCTAAAACAACTCTCTCTCCAATAACTACCATTTTTGCACTATAACTTCTTAACTTGTTTCTAACTCAACCGAGACTCTCTAATTTCGATTTTTTCATAAAAGTTTCAGTTTTGGACCCTTAGGGACACCCCCACGCTGTCCGCATATTTTCAAAGGCTCGGAACGAAAAATCAAAAATTTAAGTCTCTTTTGACATCCCAAAACGGAATGTAACGCGTAGGCCTGCTCAGGGCTCCATTTTCTTTCATTCTTTTTCCTATGGTCCTCTTATCTCACATTCTGGTCACCTATAAAATTTCGTTGAAAAATTCTATCGTTTGCTAGGTCAAATATAAGAAAAACGCCTTATTTCGGGTACTATTTGATGCACTTTTTCGCATCGGACGAGCGACAATGGTTTTTCTTTCGTATCTAAGGTTTTTTTACCTAATTATGATCAGCTAAATTCATTCCATGCATTAAAAATTGTATTTACATAGTTATTTCACTTAACGTCTCTCTAACGGCACTATTTTGGGCATAACTTGTGTAATTTTTATCAGAATCATTCCGTTCCAAAATCTATGGTTTTCTATGACTCATAGGCATGATTTGAGGTCTAGAACAACCTCAAATAAGTCAGACTTGTGCAGGTTGTCTCTATCCCATCGTTTGAGCTCGGGATTCCCAAATTACCCAAAACTACCTTTTTGACAACTCTATCATTTCCCTATGCTTTCCTACCCTTAATTATACTTAAATTTGAATTTATTTTCATCAAAACTCAGAGATTACCTACTGTTCTTCATGTCCTTAACACACACACATACTCATTCAAGAGTAGAATTTTTAAATTTTCACAAGACAATTTCTCTCAAGCTTTTTATCAAATAGCTAGTCTACTAGTTGTGTAACTTTTTAGTGCTTTAACTCTCTCCTTAAAATTGGTTATCCATGAACCCTAACTTAACATTGATACACAAGAACATGTCATTTAAACTTATATAACACTCACTTAGGGTTTTATACAAATTTTAAGTGTAAAACATCCAACACAATATACTACAACCATATAACTCTCATTAACCCAACTACCACAACAACTAACATCAAGATTGAGAGAAGAGATGATATCTCACCTTATTTCTTGTTTAGAATGGTGAGATTGACTTAGAAGAAACCCTAGAGAGGTGGTTTGAGGCTTGAAAGAATGGGTTTGGAAGCTATCTTCTTCTTCCCTCTCACTTTGCCACCCAAGTTCTTCTTATTTCTCCTCCTCTCTTCTTTGTCACGTTTCTGTTTTTTTTCTTTATTCCAGCAGCTGATCACTTTTTGCTCTCTTTGTCTCACACCACTTTCATGTTTCCTTAAAAAAAAAACTTGTCTAAGTGTTGTATATATATAAGTAACAATCTCTAAAATGACTTCCATGTCCCAATTGACTATTTGACTATTACTAATGACTCATTTTAATCCAATTAGAATTCTACTATTAATTCTACATAATACCTCCTCTAGTTTTTATTTTGGATTTAAACCTATTACCACTTATAATTTATCTCGTATTTATAAAAGACATTTTTACCCTTCTTTGATATTTTTCTCGTTAAATAAATTATCGGGTAATTCTATAACGATCGTTAATTCTCAATTTCTCGGTTTAGATTAGTAGTGACTATATTAATTATTCTAACTTCATACTCTAGCTTCTAACACTAGAACATTGAAAATCGAGACTAGGGGTTTACAGAAAAGCTTAAAAGTAATGCATGAAGTGGGACACTTGACATGAAAAGAAAGGAAGAGTGAATGCATGAAAGCCAAGTGTCAACAATAGGAGTTAAAACCTTAACAAGTGGCAAGAATTTATGCATCATATATAATGTGAAAATTTGATAAACAAATGAAAGAGAAACACAAACAAATGCAGTTGGCAATTGAGAGAGGACGAAGGAGTTTTCTGCCAAGAGAGAAAGAGAGCAGTTTGGTCGTGAAGATCCAAGAGTGCACCATGCTGTTTTGGTCGGTTCAAAAGCTAATTTTGAAGATTTTTCACACATGCAATAAGCAAAGCACAAGAAGCACACGATCAAACATTCAAGGGAAAAGTGCTTTCGGTTTTGAGAGGAGAAAGGGAGGAGTTTGATCGAGAGGTGAAGGAGCTAAAAACAGTAGCTATTTCGATGGTTCAAGATGCTATTTTTGAAGCATTTTTATCATATGCAAGAGAGACCTAACCAAGAAGCATTCGATCACACACTAAAAACATTAGAGGAAGAGAGATTTCTTTGCAAGTACTTTGTCGAGACCTACACAAAGGGGACAACAGCTTATTTCAACAATTTTGAAGTTGTTTTTGGGTGAAACTAACACATGCAAAGGTTGTCAATGAGATAGAAGCTATTCTCATCCATTCTAAGCAAGGTACAAGAGGTAAGCTTTTGTTTCCATGGATTTTATTGAAGAAATGGATGGATTTTGTGATAATATGCTTGAGTTTTAGGATTTGCAACTTCATTATTGTGGAGGTTGAAATGCATGTGGATTTGGTGATGAATTAAATGAGAAAATTTAAATGCATGTTGTTATGGTTTTGGTTAAAGGAAGAAATTAGGAGTTTAATGGAATTCAGTTGCATTTTCATGTGAATTTGTAGAACCCTGAATTTCACTTTCCTATGAGAAATAGTGATTTTCATATGAATAGTAGTTTTTGGGTGAAATGTAAATAGTGAATTTTTTAGTTCGACCCCGAAAAATCGAAAATTTTTGGAATAAGTAATAGAGCCTAATGAAACTGAAACAAAGTTGAGAGCAGTTTGTTTGAGTAGATTTTTAAGGTTCCGAAGACTAACTAATAAAAATACATTCGTTGAAAATGTTGTGAATTTTAGCGAGTTCAAAACCAACTGAATTTTTTCAAAGCATGAAATTAAAGGTTAAGACACTCAATTAGAGTATTACATGGTCAATTTGATGATAGGATGACTATGAAATATTTTTGAAATTTATTAGTGTTAAATGAGGAAGTGCAGAGACGTTCCCCAAACCGGAATGCTGCATCAATTTAGGGAACGTCTCTACACTTATCTCTACTTGGGTGGCTGGGTCCACTAGCTCCCATACCGAGTATGTCCCGCTGAGGTCACATATGTCCTGATCCTCGAACTTAACCCTGCAGTGAACCTGTTCACCTTCTGTTCTTCATTTTCTGCAATAAAAGGAACCAAACGGACCAACTCGGAGAATTTCTTCTCGTACTCTATCACTGTAAGGGTTCCCTGCTCAAACCGGAAGAACTTTCGATTTTTGCATCTTTATAGCTTTTAGGAAAGAACTTGTCTGTAAACTCTTTCTTAAAGTCGGTCAATGTGACTCTACCTAGGTGCACTCTCTGATGCGCTTTCCACTAGTCTTTTGCTCGATCCTTTAATAGGAAAGTAGAGAAGGTAATCATTTGCTCCTCTGAGCAACCCATAACCTGGAATATCTCCTCATTTGTCTCCAACCATGATAATGCTCGCTCGGGCTCCCGAGTCCCATCATATGGGTTGGCGCCTAGCTTACAGGCTCGCTCTATAGATACTCTTGTCTCCCGCGACTGCTGGAGGGCTGCTGCTAACATCTGTGTCATCTGCTCTATATTGCCAAAGGCTGGCTCTGATCGTGCAGGTTGTGATGGCTCTGGATGGGAGGAACTGGCTGGCACATTAACTGATTCCTCAACATGTTCTTCTTCTGATGGGGGTGCCTCTGCGGCAACCCTCCTAGTCTAGGGACGACCACGCTGCTGCATATCTATACTTTTATACCAAATAGGTATGAAAACCATAAGAGTTAGAACATTAGCAATGCATGGAATAACTTTGGAACTCATGCAATGCTCAAACTTTAAGCTTTATAACTTATGCAATGTTTCAAACTAAACTCTATATAAATGAGTTGTATAACTTATGCAATCTGATGTAAAATCTCATGAAATCTGGGAAAGTATAACTCATGAAATCTTAAGACAATTTCATGCATACAATAGCCTCATGCATAACTCATGCATAAAATAACTCAAATGTTTCTTTCGAACTTTATCTCAACTTTAAGAAAATCGGGCTCTGATACCAACTTGACAAGACCCAAACCAGAATCTCTCTAATCTCTTATCTGGAGGGTCTTGTCGGGCACTCCAACAGACTTTTCTTAACCTGACTTGTCGGATAGTAGAGATCCGCGAAGCGAACCACTTAATCTTGGCCGATTTCCTTAACTCAATTTAAAAGTATTATTTTCATTTTGTAAGCAATTTGGATGGGTGTAAATTTTTCGCATTTAATTTGAAGAAAATTTTGTAAAAATTTTGACAGTATAACGGTTATAGTTTTAAGGTTTCCAAATTTGCCTGCATAAAAGAAAACATTTCAAACTATTTTCAATCACCACTCAAACTTCTTTTATCCTCAAACATGCAATTTCATCATTTTTTTTCACAACAATCATGCATGCACCTATAGAGGAATATATATAGATATCGTATGTGAAAATCCACAACTACTTACAACATAATTTACAAATTTACAATCTCAAAATGCATGCTACCAAAATTTTAGTATGATACATGTATTTTCTCATTTCAATATATTCAAAATATAAACATGAGTTACATAAGCATTTGCCATTTATCGCCCACCTAAATTGTCCGATGACGGTTTCCTGAACGCAAAATCATTTGCAAAGACTCTTAGTAGAATATACACGCTACATGAAAGCAAAGGCATTAGTTCATTATATGAGGTAATATAAAGTATGATTATGTAGCGATTCATAAACTTAGTTAAATCTCAAATCTTTTGTTTAGAAAATTTTTCTTTCTTGAAACACTATGTATACCCTTAATGTACTCTAACCATCATGTGGCGATTTTCGATTGATGCCATGACAGGACCCGAACCAGACCTTCTATAGGCTCTTGTCTAGAGAATCCTACCGGGCACTTCAACGGACTTCCTGAACCTGACTCGTCAGATTAAAGAAACCCGAGAAGTGAACCCCCATACTTTCTTAGCCGGTTTACTCGTTTAACTTAAGAATTTGATTTTCTTAAAATAGTTGGGAGTGACAAAATTTTTCGCAATTTCATTTCAAAATGATTTTATAAAAATTTCGACAGCATAACGGCTGCATTTTTAACAAATCCAAAATTTTACCTGTAAGGAAATTACACTTCGACTATGTTTTCATTTCCTCCCAACTTCATTTATCCACAAACATGCAATATCATAACACATGTCACAATTAATAAGCATGGAATTATAATACAATGTATAAGTATAGATCTACATGAAAATCCATCACTAATCACAAAAAATATTTACAACTATACAATCCAAAATGCAAGTGTATTTCCAAATGTAATATAGTCAACCCATATACACGAATTTACACAAGCATCTTGCATGACTCGCCCACTTATATATATATGTAAAACAAAATGTCGTCGTCTCGTCCAACGGTAGCACTCAATGGAATGTAAATGAGCTACACAATAAATAAACAAGTTAGTGCAACAAAGCGATGTAATATACCATGTACTAATGTAACAATTTACAAACTTATTCATCCTTATAAATTTCAAAACTTAAATTTTCTTTCAAAAACCCCCATGTATACCCTTAAAACGCTCTAACCATCACAGGCGATTATAACTAACGCTAATGTAAAACTACTGACGTATCTCGACCACTACGTTACAGAATTTACTGCATCGCAATGTAGGGTGATAAATCTCATATGTGAGCGACTACAACGTGGAATTTTCTGCATCGCAATTGTAGTGCTAAAACTCTAGGCGATTACGAGCATAATTTTCTGCATCATAACATAGCGCTATACTTTCTAGGAAACTGAGCAACTACGGATGAAATTTTCTACGTCGTCGATAGTGCTAATTTCTCTCTAATCTGAGCGACTATGGACGGAATTTTCTGCATCGTCACGTAATGCTAAATCTCATATAATCTTAAGGTATATACATGGGTTTTTAAAACTACATTCATTAAGTGCAAAAGCCCAAAACTACATACTTTATAAACTTTGAAAATTCTCTTAATTCAACTTTTTAAAGAAAATAACTTATATTGATTTATATCACGTTATGGATTCCATAAAAACCCATATACTCAAAACTTGAACTATGATATTGGAAAATCATTTTCGTTCGCACTTAACACTTATATGAAATGTTTAACACAAAGAAATAAAATTAAACATAAGTGATAGCATACTTACCTCTAAGTCGCGCAAATCCGAATCAAGCGTCTAGACGAGTCTCTCGGACTTCGCTCGCTCGCTCATCACCTACATGACAATTTCTTATCATCACTAGTGACAATCTCATAACGCAACTTTAACTTTAAATTAACATTCTCCAATAACGACCCTTTTTACACTATAACTTCCCAACTTGTTTCTAACTCAATCGAGACTCTCTAATTGCAATTTCTTTATAAAATTTTCAATCTTGGACCCCTAGAGACATCCTTACGCAGTCTATATAATTTTTAGAGATCCGAAACGAAAAATCGAAAAATTTTTGCTTCTTTTGATACCCTAAAATAGAATGTAATGTAGCAACCTACTCGAGGCTCCATTTTTCTTCATTCTTTTTCATATGGTCCTCTTATCTCACATTCTATTCACACATCAAATGTCATCAAAAAATTCTATAGTTTGCTATGTCAAATCTAAGAAAAACGCTCTATTTCGGTCACTTTTTGATGCACTTTTTCACATCGGACGAGTGACGATGGTTTTTCTTTCATATCTAAGCTTCTTTTACTTAATTATGATCAACTAAATTCATTCCATGCAATAAAAATTACATTTACATAGTTATTTCACCTAACGTCTCTCTAACGGCACTATTTTGGACATAACTTGTGCAATTTTTATCGGAATCGATCCGTTTCAAAACCTATGATTTTCTATGACTCCTAGGCATCATTTGAGGTGTAGAACAACCCCATATATGTCAGACTTGTACAGGTTGTCTCTATCCCATGGTTTGAGCTCGGGATTCCTAAATTGCCCAAAACTATGCCTTTGACAATCCTATCACTTCTCTATGCTTTCCTAACCTTATTTATGCTTAAATTTGAGTTCAAATCAATCAAAACTCAAATGTTATCTACTGTTCTTCATGTCCTTAACACACCCACACACTCATTTTAGAGTAAGACTTTCAAGTTTTTACAAAACTATCTCTCACAACTTTTGTCAAATACTTAGAGTGTGTGAAAATCAATTTTGTTTCCACTTGTATCAAGGATATGGTAGCCCTTTTTATACAACCCTAACCTATCATTCACTCACAACAACTTGTCATTTAAGATTCTACAACAATCACTTCGGGTTTTACACAAATTTTAAGTGTAAAACCTCCAACACAATACACCACAACCATATAACTCTCATCTAACTTATACAACACCAACAAGAAATCAAGATGAAGAGAAGAGGTGATATCTCACCTTGTTTCTTGTTTAGAAGGGTGAGATTAACTTGGAAGAGGTCCTAGAGAAGTGGTTTGAAGCTTGGATGGTTGCTTGAATGGTTGTTTCTTCACCCTTTTCTTCTTACCGTTCAACTTGCTCCCTCACGTTTCTGTTCTGCTCTTCACGCCAGTTCTGTTTTGCTTCTTCTCTTGTTCTGCTCCTTTTTCACGGCTGGTCACTCACTTGTTCTCTATATTTCTCATGGCAACACTCTCTTCTTTGCTGAAAATTAGTCTAAGTGTGATAAATATATAACTAACAATTCAAAAATTCCTTCCATGTCCTCATTTCTGTTAATTTCAGTAGCTGATTTCTTTTTCTTCTTCTTATCTCACGCCCATTTACTTCACTTGTCTCTCAACTTCTTCTAAGTCATGGCAGCAAACATTCTTCTCTTTCTCGTTAAAAATTTAGGGAATGCAAACTTGTTCCTTGAATTGTTTTGACTATCATCCATATCTTTAACTAAATTTAATTAGTGATTAGCTATTTATTCTAAATACAACTCTTAAAATTCTCATTTGTGCACTCAATCATATTGTTGTTTATAATTTATCTCTTATCTGCGGATGGACTATTCTACCCTTTATTGACCTTTTCTTTATTAAATTAATTATGGTGCAATTCTAGAACGATCGTTCGCTCTTCGATGATTCGATTTAGATTAATATTAGCTAGATTTGTTATTTAAACTTTATAATCTAGTTTCTAACACTAGGAGGTTAAAGAAATCAAGACTAGGGGTTTACACGCCAACCGTGAAGTTGTTGAGATATCTCAGTCACTACAAGCGGAATTTACTGCATCGCCAACGTAGTGTGAGACAATCTCAAATCTGAGCAACTATAATGTGGAATTTTCTGCATCATCATTGCAGTGTTATGTATGAACTATACTCTGAGCGATTACAAGCGGAATTCTCTACATCGCAACGCAGTGCCAATAACAACTATGTGCGAAATTTTCTGCATCGCAACATAGTGCTTGATATTCTGAAAAACTGAGTAACTACAGACGGAATTTTCTGCATCACCGCGTAACGATAAATCTCATTTAAACAAAGGGTATATACATGGTTTTTCTAAAACTCTTTTCAAAACAATTTCATTTCAAAGACTCCTTTAAGATCCGATATAGGGATCATTTGTCAAATTTTAACTCATCATTTTTAAAAGAATTGGAAGTTACATAACTCATAATTGAAAATATAAATAAAGGAAATTGCAAGTGATAGAACATTTACTTTACCAAACGAGCTATACTCATCAACGAGCCTCCTGAGCTTTGCTGGCCTACTCGTCACCTGCACAACACGTTCTTATTTAAAATACACTACAATATGCTACACAAAACTACATACATTGCTTTCAACCTTAAAAACTCTTTACAATGCTCTTTTGACTACAACTTTCTCTATTAGATTCTAACTTAACTGAGGCTTTCTAATTACGATTTCTTTGTAAACGTTTAACTTATGCACCCTAGGAACATTCCCACGCAGTCCGTATAATTTTCAGAGGCCCAGAATGAAAAGTTAAAATTTTCAGATCCCCTAAAACAGAATACTGTTCACAGCCCATTTCGCGGGCTGTTTCACTTCCGTTTTTACTTGGATCATCTCCTTATCTCTCATGTAGGTCCCCCGTAAAATGGTTTCGAAAAATTTTAAGTACCAAGGGGTGAAACCTATGAAAAACACCTATTTTTCGACACTTTTTTATACACATTTTTGCATCACATATGCAATGATATCATTTCTTTTGTATCTAAGGTTCTTTTACTCAATTATGATCGAATACATTCATTTCATGCATCAAAGAATGCATTTTCACTCTCAACTCATCTTTACGATTACATAGGTGCATTATTTAAGCCATAACTTCCTTAATTTTTATCCAAAACTTTTCCTTCGAATTTCTATGGTTTGCTATGACATTTATGCATGTTTTGAGGTCTAAAACAACCTCAATTAAATTCAAATAGTGTAGGTCTCTATGCCCCTTTCAAGTATCTATTTTCTCATTCTACTATTATTTTAATCTTTACTAGATTGTATGGCATTATGCACACATATATATCCATTTTAATTGCCTTAATTCCTACTCACTCATGCATGTTTTTAGGACCCTAAATACATCATAAACACCAATAAAACACATGCATAAGCTACTGGCCTTCATCAAGCCGAAATGCACAAACATTCCCATCTAGTTTCCTTTGTCAATTCTAACTTCTCCTACATGCTTTTCTACATTAATTATGCATGATTTAGAGCTCAAAGAGAATAAAATACAATAGTATTCACACACTCTCCCTTTGGCCATGACTCACATACATGCACCCACATGTTGTTCTTTTCAATTTTTCAAGTTATACTTCTTTCAAATATTTCATCAAAAAAGTTATAGGCAACCTATTTAACTCCTTACTAGATTAAATCACAAGTTGAGGTTTCTACTACATAAACCCTAACATCTATTTTTATGCATGGCCTCTTGTATTTCAACTTTCCTTTTTACTCATTATGGTTCTACTATTGCTTTATATAAAAATCCACATCAATTTACACATCAAAACTAACCCAATCAACTAACACAATCATAAATCCAACTATCACTATGTCTAGACAAAGTCATGAAAATCTTACCTTATTTTTGCTTAAAGTTTGTTATTATTGCTTTAGTATACTAAGAATCTTGATTGGAAGCTTGAGAAATTGTTGGATTTGGCTTAGATCTCTTCTCCCTCCTTTTTCTCCTTATTGTCGTGCACCCCTCTCACTCTCTCTCAATTTCTTTTTGAAATTTTTCTAAGTGTTGGAAGACAACCCTTCTATATATAGGCATGAGTTTATATAATTGCCCTTGAAATTTGTTAGTTATTTACATACTATGCCATCATATGAAATTTAACTAAATGGTCTTCCAATTATGCATTAAATCATATCCTCCTCGCTACTTTTCTCAATTTTGTACAATTCATACACATAATTTATTCTATTCACTTTTCTACATAATATTCACTAAATTTATCATTCACCAATTTGCTCTTTTTTTATATTGATCTCTTTATTTGTAGAGAAAGACTATCTTACCCTTTATTGAATTTTCTTATTATAAATATTGACCATTCCTATATTCTAACTTCTAATGCTAGGGAATGAAATATTAAGAATGTTAGTGATGTGCTCTAGAACCAATCAACCTTAGGTTGTATTTATGGAAATTTCTTTTTAATAAAATGGCAACATTATTATTCAGTTTATATTCAACTGCGTAATAAAGTCCCTAGTACATATAACACAGTGTAAAGGAAATCATGAAAGAGTTCATGATATGAGATTCCTATTACATACAAATGTGTTTATACTTAAATATCCCTAGTCATAGTATTAATGAGACGGGACATCATTAGTATAGATAGACTAGCACGTGTTATACTCCTCGATTGGATCAAGCAGTAGTTCTCATAAGCTGATGGCATATGAGATGTCTAGAGTAAACATGTGGATGCTTGTTTAGAATGAGTACATTGGATGACCTGATTGTATGATGATCACATGGATAGTTTTATGTCTGTGATCTCATCTTAACATATCAGTAGGTGCAAGTATCCTTTGACATGAGATCTCCAAAGTACACTGAGTATCAACTGTCGTCCTTTAATGCCATTCCTTGTTGACTCGGAGAGTTGACTCGTAGGGTGGTACTTGAGTTCGACATGAGCTACTCGAGCGTAGTTGAGTGATCAATAAGGGATTCGTCACTTCTCATAGAAGAAGAAGATATCTTACAGCCTCTTGAGGAAATCGTTATTCCAGGAATCTCTGGCCAGAGTGATCGTACTTGTGGAAGAGTCTCCCAAGATACGTAATTAGGAATAACGGATTTCGGGAACAAGAACTAATAAATTCGGGCTAGACATGACTTAATCATTCTAGTGAGAGTTGACACATAGTCCATACTCATAACTGAATGAGATATGTTATGACGAAAGGATGAATTGCATGGTAACTGTTTATGGAAAGGTATTGTTCTAACCATGGACAATTCTGAGCACTTGGGTGGTTATGATGCATTGCTAGGTGCCTATCTTGATAAACTCGGAATCAATTAGTTGATTGGTGAATCAAGGATTAAATCAAAATGTTTAATTTAATCTAATCCTGTTATATGTATTTTCTAGACTCATTAAATGGGCTGGTAAAAGCCTAACTTAGGCCTAATAAAGTCAGTCCAAATGCAAAGGCCATCAGAAGAGGCCCAGATATCAACTCCAAGCCCTGTGGGCTCCACAGTCCGGCCCAGCAATCTCCTTAACTCGCAGTAACAAGCTCATTTCACAGCCAGGTTGTAGCTCATTCCATAGTCTGCTTTATTCACAACTCGCTTCTTAGAGAGGTCCAGCTCGAGGTCGCCATAAACGGTAGTTCGCCCAGAGCGCAATTAATGCAATATCTTCCAAAACAGGCAGTTACCTAGTTTGATCGTGATTTTCTTTCCAGATATAGAAGTTAATTCAAATTCGAATTCAGTCAACATTATCTCGGATTTAAAGGAGTAGCTTCCTGATTTTATTCAAACAGATTAGGAAGTGTAATTAATTCATGATTCTCTTCCTATTTTGTTGCTTCCTAAATTGTAACGATACTTCCCCTATAAATAGGGGTTAAAATCATTGTAAACACAGATTGAATATCATACTGTCACTCTGCAGAATTTAAGAGAGGCAACCGTGGACGTAGGCACACTTGTTAAACCACATTAAAAATCCTTTGTCTTCGTGTTTGGTTCTTGGTTCTTTATTATTCATTGTCTTTTTCTCGATTTCTGTATTTTCTCACATTGATTGCAGGTATTGGGCATTGATTACTCGTCGACTGAATTTCAACGTCGATAAATCCTAATTCGATTAGGATTATAATTCATTCCAGGTTGCCAACGTGTTCAAATACCTAATGGGTCACACACTTAAGCAACTCGATGTACAATGTAAAATGACTATTCAATAGGATTTAATATATTAACATGATATGTTAATATTAATGGTGATAAAATAAAATAAAAGCCCATTTATTTTATTAGGATCAATTTAATTTAATTGGATTAAATTAAAATTGGACCTAAAACTAATGGGTTAGGAGAATTCCTAATGGGCTTAGATTGGGGTTTCATTTTTCTTTGCCCAATAGAAAGACTAGATTGTCTATAAATACCCATATGATGGGGTAGCAATAGTGAATCTATATTGAAAAAAAATTTTGGGCAAAACAAGAAACTCTCAACATCACCACATAGCCAACCACCTTGACTAGCACATAGGGTGTTCGTTCGGCTATCGCCATCTCCAATCGGGTTTTTTGAATATCGTGTTGCTGTGTGGATACCTTAGATGCGATTCTACACTTAGATCGCTAGTGGATTAGATCATACGAGAAGGGAAGGAGCTGCCAACGAAGGTATGGTTTCAATTAAACACCCTATGTATGTTTAATTGTTTTGGTTTTAAACTAATCTAGAGTGATCCAATTTGGGTTTTTGAGTTTTGTTTGCTATAAATTTTTGTTTTTCCGCTATGCTATGATGTATGAGATGCATACAAAAACCCCACAGTGGTATCAGAGCCTCTCTAGATTGATTTAAAATCAAGTTCTAAAACTGAAATAAAAAAAAATGATTTCTGGACCAGTTTTGATAATGACATTCGGCCACTGGAATTTTGTTAATATTTTAGGCTCGTTTAATTTCTGTATGTTGTTAACATATTAATGAACCAGCATATGAAATTTGGGATCAATCCGACATCATTTAGTCAGTCAAAAAAATCATACGGTATGAACCAGATACCGAAAACTGGGCAGAAAATTCTGCACATTGATTGTTTGTTATGGGCTGTTTTTAATATGAATTTTTTTTTTTTTTTTTTATTTTGATCTTTCAAAAACATGTTTATGATTTGTAAAAGTGTTTTAATGAATCATAACAGCCCGGTATAATTAGGTTTGAAGTGCTCAAATCAAAAACGGAATTGAAAATTGTTAATTGTTCATAATTTTCAATTATGGTCGGTTATCTATATTAAATGAATTTTAATAGAATTTAATCTCCTATTATGATAGGATTTAAGTATAATAAAAGAGTTTTATTGGAATTGAATTTTTCCTATATTAAATGAATTTTAATAGAATTTAATCTCCTATTATGATAGGATTTAAGTATAATAAAAGAGTTTTATTGGAATTGAATTTTCCTATATTAAATGAATTTTAATAGAATTTAATCTCCTATTATGATAGGATTTAAGTATAATAAAAGAGTTTTATTGGAATGAAATTTTCCTATATTAAATGAATTTTAATAGGTTTTAATCTCCTATTATGATAGGATTTAAGTCTAATAAAAGAGTTTTATTGGAATTAAATTTTCCTATATTAAATGAATTTTAATAGAATTTAATCTCCTATTATGATAGGATTTAAGTCTAATAAAAGAGTTTTATTGGAATTAAATTTTCTTACATTGGTTTTATCTTAATTAATGAGATTAATTTAAGAATAAATCATATGGATCCCATATTAAACAAAAGCCAAGCCCATGTCATTTATTTCAATTGTTGAAGTATAATTAAAATAAATGGTCGAAATCGTTTTTAATTATATCTTGTTAGAAATTGCTTCTTATTGTGTATGGATAGCAAGATGGTTAGATTATGGACTTGGCCCAATATGATTGAGCATTTGCATGGATTTTGATTTTGATCAAAATAGGGCTTGCGTGTCCTGTCTTCTCTCAAATTCTCTTTATATTTCTCTTCTCATCTTACTCCCCTCGAATGTAACTTGAGGTTTCTTATTAAATAAATGTAATAGTTATGTTTAGAAATAGATAAGATTAGGAATACGAAGAAGATGAAGACAGAATTGAAGAAGGGAAATATCCCTTTCATTCTTTGTAATTCATACATGACCTAGGTTTGACCTTTCAGTTACCCTGTGGCTCCGAGGAAATCGATATAGATAAAGTCCATAATCAACCATGTAATTTTATTACCATAATTATCTTGATGATGAATAAAGATAAATTATGCATGCTAGATGAGACTAAAAGGACAAAAACCTTTAATTAATATTAAGACTAACACCTTCCATTAATATAGGAAGAACTAGAGTTATCCTCGATGTTGGGTTGTTGGGTAAACTCAAGCCTGCTCTAGGTTAATATGTTCACAACCTATGGAATATGATTCCTGATTAATGGGCCGGTCTTAACTAAATACATGGGCTTGTTGGGCAAACCCAAGGCTTATGTATATCAGAGGTGAGATTGGGTCAATGTATATACGATATACACATATCAAGGATGTTGATAGCCCAATGTTTTAGTAGTTGCATTAAGATGCAATTGGTATGAGATACCTACCATTTGAAGTTAAGGGGACTTGTTGGGTAAACCCAAGGTCTTCCTTAATGAATGATGGATACTAACCCACTAGGAAAGCATCCAATGTGTTTTCCCGGATTAATAGTGAGGGCTATTAATTCGTAATAAAATAGTGGGAGTGTAATACTGACAGGACCCTTCCCAAACCTTATCTAAGCTCTCGTCTGGAGGATCCTGTCGAGCACTTCAACGGACTCCTTAGAACCGACTCATCGGACCGAAGACATCCGGAAAGCGAACCCTAACTTTCTATTCCGGTTTACTCGTTAAAACTTAGTGATTTGATTTTCTATGTAACTGGTTGGGAGGGATAAACTTTTTCTTTGATTCGATTTCTTATTCATTTTATAAAAATTTCGACAGCATAACGGTTGCGTTTTTTATAAACCAAAATTTTACCTGTAAAAAAAACAACACTTCAACTATTTCTGTAAACCTCCCAACTTCTTTATTCTCAATCATGCATCATTCATCACAGTTTCATAAGCATAAACAATTCATAAGATACATAAGTGCACCAAATGTATAAATGCAAGAATATTTATCACTTTTACAATCCCTACATCATTCAAATTCACAATATACACGATTAAATACATATACAAAATATATCCTAGCGTCTTGCGTGATTGCCCACCTATATATATATATAAGCAAAAGTCGGTCTCGTCCGGCAGTGGTACGAAATGAAAACAAACAAGCTACAAAACGAACAATAAGTTAGTGCGATAACATCATAGGATATCATATCACACATACTAACATACAATTTACAAGTCTTAAAATTTTCTTTAAAACTTTCCATGTATACTCTTGACTCGTTCTAACCATCACGGGCGATTTTAACTAACGCCAACGTGAAGCTTACTAATACATCTCAACCACTACGTTACGGAATTTACTGCATCGTACGTAGGGCGCTAAACTATTCACTGAGTAACTACAATGCGGAATTCTCACCATCGCAAATGTAGTGCTAAATCTCTAGACGACTACGAGCGGAATTTACTGCATCGCTTTATAGCGCTAACTGTCAACTAACCAACTACATGCGGAATTGTCTGCATCACAACGTAGCGCTATACTTTTCTATAAACTGAGCGATTACGGACGGAATTCTCTGCGTCGTCACGTAACGCTAAATCTCATAGCTTTTAAGGTGTATACATGGGTTTTATTATTAATTTTTCTAATACCAAAGCACAAAACTCTATAGTTTCAAAACCTCTAAATACTTTTCTACTTTCATTCTCTTTTAACAGCAACTGAGTATCAATTTCTATTCTTATATAGGATCCATAGGAACCTATACACTCACACTTTAATATTTATATAAGAAAGCATTCTCATTTTCTTTTATTACTTACTACTATATTTATGTTCAAACATCAAGCGATTTCATGAATTTGAAAAAGAAGTCAAGTGGCGAACCACTTATCTCAAGGCCGCGTCAAGCGTCTCGACGAGGCTCCTGGACGCCGCTCACACGCTCGTCACCTACACCACAAGTTCTCTTCATTACTATTAACAAAAACCTCCATTTCTCAACTATATGCTAGGAATTCCCAACTATGCCCAATTCTCTCTATATAGCTCCTAAATCGTTTCTAATTCAACCAAGACTCTCAAATCCCGATTTTTGTGGAAAATTTTTATTTTTGGACCCCTAGGGATATCCCCACACGGTCCGTTTACTTGTCGGAGACATAAAACGAAAAATCACAATTGTATTTAAACGGACAGCCCTTGACAGAACAGACGATAACCTACTGCTCGGGGCTCCTTTTTCCTTCGTTCTTTTTCCTACGGCTCACTCACATCACATTCTAGTCACACGACAAATTTCATTAAGAAATATTATCGTTTGCTATGTCAAATCTAAAGAAAACGTCTGTTTTGGACACTTTCGGGTGCGTTTTAGTGCACGTTTTGCAAACTCTTGGTTTCGGGTTAGCGACGCTAGTTTTTCTTCCACAACTAAGCTTCATTTAACTAATAATGACTAACTAAACTCATTTCATGTCATGAAAATTACATTAAGCTAGCCGTTTCACTTCTCAGAGCTCTAACGGCACTATTTTGTGCATAACTTGCACAATTTTTATCGGATTCGATCCGTTCAAAAACCTATGGTTTTCTATGGTTCCTAGACATCATTTGAGGTGTAGAACACCCCCATATAGGTCATTTTTGGTCAGGTCTTTTCTAGTTCAAAAATTCCATTCGGGATTGCAAAATTGTCAAATTTGCTCTATTGATCTCTACATGCCTCTCTATGCTTTTCTATGCTTTTTCATGCCAAATTTTGAGTTCAAAACCATATAAACTCAAGGATATCTACTGCTCTTCAAGTCCTTAACACTCACATAAATATAACTTTGTCATCCAAGGCTCTCAAACTCACTCACACTTTTTTTCAAATAGGTGGAGTGTGAGAAAAACTGATTTTCGTCTCTATTGTGAGCAAGGATATGACAGCCCATATTTACACTCCTAAACTATCATTAACATACAACAACTCAACATTTAAGTCCCTACATCAATCACTTAGGGTTCTACACAAATTTCAAGCATAAACTTTCAACACAAGGCATAAAATTCTGCACAAAAATTTCAGCATCCTACTTCTGTAAATTTCAGCAAATAACAAGAAAAGTAAGAGGATATCTCAATTGATCTTAGTTTAGAGAGTTGAGAGAGACTTGGGAGAGGCCTTAGAGAAGAGGATTCAAGGCTTGAATGGGCTGGATGATTGCTTCTTCTCCCACTTTTCTGGTCTGGCGTCCAGACCCCTGCAGAGCTGTCTTCACTTTCCTGGTTCGTTTCTGCTCTTGCTGTTGCTGTTGGTTGCTTCCTCTTATGCACGACCAGCTGCTGTTCTTCTTCTCCTTTTCGTGCCTCCTTCTTCTCTTCTTCTGGCCTTTCTCTTCTGTTGTTGGTCTCTTCGGTTCTGCACCTGTTCTTGCTCGCTGAATCTGTTTTGTTTTGCTGCAGCAGGGGTCTTCTCTTCGGTTCTCGCAGCTTCTTCTGATGTTGCTCGACTGAATGGCTTTGGTTTGCTGAAAAATATCAGCTAAGTCTTGTATTTATAGACTCCACCATTAAAAAATTGCATTTCTTGCATTCATCTTTTTCAATTCACAAAAATCATTCTCTTGTTTTACTTAATTGCTACTACATCCTTCATCCTTTATTGGTTTGAAGGTTTTGCTTCTATTTAATTTGTTGGGCTATCACTTAAACTTATTCAATCACTTAGTAACACTTTATTACTTATATTTATTTATGTAATGAAGTTCTAACTTTAGAACTTGTCTACTTGTCAATTTATATATATATATTTCTTATTTGTGGAAATCTAACTTTCCTCTTATCTAATTTTATTTTCTTTGATAGTTTTTACTTTTAATTGATTGGTTTATATATCTCATAAACATCTTATGGGATGTCAAGTTTTTCTCTTGATCACTTGATTCTCTCTTTTTAATCGAATTTTAATTCGATTATCATTTACTAACATCTTGGATTTATTGACTTAGATTTTCATTGGGACGTTACTAAACTTTTTAATACGACGAATTTTGTCGTATTCTAAATGAATAAATTTCGGAGGCTATGAAATTAAATTAATTAAACGTAGAGAGTTATATTTTATCTCTCTAACTTAATTTCTAACGTTGGGACTTTAGAAGTCGGGGCTAGGGGATTACAATTTCTTCCCCTCTTATAAAAATTCGTCCTTGAAATTCAAATTGCATACCTCATACAAACAACTAAGGATATTGGGCACGCATCTGTGCTTCGGGCTCCTATGTAGCCTCTTCTGACCCGTGATTTTGCCATAGCATCTTCACTAGCGGAATCACCTTGCTACGCAGCACTTGATCTCTACGATCTAGGATCTCTACTGGATGCTCCTCGTAGGTCAAGTTTTCCTTCAACTGAACTGGTTGCTCTTGCAGAATGTGAGAAGGATTAGCTATGTACTTGCGTAACATAGAGATGTGGAACACATCATGGATGTTGGCTAACTCTGATGGTAGCCTCAATCGATAAGCCACTTCACCCACTTTGTCTACTATCTCATAGGGGCCTATGTATCGTGGGCTAAACTTTCCACACTTTTCGAATCTCAGAATTCCTTTCCAAGGTGAGACTCGTAGGAACACTGGATCACCTACTTCAAATTTTAAATCTCTTCTTCGATTGTCCGCATAGCTTTTCTGTCTGTCGCTTGCTATCTTCAACCGCTCTCTGATCATATTCACTTTCTCGGTTGTATCTTGGACAATCTCTGGGCCAATTAATCTTCTCTTCCCCACTTCGTCCCAACAGACTGGGGTCCTACACTTTCTGCCATACAATGCCTCATATGGGGCCATACCGATACTTGACTGATAGCTATTGTTGTAAGCAAACTCTATCAATGCTAGATAATTATCCCAGCTCCCTTTAAACTCCATCACACAGGCTCTCAACATATCTTCGAGAGTCTGGATGGTTCTCTCTGATTGGCCATCTGTCTGTGGGTGAAAAGCCGTACTGAAATGTAACCTGGTGCCCATAGCATCTTGTAGCTTCGGCCAGAATCGAGAAGTGAAGCGAGAATCTCTGTCTGATACAATGGACACAGGTGCGTCATGCAGCCTCACAATCTCGTCTACATATAATTGTGCATATCTCTCCAGGGAATAGGTATTATTAACAGTAATGAAGTGGGTTGACTTCAGCAATCTATCCACGATAACCCAAATGGCATCATGTCCACGCTGTGTCCTGGGAAGTCCCGTCACGAAATCCATTGTGATCCTTTCCCATTTTCACTCAGGAATGGATAAAGGCTGTAGTAAACCTGCGGTTTCTGATGCTCAATCTTGATTTGTTGACAAGTTAGGCACTTGGATACAAACTCTGCTATCTCTTTTTTCATACCCTTCCACCAGTAGTGGTCTTTCAGAGTCTGATACATCTTCGTACTCCCTGGATGCAAAGCATATGCAGAGGAGTGTGCCTCTTCCATGATTTCTTTCTTCAACTCTACTACATCTGGGACACATAGTCTCTGGCCCAATACTAGCGTTCCATCATTTCGCAAAGTGAAGCTACTCTGCTGTCCAGCCTCTATCTTGCTTCTCAATTTCATCAAGTACTGACCATGAGCTTGTAAGTCTCTAACTCTATCTACTAACACTGGCCGAACATGGAAAGCTACTACTAGAGCTCCTGATTCTATTGTCTCTAAACTGACCCTCATAGATCTCAACTCTACTAGCATCTGCAAGTACTCTGCTTTAAGCTGGGCTACGGAACCAGAGGGTTTCCTGCTTAGCGCATTTGCTACTATATTTGCCTTGCTTAGGTGGTATTCAATGGTACAGTTATAGTCTTTAATAAGCTCTATCCACCTTCTCTGTCTCATGTTCAAGTCTTTCTGCGTGAACAAGTACTGTAGGCTCTTGTGATCAGTGAAGATCCTGCAAGGTACTCCGTAGAGATAGTTTCGCTATATTCTCAAAGCGAACACTACAACTGCTAACTCTAAGTCATGTGTTGGATAATTCACTCCATGCTTCTTTAATTGCCTTGACGCATTAGTTATTGCTCTATCATGCTGCATCAACACACAACCTAAACCTTGCCTGGAGGCATCACAATACACTTTAAATCCTTCACTTCCTGAGGGAAGTGTAAGCACTGGTGTTGTAGTCAGCCTTTGCTTTAACTTATCAAAACTGCTCTGACAGGCTTCTGACCAGATGAACTTCTCTTCTTTTCTTGTTAACTTGGTCAGTGGAGTAGCTATCTTAGAAAATCCTTCTACAATTTTCTGTAATACCTAGCTAAACCTAAGAAGCTTCTGACTTCTGTTACACTCGTGGGTGGCTTCCAATTTACAATAGCTTCTATCTTCTGGAGATCTACTGAAATACCCTCTGTCGATACTACATGTCCCAGAAATGCCACGCGATCTAGCCAAAACTGACACTTGCTAAACTTTGCATAAAGTTGATGCTCTCTTAGAGTCTGCAATACAATCCTCAAGTGCTCTGCATGTTCCTCTCTACTACTTGAATACACTAGGATGTCATCAATGACAACTATGACAAACTTGTCTAAATATGATCTAAAGACACGGTTCATCAGATCCATAAAGGCTGCTGGGGCATTGGTTAAGCCGAATGGCATCACCAAGAACTCATAATGCCCATATTTAGTTCTGAAGGCTGTCTTGGGAACATCCTCCCTTTGCACTTTCAATTCTTTTAGCTCAGCTGGTGTCATCCGATATAGAGCTATAGAGATGGGCTCTGTGCCTGGTGCTAGCTAAATCTCGAACTCGATCTCTCTATTCGAAGTAGTCCTGGAAGGTCCTTGGGAAATACATCAGAAAACTCGTTCACCATAGGAACTTCTGTCATTTGTAACTCAGTACTGCCAGCTTCTATGGCATACACCAAGTACCCTTGCATGCTTTATGGAGCATTTTGTGTGCTCGAATCACACTTACTAAACTTGTAGAGAGTATTTTTCGCTCTCCACAAAAGATCACATCTGGTTCCCCAGACTTGCTGAACTGAACCTCTTTTCTATAGCAATCTACAGTCTCGCGATGCTTGGATAACCAATCCATGCCCAAAATGATGTCAAAGTCATGAATATCGAGTACTATTAAATTAGCCTCGAACTCATGACTTGCTATCGTCACTTTACTTCTCATATAAACTCTATCCGTAATAAGCGAATTACCTGTGGGAAGTGACACTACCATGCTACACTTGGTCGGACTCAACTCTATCCCGACTCTATCTATGAACTCTCGAGAAATAAAAGAATGGGTGGCTCCTGGGTCCACCAATATATGAGCATCAATATCAAATAAAGAGATGGTACCTATGACCACATCTGGTGTAGCATCTGCCGCCTGTTGGGTCACTGTATATACTCTGACGGCCTGACTGCGGGGTCTACCTGTCGGTGCTCTGGGAGGTCTACTAGGCTGTCCTCTGGGGGGTATGCCTCTACCTGCTCCGCCACTAGGTTGCCCCTGGATGGCTAATCTGGCCTCAGATGAACTCGACGTCACTGCATTGGGACAGTCTCTCATAAAGTGGCCCTTCTGTCCACACCTGAAACATTCGGTCTTGCCCTTAAGGCACTCACCATGGTGTAACCGGCCACATCTAGCGCACAATGGTCGGCTCCTCCAACTCTGTTGGCTCCTAGGCCTTGCCGATGACTGAATTGAGCTCTGACTCGTCGGAGGTCTCTGGCTTTGCTGCCGACTCTGTGACCATACTGGGTGCTGACCACTCTTGGGCACTTTGCTGGACTCTCCCTGATGGCTACCGGTCCAGCTCAGCTTCTGACTGAATGATGACTTTGACTTCAAAGCGGTCTGTGCGCTCTGCTCTACTCTGGTGGCTGCCTCCACCAGCTGTCCATATCTCGTATATTCTAAGGACGTCACAATAGTCCTGATTGAGGGATTTAAGCCTGCCATAAATCTGCCGACTTTCTGTTCTTCATTCTCCGCAATGTAAGGAACTAGACGAACTAGTTCGGAGAACCTCTTTTCATATTCTGTCACTGTAAAGTCCCCCTGGTCTAACCTATAAAACTCTTCAATCTTAGCATCTCTAAAACTTTCGGGAAAAACTTATCTGTAAACTCTTTCTTGAACTCTTCCCAAGATGTCCTGGTAGGATGCGCTCTCTGATGCGCCTTCCACCAATCTTTGGCTTGGTCCTTTAACAGGAAAGCTGAGAAGGTGACCATCTGATCTTCTGTGCATCTCATGGCCCGGAATATTTCTTCGTTTGTCTCTAGCCATGACCATGCTCTCTCGGGATCCCAGTCCCGTCATAGGCTTTGCGCCTAATTTACGGGCGCGCTCTGAAGTCACCCCGTTCTCCCTTGCTTGCTGAAGGACTACGGCGAGCATCTAGGCCATCTGTTCCATTTGCCCTGGAATAGGTCCTGGGGCAGGCTCTGATCTGACTGACAGTGACGGCCCAGGGTGTGAGGAACTAGCGGGCACATTGACGGACTTGTCAACCTGTTCTCTATCTGGTGTGGGTGCCTCTGCGGCGGCCTGTCTCGTCCTCGGACGATCTGACGCTGCATAGCTAAATGTATACTAGTACACTAATAGCCACAAAATCAAGGATTTCAAGTTTTAGCAAACTAACTCAATAAAATCTGGCATGATACTTTCATGCAATATTAATTTAAACTCTTCTGCATAAACTTTTACTTAGCAACTTGCTTCGAAGCATATTCATAATATGCTGAATTTAATTACTATAACTTATACTTTAACTTATGCAATCAATGACAGCATAACATCTCAAAATCTTTAAAAGAATGCATGCACATAATAACTTCGTGCCTTAAGCATAACTAGCACACAATTTGTGCGGAATAGTTCAAACTTTTTTCTGAAAACTTTTTCTTAATTGAACGAGAACCGGGCTCTGATACCAACTTGACAATCACGTAGCCGCTATCTTCGGCCCCGGGCTTCAAGTGGTACCTCTAAACAGATTTTAAGCGCGTCCTCTCGGCTGGCGCAACTGACGCTGGTGGCTAGCCAGCCAGGCCATGTCAGGGTAAGAGCCAATGCTTCGCCCGCTATCTCGCATTGTGAGAACCCCTGATCATGGGCCGAATTTATAGCCATCGTCTCGGCCATAGCCAACCTGCTCTGATACCAACTTGACAGGACCCTTCCCAAACCTTATCTAAGCTCTCGTCTGAAGGATCCTGTCGGGCACTTCAACGAACTCCTCAAAACCGACTCGTCGGATCGAAAACATCCGGGAAGCGAACCCTAACTTTCTATTTCGGTTTACTCGTTAAAACTTAGTGATTTGATTTTCTCTGTAACTGGTTGGGAGGGATAAACTTTTTTTTTGATTCGATTTCTTATTCATTTTATAAAATTTTCGACAGCGTAATGGCTGCGTTTTTTATAAACCAAAATTTTACCTGTCAAGAAAACAACACTTCAACTATTTCTGTAAACCTCCCAACTTCTTTATTCTCAATCATGCATCATTCATCACAGTTTCATAAGCATAAACAATTCATAAGATACATAAGTGCACCAAATGTATAAATGCAAGAATATTTATCAATTTTACAATCCCTACATCATTCAAATTCACAATATACACGATTAAATACATATACAAAATATATCCCAGCGTCTTGCGTGATTGCCCACCTATAGATATATATATAAGCAAAAGTCGGTCTCGTCCGGCGGTGGTACGAAATGAAAACAAACAAGCTACAAAACGAACAATAAGTTAGTGCGATAACATTATAGGATATCATATCACGCATACTAACATACAATTTACAAGTCTTAAAATTTTCTTTAAAACTCTCCATGTATACCCTTGACTCGTTCTAACCATCACGGGCGATTTTAACTAACGCCAACGTGAAGCTTACTAATGCATCTCAACCACTACGTTACGGAATTTACTGCATCGTACGTAGGGCGCTAAACTATTCACTGAGCAACTACAATGCGGAATTCTCTGCATCGCAAATGTAGTGCTAAATCTCTAGACGACTACGAGCGAAATTTACTGCATCGCTTCATAGCGCTAACTGTCAACTAACCAACTACGTGCGGAATTGTCTACATCGCAACGTAGCGCTATACTTTTCTATAAACTAAGCGATTACGGACGGAATTCTCTATGTCGTCACGTAACGCTAAATCTCATAGCTTTTAAGGTGTATACATGGGTTTTATTATTAATTTTTCTAGTGCCAAAGCACAAAACTCTATAGTTTCAAAACCTCTAAATACTTTTCTACTTTCATTCTCTTTTAACAGTAACTGAGTATCAATTTCTATTCTTATATAGGATCCATAGGAACTTATACACTCATACTTTAATATTTATATAAGAAAGCATTCTCATTTTCTTTTATTACTTACTACTATATTTATGTTCAAACATCAAGCGATTTCATGAATTTGAAAAAGAAGTCAAGTGGCGAACCACTTACCTCAAGGCCGCGTCAAGTCAAGCGTCTCGACGAGGGTCCTGGACGCCGCTCACACGCTCGTCACCTACACAACAAGTTCTCTTCATTACTATTAACAAAAACCTCCATTTCTCAACTATATGCTAGGAATTCCCAACTATGCCCAATTCTCTCTATATAGCTCCTAAATTGTTTCTAATTCAACCGAGACTCTCAAATCCCGATTTTTGTGAAAAAAGTTTATTTTTGGACCCCTAGGGATATCCCCACACGGTCTGTTTACTTGTCGGAGGCTTAAAACGAAAAATCACAATTTTATTTAAACGGACAGCCCTTGACAGAACAGACAATAACCTATTGCTCGGGGCTCCGTTTTCCTTCGTTCTTTTTCCTACGGCTCACTTACATCACATTCTAGTCACACGACAAATTTCATTGAGAAATATTATCGTTTGCTATGTCAAATCTAAAGAAAACGTCTGTTTTGGACACTTTCGGGTGCATTTTAGTGCACGTTTTACAAACTCTTGGTTTCGGGTTAGCGACGCTAGTTTTTCTTCCACAACTAAGCTTCATTTAACTAATAATGACTAACTAAACTCATTTCATGCCATGAAAATTACATTAAGCTAGCCGTTTCACTTCTCAGAGCTCTAACGACACTATTTTGTGCATAACTTGCACAATTTTTATCGGATTCGATTCGTTCCAAAACCTATGGTTTTCTATGGTTCCTAGGCATCATTTGAGGTGTAGAACACCCCATATAGGTCAGTTTTAGTCAGGTCGTTTCTAGTTCAAAAATTCCACTCGAGATTGCAAAATTGTCAAATTTGCTTTATTGATCTCTACATGCCTCTCTATGCTTTTCTATGCTTTTTCATGCCAAATTTTGAGTTCAAAACCATATAAACTCAAGGCTATCTACTGCTCTTCAAGTCCTTAACACTCACATAAACATAACTTTGTCATCCAAAGCTCTCAAACTCACTCACACTTTTTTTCAAATAGGTGGAGTGTGAGAAAAACTGATTTTCGTCTCTATTGTGAGCAAGGATATGGCAGCCCATATTTACACTCCTAAACTATCATTAACATACAACAACTCAACCTTTAAGTCCCTACATCAATCACTTAGGGTTCTACACAAATTTCAAGCATAAACTTTCAACACAAGGCATAAAATTCTGCACAAAAATTTCAGCATCCTACTTCTGTAAATTTCAGCAAATAACAAGAAAAGTAAGAGGATATCTCACTTGATCTTAGTTTAGAGAGTTGAGAGAGACTTGGGAGAGGCCTTAGAGAAGAGGATTCAAGGCTTGAATGGGCTGGATGATTGCTTCTTCTCCCATTTTTTTGGTCTGGCGTCCAGACCCCTGCAGAGCTGTCTTCACTTTCCTGGTTCGTTTCTGCTCTTGCTGTTGCTGCTGGTTGCTTCCTCTTGTGCACGACCAGCTGCTGTTCTTCTTCTCCTTTTCATGCCTTCTTCTTCTCTTCTTCTGGCCTTTCTCTTCTGCTGCTGGTCTCTTCGGTTCTGCACCTGTTCTTGCTCGCTGAATCTGTTCTGTTTTGCTGCAGCAACGGTCTTCTCTTCGGTTCTTGCAGCTTCTTCTGATGTTGCTCGACTGAATGGCTTTGGTTTGCTGAAAAATATCTGCTAAGTCTTGTATTTATAGACTCCACCTTTCAAAAATTGCATTTCTTGCATTCATCTTTTTCAATTCACAAAAATCCTTCTCTTGTTTTACTTAATTGCTACTACATCCTTCATCCTTTATTGGTTTGAAGGTTTTGCTTCTATTTAATTTGTTGGGCTATCACTTAAACTTATTCAATCACTTAGTAACACTTTATTACTTATATTTATTTATGTAATGAAGTTCTAACTTTAGAACTTGTCTACTTGTCAATTATATATATATATATATATTTCTTATTTGTGGAAATCTAACTTTCCTCTTATCTAATTTTATTTTCTTTGATAGTTTTTACTTTTAATTGATTGGTTTATATATCTCATAAACATCTTATGGGATGTCAAGTTTTTCTCTTGATCACTTGACTCTCTCTTTTTAATCGAATTTTAATTCGATTATCATTTACTGACATCTTGGATTTATTGACTTAGATTTTCATTGGGACGTTACTAAACTTTTTAATATGATGAATTTCGTCGTATTCTAAATGAATAAATTTCGGAGGCTATGAAATTAAATTAATTAAACGTAGAGAGTTATATTTTATCTCTCTAACTTAATTTCTAACGTTGGGACTTTAGAAGTCGGGGCTAGAGGTTTACAAATACGCTTAATCAAAGACCATATTAAATGTATATACATACTAGATCTCTAACATTTCATTCTTTATATCTAGGTTGAAAAGAATCATGAGCTTGAAATTGAATTTACGTTCCATACTTGAGGCCAACAAACTTACTGGGCCAAACTACTTGAACTGGATAAGGAATGTTAAGTTAGTGCTCAAGTTTGAGAAAATTGCTTATGTACTTGAAAATGACATCCCTCCTCTTCCAAGAGATGATGCTCTATTGGATGAGTTTGAAGCTTATCTAAAGCATAAGGATGACGCTGACATGGCGGTTTGCATCATGCTCGCTGCTATGACACCGGAACTCCAAAAACAACATGAGCATATAGATGCTCGTACTATGATTGTTCATCTTAAGGAGCTATTTGATGAGCGAAAAAGGACTGAAAGATTTGAAACATCTAGAAGTCTTTTCCGTAGTCGAATGGTCGAAAGGGCTTCAGCCATGGATCATGGCTTGAAGATGTTGGGCTACATTGAGAAGCTTGGATCACTTGAGTTTGTTATGGATCATGAGCTAAGTATTGACTTAGTTCTACAGTCCTTACCTGATAGTTATTCACAGTTTGTGATGAACTATTATGTCAATAAGATTGATTCTTCACTACATGAGCCGATCAACCTTCTCAAGACTGTTGAACCTTGTATTAAGAAGGATCAAAAGTCTGTAATGTTGGTGGATAATTCTAATTCTTCTAAAAAGAAAAAGGCTCAAAAGAAACTAAAGAAAAAGAAGAAGAATCCTACCAAAGCCTAAAGAGGTGTCAAGAAGAAGAAGAACAAAAGCAAAGAGACACCTACAAAAGGACCATGCTTCCATTGTGGTAAAGCTGGTCACTGGAAGAGGAATTGCAAGGAATATCTGGATTCTCTAAAGAAGGAGAAGCATAGTGATGCTTCTGCCTCAGGTATTTTTATGATTGAGATTAATACTGCTTATGATATTAACATATGGGTATTAGATATCGGATGTGAGTCTCACATATGTGCTAATATGCAGGGACTAAAGAATAGTAGGTAACTGAGGAAAGGAGATATGGACTTACGAGTGGGAAATGGAGCAAGAGTTGCTGCATTAGCTATGGGGACATATACCTTGACTTTACCTTTAGGATTAAAGTTAAATTTAGATAATTGCTTTTATGTGCCTGTTATTTTAAAGAACATAATTTCAATTTCCAGTTTAGTGAAACATGGATTTCATTTGACTATTAAGGATAATAGTTGTTCTATATGGTTGAATGACATTTGTTATTGTTCTGGTACTATTAGCAATGGGATTTATATTCTGGATTTATTTAATTCAATTCTCAATCTAAATACCAAAAGATTAAAAACGGATAACCTGAAACCCTCCTATTTATGGCATTGTCAACTTGGTCATATAAACGAGAAGTGCGTGAACAAGTTACACAAGTATGGTAGCTTGGGATCATTCAATTATGAATCTTATGATACATGTGAATCTTGTTTGCTTGGTAAGATGACTAAAATGCCCTTCTCAAGAAAGGGTGAACGTGCCACTGAGTTGTTAAAGCTTGTACATCCTTATGTATGTGGCCCAATGACAATACAAGCAAGATGAGGTTTTTTATACTTCGTAACCTTTATTGATGATTATTCTAGATATGGGTATTTGTATCTGATGAAATACAAATCTGAAGTTTTTGAAAAGTTCAAGGAATTTAGAAACGAGGTAGAAAAACAACTTGGCAAGAGTATCATAACACTAAGATCAGATCGAGGTGGTGAGTACTTAAGTCAAGAGTTTCAGGATTATCTAAAAAAGAATGGAATATTGTCTCAATGGACTCCACCATATACGCCACAACATAATGGTGTGTCTGAAAGGAGAAATCGAACTTTGTTGGACATGGTTCGATCTATGATGAGTTTTGCAGATCTTCCTAAATCCTTTTGGGGTTTTGCACTGGAAACTGCTGTTTATATATTGAACAGAACTCCATCAAAATTGATTGATTTTACTCCATATGAGATGTGGAATAATAAAAAACCCTCACTTTCTCATATGTAAGTTTGGGGTTGTCCTGCCTATGTTAAAAGGATAATGTCAGAAAAGCTTGAAGCGAAGTCTGTCAAATGTCTGTTTATAGGGTATCCTAAGGAAACAAATGGATACTACTTCTATCATCCTTCAGAACAAAAGGTGTTTGTTTCAAAGCATGCTATCTTTTTAGAGAAAGAATTTCTTCTAAAAGAGGATAGTGGGAGTAAACTTGAACTTACAGAAGTTCAAGGAGAACAAACAGTACAGATGGACATAGAACAACCGATACACCCTGAAACCACTACAAATGAAAATGAGATAGTGAGTGAACCTATTATTACACAAGAACTTCGTAGATTAGATAGAATAAGGACAGCTCCTAAGAGATATGGATTTCTCATTAGCAAGCATGACCATATTCTAATCATTGAGAATGATGAACCTACTAACTATGAGGAAGTTCTGAAGAGTTCAGAATCCGATGAATGGCTGAAAGCCATGAAGTCAGAAATGGATTCCATGTATGAAAACCAAGTATGGACTTTGGTTGACCCACCTGAAGGGATAAAACCCATAGGGTGCAAATGGGTTTTCAAGAAGAAGACTGACATGGAGGGTAATGTGGTTACCCATAAAGCTCGCTTAGTAGCAAAAGGATATCATCAGAAGCAAGGAATTGATTATGACGAGACCTTTTCTCCAGTAGTTATGCTTAAATCCATAAGAATACTCCTTGCTATTGCTGCTCATTGTGATTATGAGATATGGAAAATGGATGTAAAAACAGCTTTCCTTAATGGAAATCTGACCGAGGAAGTGTATATGACACAACCCGATGGATTTACATTCAAAGATAGCAATAAAGTATGTAAGCTGCAAAGGTCAATTTATGGACTTAAGCAAGCATCTAGGAGTTGGAACATTCATTTTGATGAGACATTCAAAGAGTTTGGATTCTCACAAAACATGGATGAACCTTGTGTATACAAAAAGGTTAATGGGAGTGCAGTCGTTTTCTTATATGTGGATGACATATTGCTTATAGGAAACGATGTCTCAGTTCTTCAATCTATCAAGATATGGCTTTCTAAGAAATTCTCCATGAAAGACCTTGGTGAAGCAACTTATATACTGGGGATAAGGATTTATAGAGATATATCCAAAAGGTTGCTAGGTCTAACATAGTCTACATACATAGATAAGATGTTAAAAAGGTTTAGCATGGATCAATCCAAAAGAGGATATTTACCCATGTCGCATGGGATAAATCTCTCCAAGTCTATGTGTCCTAAAACACAAGACGAGAGGGAACACATGAAAAAGATCCCATATGCATTAGTAATAGGATCTATCATGTATGCTATGTTATGTACTAGACCCGATGTTTCATACGTTTTGAGTGTTATGAGTAGATATCAATCTGATCCTGGTGAGAGACATTGGGTGGCTGTAAAGAACATCCTTAAGTACTTAAGAAGAACTAAGGATGCTTTCTTAGTTTATAGAGAGGGTGATCTATAGGTAAACGGGTATACTGATGCTAGTTTTCAATCCATTAAGGATGACCTAAAATCACAGTCTGGATACGTGTTCATTTTGTGCGGAGGTGCAGTTAGTTATAAGAGTTCCAAACAAGATACAACTGTAGATTCAACAACCGAAGCGGAATATATTGCGACTTCAGAGGCTGCAAAGGAAGCAGTGTGGATCAAGAAATTCATCATAGAATTAGGAGTGGTTCCAAGTATTGTTGACCCAATACCTCTGTATTGTGACAACAATGGAGCCATTGCGCAAGCAAAAGAACCACGGTCTCATCAAAGATCCAAACATGTCCTTCGAAAGTACCATTTGATACGAGAAATAATTGGTAGACAAGATATAAAGATTGAAAGAATTCCCATAGATCAGAATATTGCAGATCTAATGACTAAGCCACTTCCCCAGAAGAAATATGATGCTCATATAAACACCTTTGGTACTAGATACATTGGTGATTAGATCTGGTACAAATGGGAGTATGTTAGTGATATGTTCTAGAACCAATCAACCTTAGGTTGTATTTATGCAAATTTCTTTTTAATAAAATGGCAACATTATTATTCAGTTTATATTCAGTTGCATAATAAAGTCCCTAGTACATATAACACAGTGTAAAGGAAATCATGAAAGAGTTCATGATATGAGATTCCTATTACATGCAAATGTGTTTATACTTAAATATCCCTAGTCATAGTATTAATGAGATGGGACATCATTAGTACAGATAGACTAGCACGTGTTATACTCCTCGATTGGATTAAGCAGTAGTTCTCATAAGCTGATGGCATATGAGATGTCTAGAGTAAACATGTGGATGCTTGTTTAGAATGAGTACATTGGATGACGTGATTGTATAATGATCACATGGATAGTTTTATGTTAGTGATCTCATCTTAACATATCAGTAGGTGCAAGTATCCTTTGACATGAGATCTCCAAAGTACACTGAGTATCAACTGTTGTCCTTTAATGCCATTCCTTGTTGACTCGGAGAGTTGACTCGTAGGGTGGTACTTGAGTTCGACATGAGCTACTCGAGCGTAGTTGAGTGATCAATAAAGGATTCGTCACTTCTCATAGTAGAAGAAGATATCTTACAGCCTCTTGAGGAAATCGTTATTCCAGGAATCTATGGCTAGAGTGATCGTACCTGTGGAAGAGTCTCCCAAGATACGTAATTAGGAATAACAGATTTCAGGAACAAGAACTAATAAATTCGGGCTAGACATGACTTAGTCATTCTAGTGAGAGTTGACACATAGTCCATACTCATAACCAAACG
The DNA here is from genome assembly GCA_019925255.1 of Litchi chinensis. Taxonomy (NCBI): domain Eukaryota; kingdom Viridiplantae; phylum Streptophyta; class Magnoliopsida; order Sapindales; family Sapindaceae; genus Litchi; species Litchi chinensis. The sequence goes on along the minus strand of CM034461.1, from coordinate 24,011,322 downwards.
AGATATGTTATGACGAAATGATAAATTGCATGGTAACTGTTTATGGAAAGGTATTGTTCTAACCACGGACAATTCTGAGCACTTGGGTGGTCATGATGCATTGCTAGGTGCCAATCTTGATCTACTCGGAATCAATTAGTTGATTGGTGAATCAATGATTAAATCAAAATGTTTAATTTAATCTAATCCTAATTCGATTAGGATTATAATTCATTCTTGGTTGCCAACGTGTTCGGATACCTAATGGGTCACACACTTAAGCAACTTGATGTACAATGTAAAATGGCTATTCAATAGGATTTAATATATTAACATGCGATGTTAATATTAATGGTGATAAAATAAAGTAAAAGCCCATTTATTTTATTAGGATCAATTTAATTTAATTGGATTAAATTAAAATTGGACCTAAAACTAATGGGTTAGGAGAATTCCTAATGGGCTTAGATTGGGGTTTCATTTTTCTTTGCCCAATAGAAAGACTAGATTGTCTATAAATACACATATGATGGGGTAGCAATAGTGAATCTGTCTTGAAAAAAAAATTTGGGCAAAACAAGAAACTCTCAACATCACCACATAGCCAACCACCTTGACTAGCACATAGGGTGTTCGTTCGGCTATCGCCATCTCCAATCGGGTTTTTTGAATATTGTGTTGCTATGTGGATACCTTAGAGGCGATTCTACACTTGGATCGCTAGTGGATTAGATCATACGAGAAGGGAAGGAGCCGCCAACGAAGGTATGGTTTCAATTAAACATCTTATGTATGTTTAATTGTTTTGGTTTTAAACTAATCTAGAGTGATCCAATTTGGATTTTTGAGTTTTGTTTGCTATAAATTTTTGTTTTTCCGCTATGCTATGATGTATGAGATGCATACAAAAACCCAACAAAGAATAGGGGTTTACACTTATAAAGTTCAAATTGTCACTTTATTTCTAAAAGCACCATGTGTACCCCAAAATTCCACCACACGACGACTAACTACGCCGCTCAATGTGGTAAATCACGTGGTGATTTTCAACTGACACCAACCGTGACCCTGCTGAGATATTACAACAACTACGCGCGAAATTTATTGCATCACAAAACATAGTGCGAAATAATCTGACAGGACCCAACCCAGACTCTCTCTGATCTTTTATCAGGAGGATCCCGCCGGGCACTCCAACGAACTACTCACAATCCGATTTGTCGGAATGGAGAGATTCGCGGAGTGAACCCCTTATTCTTTCCCAATTTTCTTAACTTACATCAATTGTATTCTTTACTTTTTTTAAATAACTTGGGTGGATAATTTTTTTTTTTTTCGCGATTTTATTTTAAAATATTTTATAAAAATTTCGACAACATAACAGCTGCATTTTTTACTTTTCCAAAATTTTTACCTGCAAATAAACACACTTCGACTATGTATTCATTTCCTTCCAACTTCATTTATCCCCAAACATGCAATATCACCACACATTTCACAATCAATAAGCATGGAATTATAATACAATGTATAAGTATATGTCAACTTGAAAATTCATTATTAATCACAAAAATATTTACAACTATGCACTCCAAAATGCAAGTATTTTCCAAATTTGATGTAGTCAACCCATATACATGTTTACACAAACATATTGCATGACTCGTCCACCTATATGTATGAAGTGAAAATCTCGTCGTCCCGTCCAATGACCACACCCAATGGAATATGGAAACTACACAATAATTAAACAAGTTAGTGCAACATAATTATATAATATAATAGACACTAAGGCAATAAGTTGTAAACTTATTCATCCTTAAAATTTCAAAATCTTAAGGTTTTCTTTCAAAATCCTCATGTATACTCTTAAAGTACTCTAACCATCACGAGCAATTTTAACTAGTGCCAACGTGAAGCTACTGAGGTATTTCAACCACTGCGATACAAAATTTAATGCATCGCAATATAGCGTGATAAATCTCATATCTGAGTAACTATAATGCAGAATTTTCTGCATCGCAACGTAGTGCTATAGCTCTGGGTGACTACGAGCGGAATGTACTGCATCGCTACGTAGTGCCAAATTGTAACTAACCCACTACGTGTGGAATTGTCTGCATCGCAACGTATAACTATACTTTCTAGGAAAACTGAGCAACTACGGACGGAATTTTCTGCGTCGTCGAGTAGTGCTAATTTCTCTATAATCTGAGTGACTACGGACAGAATTTTCTGCATCGTCACGTAGCGCTAAATCTCATATGATCTTAAGGCATATACATGGGTTTTAAAACTAACTCATCAAGTGCAAAAACACAAAACTAACTATTTTTGAAACTTTAAAAACTCTCTTGATTCAACTCTTTTTAAAAACAACTTAATATTGATTTTAATCACTTTATGGATTCCATAAGAAATCCACATACTCAAAATTTGAACTTTGAAAGTTAAAAGTCATTTTTATTTCTATTTAACACAATAGTCAAAATTTAAAATAGAATTTAAAGCGACCATAAGTGACGAAACACTTACCTCGAATCCGCGCTCGCCAACGGGCTCTAATAGGTCTCCCTCGCTCCGCTAGCTTGCTCTGAACCTACATATCACATTCTCATTCAAATTTTGCTAGAGCGAACTTCATTGAACTACAATTGAAACTTTGAATATAATTAACTCTATTAAAATCGCTTTAGACTACAACCTTCGCACTTAGTTTCTAACTTAACCGAGGCTTTCAAATTTCGATTTCTTTGCAAAAGTTTCAGTTATACACCTCCACGTAGCCCATATAATTTTCAGAGACCCGGAATGAAAAATAAAAAATTTACGCATCTTTTGACACCCCAAAACAGAATATAACGCACGGCTCTACTCGGGGCTCCGTTTTCTTTCGTTCTTTTTCCTACGGTCCTCTTATCTCACATTCTGGTCACCCATAAAATTTCATAGAAAAATTCTATCGTTTGTTATATCAAATCTAAGAAAAACACCATTTTTCGGGCATTTTTTGATGCACATTTTCACATTAGACGAGCGACGATGTTATTTCTTTAGTATCTAAAGTTCTTTTACCTAATAAAGATCAAATAAATTCACTCCATGCAATAAAATTTGTATTTACATTAATATTTTGCCTTACAATCCTTTAACGACACTATTTTGGACATAATTTGCGTAATTTTTATCAGAATCGATCCGTTCCAAAACCTATCGTTTTTTATAACTCCTAGGCTTAATTTGAGGTCTAGAACAACCCCAAATAAGTCAGACTTGTGCAGGTCATCTCTGTCCCATTGTTTGAGCTCAGGATTCCCCAAATTGCCTAAAACTACTCCTTTGACAATCCTATCACTTCTATATGTTTTTCTAACCTAATTATGCTTAAATTTGAGTTTAAATCAATCAAAACTCATATGTTTCTTACTGCCGTTCATGGAAATGACACACACACATACACATCAAAGTGTAAAGCTCTTCACTTTTATAAGTTAATTTCTCTCAAACCTTTTATCAAACAACTAGTCTATAATCTATTTAACACTTTATGAATTTATATCTCACTTCAAAGTTTGATAACCATAAACCCTAACCTATCATTCACACACAATAACATGTCATTTAAACTTCCATAACACCCACTTAGGGTTTTATACTAATTTTAAATGTAAAATACCCCACACAGCTTACTACAACAAACAAGACTATCACATACCTAAACTACTCCAACTTCATGCTTTTACTCCTTCAAACAACTCTCAACTTAAGAAAAACTAGAAGAATTACCTTTGTCTTGCTTGGAAACACTTTAGATTGATGATTGAAGGCTTAAAGGATGGAGGAGAAATCACTTTCTTCTTGCATCATGGTTGCTGTCCCTCTCTCCCACTCTAACTCATGGCAGCTTATTCTTTTTCACGCTGATCACTTTTGCTATCTATTTTGCACGACCAAAGCCTCTTTATTTCGTCTATTTTTGCTCTAAGTGTTCAATATATATATAATTAACATTTCTCAAAATGACAAGCTTGTCCCATTTGACTACTTTTGACAGGACCCTTCCCAGACCTTATCTAAGCTCTCGTCTGGAGGAGCATGCCGGGTACTTCAACGGATTCCTCGTAACCGACTCATCGGATAGAAGACATCCGGGAAGCGAACCCTATCTTTCTATATCCGGTTTACTCATTAAAACTTAGTGATTTGATTTTATCTGTTACTGGTTAGGAGGGATAAACCTTTTGTTTGATTCTATTTCAATTTCATTTTCTAAAAATTTGGGCAGCATAACGGTTGCGTTCTTGATAAACCAAAATTTTACCTGTCAAGAAAACAACACTTCAACTATTTTTTGTAAACCTCCCAACTTCTTTATTCTTAATCATGCATCATTCATCACAATTTCATAAGCATAAACAATGAATTCAAATTCAACATGTACATATATGAACTATATATATAGAATGCATGATTATATTTACAACTTACAAATTCAACATCAATGTAATTCAAAAGTTAATAGGTTAAATACATATACAAAAATGTATATACACATGTCTTGCGCTATCGCCCACCTATCAATGTGTATGCAAACAAAAGATCTCGATCTCATCCGACGGTGGCACGCAATAAAAACAAATGAGCTACAAAATAAACAAGGGGTTAGTGCAATAAGGATATATAATATCACATACACCAACATAAGAATTCATTATTTACTCAAGTTTTACAACTTCTTTAAATTCTTCCATGTGTATCCTTGACTCGTTCTAACCATCACGGGCGATTTTAACTAACGCCAACGTGAACCTTACTAATGCATCTCAACCACTACATTACGGAATTTACTGCATTGTACATAGGGCGTTAAACTATTCACTGAACAACTACAATGCGGAATTCTCTGCATCGCAAATGTAGTGCTAAATCTCTAGACGACTACGAGCGAAATTTACTGCATCGCGTCGTAGCGCTAACTGTCAACTAACCAACTATGTGCGGAATTGTCTGTATCGCAACGTAGCGCTATACTTTTCTATAAACTGAGCGATTACGCGGACGGAATTCTCTGCGTCGTCACGTAACGCTAAATCTTATAACTCCTAAGGCATACACATGAGTTTTCATATTACTTTTCTTTAAGTGCAAAAGCACAAACTCACTAGTTTGAAAATCTTGAAAACTTTCTTATTCCATTTTCTCTATATGCAACTCATTATCATTTTCTAGAAATATATGGATTCTATAGGAATCCATACGCTTAACTGTAACTGTATCCTTATATATTATTCTCAATTTGCTTCATTACTTAGTTATGACATTTATTCAACAAAATCAAGAATTGGCATAAAAATTTTAAAAGCTCTTAAGTGGCGAACCACTTACCTCGAAGCCGCGTCACTCCGTGTCAAGCGTCTCGATGAGGCTCGTCACCTACACAATATTTTCTCATCATTATTAATAACAAAACTCAATTCTCAACTATAAGGTCAAGAATCTCAACTAAGACCATTTTTCTCTATATATCCTCCTAACTTGTTTCTACTCAACCGAGACTCTCTAATCCCGATTTTTGTGTAAAATTTTTAGTTTTGGACCCCTAGGGATATCCCCACACGGTCCGTTTACTTGTCGGAGGCTTAAAAGGAAAAATCACAATTTTTTTTTAAAATGGACAGCCCTTGACAGAACAGACGATAACCCGCTGCTTGGGGCTCCATTTTCCTTCGTTCTTTTTCCTATGACTCACTTATATCACATTCTAGTCACACGACAAATTTCATTGAGAAATATTATCGTTTGCTATGTCAAATCTAATGAAAACGTCCGTTTTGGACACTTTCGGGTGCAATTTAATGCACGTTTTGTAAACTCTTGGTTTCGGATTAGCGACGCTAGATTTTATTCCATAACTAAGCTTCATTTAACTTATAATGACTAACTAAACTCATTTCGTGCCATAAAAATTGCATTAAGCTAACCGTTTCACTTCTCAGAGCTCTAATGGCACTATATTGTGCATAACTTGCACAATTTTTATCGGATTCGATCCGTTCCAAAACCTATGGTTTTCTATGGTTCTTAGGCATCATTTGAGATGTAGAACACCCCCAAATAAGCCAAATATGGTCAGGTCTCCTCTAGCTCAAATTTGAGCTCGGGAATCCCCTTTTTTGTCTATAACAATGCCTTTGCAATTCTAAACACTTCTCTAACTTTTCTAACCTCTTTGAGGCTTAAAATTGGTTTCAAAACTATCAATTTTCAAGGTCTAACTACTGCCCTTCAAGTCTCTAATACATACATAGGTCTAACTTGGTCATTAGAGTGCTCAAAATTCACTCAAGACTTTTCTCAATCACTTGGTGTGCATAAAACACCATTTTCGGTTTCTATTTTGAGGGTGGGTATAACAGCCCTTATACATCATTTTAAGACATCAATTACACACAACAATCATCTCTCATGATTCCATAACACTCACATGAGTTTCTAACAAGATTTAAAGAGCATTTATCAACAAAATCAACAAGAATTACAACTAAGAAACTGTCAGCACTGCTGTTCTGTTTCAACAGACAAATAAAAAGAGAAATGGTTGTAATCCCGCTTAGGGCTAGTTTGGGAGAGTTTAGATGACTTACTAGGGATCCTAAGAAGTGGATTGAGGGGATGGAAGGCTGGTTGGGAGGTTCTTTCTTCCCTGGCCGACCAGCTCGCTGCACCCCGTCGCTGCTCTGTTCCAGCTCGCGTCTGGTGCCGTTTTGCTTGCTGTTTTGCGTGCGTTTTGCACGACCAGACCTGCACCCCTCCCTCTTCTGCTCGTCCTCTTCCTTTGCTGCCCAGATACTGCAGCTTTACTACCTTGGATCCCCCTCACGCGAGCTGTCCTGCTCGAACTCGCTTCAGTTCCTCACGCGACTGGTTTTGCTTGCGACCAGCTCGCGATCTGCTGCCGTCCTACTCTCTCCTTTGCTATTCTGGACTATTTCTGCTGCTCAAGACTCCTTCTTCTTCTTCTTGGCTTCTTCCTTTCTGGTTCACGACAGCAACTATTCTCTCTTTCTCGAAGTCTCTCGGTTTCTCTCGATGGTGGCTGTTGGTGACTGAATGGGCTGAAATTTTCTGCTGAAAAATCAGCCCAAGTCTTGTTATTTATATTAACCAACTTATCTTAATCACATCTTGCCCCATTAACTCATTAATTTCATTTCACCCATCATCTTCTTGGTGCTCTTTCACGATTACCCCTCATTATTTTCGCTTCTATTCGATAAATTTTCGTCTCGCTAGAATTTTTATTTTAAAAACGCTAAGCTTATTTTATTAATCTTGACTCTCTCTTTTTAATCGAATTTTAATTCGATTATCATTCACTAACATCTTGGATTTCGTGACTTGGATTTTCATTGGGGCGTTACTAAACTTTTTAATATGACGAATTTCGTCGTATTCTAAATGAATAAATTTCGGAGGCTATGAAATTAAATCAATTAAACGTAGAGAGTTATATATTATCTCTCTAACTTAATTTCTCACGTTAGGACTTTAACAGTCAGAGCTAGGAGTTTACAACTTTGACTATCACCAATATTTTTAACTTAATTCAATTAGTGCTTAACTATTAATTTGAAATAATAACTCGTATGATTCTTATTTTTGAACTTAACTATATTACCACTTATAATGTATCTCGTATTTGTAAAAGACACTTTTACCATTTTTTGACATTTTTCTTGTTAAATTAATTATTGTGAAATTTTAGAATAATCGTTCGCTCTTCAATGTCCTTAGTTAGCTTATTGTTGAATAGATTTATTATTCTAACTTCACACTCTAGCTTCTAACACTAAGACGTTGAAAATCGAGACTAGGAGTTTACATAATCAATACTCTGAGCAATTACATGCGAAATTTTTTGCATCGCATATTATAGTGCTCACTACTTTAACTCTTGCAACTATGTGCGGAATTTTCTGCATCGCATCGCAGTGCGAGGTAAACTATGAATCTAGGCTACTATGTACGGAATTTTCTGCATAGTAAACGTAGCGTTAGAAAATCTGAAAATCTTAGCAACTACGAGCGAAATTTTTTGCATCGCCGCGTAGTGCTAACATGTAAACTCTTGGGAATACACATGACCTTTGAAAACCTTTTTAGCAAGTGCATTAAGCACCAAACTTCTTTATCTTAAAAAAATGTTTTACTCTTGATTTTCATTTTTGAATCCGATATAAGAATCTTTTACACAAAAATCCGAACTTAGATTTTGAAATTTGTTTCACAATTCCTTTTTGACAATATATATTTATATTTTAACTAGGATTGAAATAGTGTAAGTAAGTAATACTTACCTAGATTCCAAACTTACCGGAGGGCTTTACTGAGTCTCCTTTGCTCCGCTAGCTTGTGCGTCACCTATACAACATATTCTTACTTAAAATATGCCACCACGTGCTACACAAAGTACACATATGACTTTTAACATTAAAGGCCCCTTACAATACCCTTTTTGTCTACAATATTCTTTTCTAGGTTTAACTCAATCGAGACTTTTTAATTATGATTTCTTTGCAAAAGATTAACTTATACACCCCTATGAACATCCCCACGCAGTCCATACAATTTTTAGAGGTCCGGAACGAAAAGTCAAAATTTTCGGATCCTCTAAAACATAATATTGTTCACAGCCCACTCCGTGGGCTGTTTCACTTTTGTTTTTGCTTGAATCATCTCCTTATTTCTTACTTAGGTCCCCCGTAAAATGGTTTTGAAAAATTCTAACTATAGATGGGTAAAACCTATGAAATACCCTTATTTTTCGACATTTTTTCGTGTTAAAATTTACTCTCCTCACATTCTAAACTCAATTATTTCATATCTAACATTCTTTCACTCCAATATAATCAAACATATTCATTTCATGCATAAAAAAGAGGCTTTAACATGAAATCCTTTAATGCCTTTCAACTAAGCTTACTAACACTCCCTTGTCTCTACACTTGTTTTTTCTCAATTCTATTCTTTCCAGTGCATTTTCTAAGCTCTAATAATCATGAATTAAAGCTCAAATGGATCAAAACTCAAGGAATACACATACCTATCACTTGGCCATGACCTCCACACACACACCATACATTGCATTTTCAATTTTTTTCATTAATTCACTCTCTTAGGAATTTTATCAAACACCATAACTACCATTAATTTCACTTCCAACCATTTTTGATCAAGTCTTGGGGTTTTCTACATAAACCCTAACTCTAATTCTTTCATGGTTTATTGCTATTTAAACTTCCTTGTTAACTATTCATGACTACGATATTGATTTATATCATAATTCAATCCAAAGTACATCAAGTAAACAAACAATTTCATCATCACATCATATCTTTCCAACTAACATCAAACTTAAAGAAAATGATGATATCTCACCTTACTCTTGCTTAGGGTTTGATGTTCTTGCTTAAATCTAGTTGGGATGTGGTGTGGAAGCTTCAATTTTTGACTTGGAGAAATTGGATCTCACTTCTCTTCCTCTTCCTCTTCTTGTCGTCCCCCTCCACTCACTTTCTCTTTTTTTAGTTTCTAAATTTTTGCTAAGTGTTGGTGACTAACACACCAACACTCTCATATATATAGGGAAATTATTAGGTAGGGATGACCATAATGTCCCTTGTTAGTTTATCTTACAATTTACCTAAATTTCCCTAAGTTTTAAATACCTAACAAGCTTATGTTTATATTTATAACTCTCATTTGAGCGAAGATCATTTTGCCCTTTGTTTAAATTTGACTAAGTATTATGTGACAATCACTTATATATATATATATATATTTAACTCTTATATTGAGAATAAACCACATACCACTTATTTATATATATGTATGACCCTTATTTATGAAAAGACCATTTTGCCCTTTTTTATATTTATCTTACTATTAGTGTTAATTAGTTTCTAAAAACTTTGCTAGCATTCTAATGTCACCCATTAGGATGATATGAATGAAGTTTAACATTCTCTTCCTATTATCTCGCTTATAACATGAGAAAATCTAAAACCGAAGATAGGGTGACGGGACCCTTCACGAATCCCTCCTCTGAACCCTAGAAAGACTCCGTAGCACTCCGATAGAACTCCAATGAACCCTAACTTTGGCCCGAAGAAACCCCGTCGGAGTACCGTGACTTACTTAAAACTTATTTATTAATTTCTTTAATGGGTGGCAGAGGTAAAAATTTTCGTTTTCCTAATGAAAATCTAGCAGCATAATGGCTATTTATTGAACTATGTCACCCTACAAATTCAAAAACAACTTAAAAACACTTCTGTAGCACACAAATATCAACTACTAGGGGCCTCCAGCCCGCATCCCAAACTCAGTTCCAGCACAGACAAACCCAATCACAAAAATTGATGGAAAAACTGTAATTTTCTTATCAAGACAGTTTTCTAAACATGCATCCAGCAACTTGTATTTATATTTACAATGTACATCATGCTTTACTACAAAATATGCACATGACCAAAAATTGAGCTATACAATGATATCCAAGTCGTCCGTCAGTCTCTCTGACCATCTGTCTATGTCTCGCCCACTGAATGACTCACTCCTGCACCCGAGGGAACATTTTAAGAAACACATGGAAATCAAACTGTGACCATAACTCAGTGAGATAAACAACTTAATAAAACTAAAATATTTTATGATATACTTTATATAATCTCATTCGAAAACTATTTCTGAAATTCGTTTTGAATTTCTTTCTAAAACTTGTTTATTTGTCGCCTTGATGGTAACCCAGGGAAACTACTTCTGTCATGGCAGCATCAAATCTCTAGGTATCCACTAGGAATTAAGGAATTTGCCCTATGTAGTCACCGATGAGCAAACTCTGGGCACGCATTACCCCTACGCAATCGGTCTGAACTACATTACCCTATACGTGCAGAGGGTGACTCAACTGACTCTCATCTCTCAGGAGTTTCCGGACTCCACTCTCAGTTAGTGACTCTCTTTCATCTACCATGCAAGCATAGAGTACTCTACTGAGCCTTTAACTAGAGCTAGGATAAACCATCGGCGTAATAAAATACTTTTCTCGATAATCTCATTTAAACTCGTTTTTGAGGCAAAAAGCCTAAAAACCTTAATTTCTCATAAATTTTTGAATTGAATGCATATTCAATTTAACAATTCACATAATAGAATCTAAATATATTACAATACACAATATGATTACATAAGTAAATAAGTGCATATAATCATAAAATGAACTTTAAACAAAACTATGCTTGGAAAGATTGAATTTCTACTCACAAACGCCTTCTGATCAAAAGCGAACGTCCTCCGAAATCCTTCGATATACTTCACCTCCATCCTAAAACATCCAATACTCATTCAGAATCAATAAATTTACTAAAACTAAGCTATAAATAGCTTTTAACACAACTAACTCTATAAAAACCTTTTTACGCCTAAACCTTCACAACTAGGTTTTAACTTATCAGAGACTTTCGAATTCTGATTTCTTTGCATAAGCCTTATTTATTATCATCTAGGGACACTCTAGAAGGCTTAAAATGGCCACCGGAAGCCCGAAACGCAAAATCACTGTTTTTAGACTCCCTAAAATCGAGGCTATGCTAGGGCCTATCCTAGCGATTTTTTTCGCTCTGTTTTCACTCTAATTATCTCCCTAACTCTCACTTAGGTTATCAGTAAAACGGTTTCGAAAAATTCTAAGTATAGGGGGTTGAAACTGATGAAAAATGTCTATTTTTTCAACACTTTTTTATGCACATTTTTGCATCCTACATGCAAAAACTTCATTTTTTTCATATCTAAGGTTCTTTTACTTAATTATGATGACAGAATACATGCATTTCATGTCTAGAAGAATGCATTTGTGATCACATCTCACTTTCAGATTACATACGTACACTATTTTAGTCATAATTTTTTCAATTTTTATCGGAATTATTTCCTTTCAATTTCTATGGTTTCCTATGACATTTAGGCATGTTTTGAGGCCTAAAACAACCCCAAATAAGCCCAACTAGTGCAGGTCATCACAGTCCCTTCATCTAGTTCGAATTTTCCCAACTTACTCTACACTTTACATTTTTCAATTCTATCACTTCTAATAGGTTTCTTAGTATCTATATTGCATGAATTAAATTTCAAATAGATGAAAACAAAATGGGTTACATAAGCCCTAAGCTTGGCCAATTACTTCCCTCTCTCTTTTCATCTATTTTTCTTCCATTAAACCACTCACAAATCACACCAAAATCATCGTCACATCTTCCTCTCATCATTCCTAAACTCGGATTCGAAAAAGAAGCGAAAGATAATATGGGTTTCATAGAAATCATCAAACTTTGAACTGAAATAACTCACCCAATAGGCGATATCTTTACTTCAAATTTGTTTAGCTAGCTAGAGGAGATGATAAGAATTGACTTTGGTGAAGAAACTGCGGCAAGATACAGACCGGATCACCTTCTTTTCCTCCCTCTCTCCCAGCAGCATGCGTAACTTCTTTTCTTTTTCTTTCCTCACGGTCTCACTCCTCTCTTGCACGACACCCACTTTCTCTCTTGCTTCTCACGTCCAAAATGAAGCAAATGAGACAAAATCAACTAATATATATACTAATGCTTAATTGCTAAAAAGTCTCTTAAGAAAATCTCACTTTCATTAACTATACTAGTGTCCAAAAATAGATAAATATCAATTATATTGGTCTACTTGGCATACTCTAGTTCACTTATTTCTTTAACCAATCAATAGATAACATGTGACACAACCATAGCCACTACTTTTAAAAGTCACTTATCTAATTTCTTATTGGTTGAAATAAAATATCTTTTACTTTATTCCGTGAGCTCACCTCGCTTGATTAATATATAAATCACTCCTAATCACTTTGTATTCATACCGGAGTCAACCAAACGACATCCGAATTGCGATATGAAAATATAATAAACCTCAAATAACACTACTAGAGGCATACTATTCGACTGTAATTCAATTCGAAGATTTATAATACCATAAAATAATAAATCTGGGTGAGGGCTTACATAAGGGCTTACAGATACCCCTTATATCAACTATTGTCCATCCTAAAGCTAACTTATTTTCTCTCAACACCTTTAACAATTTCTCTTCTTGAACATCGTTTAAATCTGCAAAGATGATAAATGGCAAAGTGGATGCCTCCCCTAGATAAGCATATCGTAAATGTTTCGGGAGTGGTTTAAGCTCTACACTCGATGGCTCCTCTATTGATGGCTTGAGTATTGACGATACCAAAAGAGGTTGAGCATTATGCATATTCAGCACCTCATACTTTGGAGCTGCTTCAAGTATTTTTACATAATCTTGGACCTCTTCACGATTTCCCTTACTTGAATATACCAACACAACTTCTAGAGCATCCAGTAGAGTTTCTTCATTGCGTACCTCCTGAATACAATCATGTAACACTTCCACTCTATTGCATTCGTCGATGTCACTAGGAAACTTCAAAGCCTTGAAAACATTAAAGGCGACCTCTTCATCTTGTACCCTCATTGTCAACTGACCCTTCTGCACATTAATCACAGTCCTTTCGGTGGCTAAAAAGGGTCTTCCCAGTATGATAAGAATCTCTTGATCTTCTTCCATGTCAAAGATGATGAAATCTGCTGGGAATATAAACTTCTCCACTTTCACTAGAACATCCTCAATTATACCTCTAGGTTTCTTCACAAATCGATCCGCAAGTTTAAGAGTAACTGATGTTGACTTGACTTCCCCCAAACCTAATCTCTTGTAAATGGATAAGGGCATCAAGTTAATACTTGCCCTTAGATTCCACAAAGCTCTCTCATCAAAGTTTTCTCCAATTCTACACGGAATGGTGAAACTGCCTAGATCCTTTAATTTTGGAGGTAATTTCTATTGCAGGATTGCATTACACTCTTCCGTCAGTGCCACCGTTTCAAACTCTTCCAACTTTCTTTTCTTCAATAGGATCTCCTTCATGAACTTTACATAACTAGGCATCTGTTCCAGTGCTTCTGCAAAAGGTATATTGATATGCAACTTTTTGAATACCTCTAGGAACTTCGAGAACTGCTTATCTAGTTTCTGCTTCTGAAACCTCTGCGAAAATGATAAAGGCGGCATCTGAGATGCTCTCTTTTCTTCTATTGGCTTTGCTAGTACTTCTTTGTCAGCCTTCTGCTCTTTCTTGTACTTTTCCTTATCTGCAACTACCTCTTCCTTCTCTGATGGTTTAGGCACAACAATAGATTTTCCTATGTTTTGATTTAGCTCCTTACCATTCCTTAAAGTGATGGCCTTGCATTGCTCCTTGCCTTCCCTCCTGAGGTTTTGCTCCGTATCGCTGGATAAGTTTCCATACAGTCTACTGTTGATAGAATTAGCAAGTTGGCCTAGTTGCACCTCTAGGTTGCGAATTGATGCGCTCTGGTTTTGTAATTGAGCTTGGAATTGATTTTGTTGATTCAGCTAATTCTGTAACATATTTTACTAATTTTGCATGAGAGAGTCAGTTTTTGTCATGAATTGCATCAGCATTTCCTCCATCAATGGCTTTTTAACTTGAGTTGAACTTGTTGTGGCTGACTCTGAAAACCAGGCGAAAATGCAAGCTTCAACTGTGATACCTGATCTTGATTTTGCTTCCACGAGAAGTTAGGATGATTTCTCCACCCAGAATTGTAAACATTCGAATATGGGTCATTGCGTTGTCTATTATAGTTGGCCACAAATTGTACCGACTCCTGATTACTCGGGCAACTGTTCGTTGCATGATTGCCTCCACATTCTTCACAGCTAACAAATGAGCTCTGTATTGCGTTGACACCACTTGCACCCATACCACATGCATCCAATCTCTTTGTCAAAACAGAAACCTGAGATGTTATTGCCGTAATGGCATCCAGCTTATGAGTACTTGACACTGCTTTTATGGGTTTCATTCTCTCAGAAGGCCATTGATAGATGTTGGAGGACATTTTTTCAATCAGCGTAAATGCATCATTCGCATTTCTTTTTAACAATGCTCCACCTGCTGCAACATCCATATTAGATCTTTCAACCTCTAATAATCCTTGATAAAACGTCTGTATTTGCAGCCATTCTGGAATTCCATGATGAGGACACTTCCGAAGCAACTCCTTGAATCTCTCCCAAGCCTCGTATAATGATTCCCCTTCCTTCTGTGTGAATGCAGCAATATCATTCCTCAATTTCGCTGTTTTTGCAGGAGGAAAATACTTAGCTAGAAATATCTGTGCCAATACGTCCCATGTTGTGATAGATGATCAAGGTAGTGCATTCAGCCAACTCTTTGCCCTATCTTTTAATGAAAACGGAAACAATCTCAATCGAATGACATCATCCGACACTCCATTATACTTGAAAGTATCGCAAATCTCTAAAAAGTTTGCAATGTGCTCATTTGGATCTTCATAAAGTAAGTCATAAAACTGCACTGCAGATTGAATCATTTGAATAGTTGCCTGTTTGATCTCAAAGTTGTTCCCTTAAATGGTTGGTTTGCGAATGCTTTGGTGGATCCCTTCCACAATTGGTATAGAATAATCTCTGAGAGGTCTGGAACCCTCGGAGGCTGCTTGATTATCTCCCATGTTTACTTTATGCTGTACCAAACACTTAGCTTTTCTTATTCCATGAACTGTTCTTTCAATTTCACTGTTGAATGGCAATAACTTAGCGCTTTTAGACTTTCGCATAAAATGTCTGCGAGCACATGAAAAAGGCAAAAAAAAATTGTCTAGAGTAAAACTGTTTCAATTAGTATTGATATTGATAGTGTAAAATGACACGTTGTCCCCAACAATGGCGCCAAAAACTTGATGGATAAATTCCTAATGCACTAATTACAATAGGTCATATGCAAGTATACACGATCACAATATAATAAAGTGGCAAATCAAGGTCGTTCCCACAAGGACAATTACTAATTTTACGTACCAATTACAAAAATTGATTGACAACAATTTTATTAAAACGATCGAAATTAAAAGAGAGTTGAATTTAATTAATTGAAAATATATAGTGAATAAAAATAAAGGGAAAAAAATCAAATAAACAAACAAATTAATTGATAAAACCAATAGCAGATGAGTAGATCTAAGGCACAATTTCACATTTTTATTTCATCAACCTATTCTCATTTTATTTACATAAAAATAATCACTTTTATATTGTATTTAATCGGGTAATTTTAGATTAATTACCAGCCTCTTTTGAACGATCAAGTAATAATACCCAGGATAATTAATCTATTATATGTCTATATAAATTAAATAATCCTGAATTCATTAAATTTCAATTACCCATATATGATTACACAATCCCTATAGGTATATGTTTATCATATATGGATTACGTCATTCTGTTGACGTCTAACACATGATACCTTTGTCAAGTGCATCATAGTCATAAGATCTATCAATTAATAGACCTTATTTAACTGATAGCAGGAAGCTCTAATAGAACAGAATACAAATATAAAAGAAAATAACAATTAATTAACACGAAAAATCATTGAATAGACGATGAAATAAATTGGCTACATTGTAGCCTTAGAAATTAAAATTAGTTCGACATAAGATAGAATAACACAATGCACAAAATTAAAATTAAAATATTCGACATTGAAATAATCAAACAAAAAGATGAAATAGTCACTGTGTTTTTCTCTGAGATGTTTCTTGCACTTGAATAAATTGGAGCAGGTTGAATTCTAGCAACGTTGAGATTGTCTGCAACTCCACTCCTTTCTAACCCTCTCTACTACCGTCCAAAAAGAAACTAGAAAAAACCTAAAAAACCAAACCAAACCAAGCCAAAAAGACTCCCCTTTAAGCATGAAAAGAATGAATTTATAGGAGAAGGGAGAGAGATTTTTTCTAGCACAAAGTTGACTTCCTTAATTTTCTCTCCATTTAATTCCATGATACTTTCCCAATTTATTTCCATGATACTCTCTATAAAGTACCATAAATAACCCTCTTGAATCTTTTACATTGAATGCCATGATTTTCCCTTACAAAATCATCAAAGCTTTGACTTAGATTTCCTTAAATAAAAGATCCTCTTCCATGCATTTAAATTCCTATCAAACTAGGATCAAAAACTTTTAAAACATGCATCAATTGCTGCCTAAATTACTGGATATGCTCACATAAATTTTGGTGTAAGAATCTCTCCCAATGAGTTTCCAGAATTGACTTGCAGAAAAATTATAAAAAGGCTCTCAGCTTTTACAAATTACACTTTTGCCTTAAAAAATTACAATTAAGACCTTTCATTCAAATTCTGCACAAAACACTCAGAAAACATTAGTACACCCCTATTTACTCGAGTTTCATCATAAAAGCATAGGCTAAGGATATAAAATCGTACATAATTTAGCCCGATCATAGAACTACCCTACCTATGATTTGGAGCTAGCAGCAACTGTGTTTGCATTGAAGATTTGGAGACATTACTTGTATGGTATCCCTTTTCAGATCTTCACAGATCATAAGAGCTTGCAATACCTACTCACCCAAAAGGAATTGAATATAAGACAGAGAAAATGGTTATAGCTGATTAAGGATTATGATTGTACGATAAAGTACCATCCTGGAAATGCCAATGTAGTAGCTGATGCGTTGAGCATGAGACCTATAAGTTCCCTAGCACAGATAAAGACTATACATCTTCCGCTTCTGGTGGAAATAAGGTCGCTCGGAGTGAGGTTAGACGTGGCAGACTCAGGGGCATTGTTAGCTACTTTTCATGTCCGCCCTATTTTGGTGGATCAAATAAGGGAGCAATAGAAACAGGATCCTCTGGTAGTGAAGATCAAACAGGAGGTAGAGTCAGATCTCAAGGATGATTTTTCAATGAGGGATAATGGTACCTTAGTTATGGGATAGAGATTATGTGTACCCGACCTGGCAACACTCAAGAATGAGATCTTAGATGAAGCCCACTCATCAGCCTATGCTATGCATCCAGGGAGTACGAAGATGTATCATACATTAAAAGAACATTATTGGTGGAAATGTATGAAGAGGGAGTTAGCTGAATATGTATTCAAATGCTTGATATGTTAGCAGGTTAAAGCAAAACACGAAAGACAAACAGGACTTATTCAGCCACTTCTTATCCTTGAATGGAAATGAGAGAATATTACTATGGATTTTGTGGTAGAATTTTCGCGAAGTTAGAATGGATATGATAGTATATGGGTGATAATCGATCGACTTACGAAGTCAGCCCATTTCTTACCCATCCGGAGTACATATTCTTTGAACAGATTAGCCAAGTGGTATGTGGACGAGATTATAAGGCTTCCTAGGGTTCTAGTATTTATTGTCTCTGACAGAGATTTGAGATTACATCCCGATTTTGGCCGAGTCTACAAAGGGCTTTAAGCACTCGATTACACTTCAGCACAACATTTGATTTGCAAACAGATGGACAGTTTGAGCATACTATTCAAACTTTGGAGGGTATGCTCAGATCTTGTGTGATGGAATTCGGAGGGAGTTAGGATACTTACCTATCGTTGATCGAGTTTGCCTACAATAATAATTATCAGGCCAGTATTCGTATGACACCATATGAGGCATTATATAAAAGACAGTGCAGGATGCCAGTATGTTGGTATGAGTTGGGCGAGAGAAAGTTAATTGGGCCTGAGCTTGTGTAGATGATGACAAATAAGATTAAGATCATTCAGGATAGATTGAAAGTTGCCTAAAACCGACAGAAGAGCTACGCGGATAAGCGTAAAAAAGATTTGGAGTTTTAGGCGGGAGATAAAGTATTTTTAAAAGTATCACCATGGAAAGGGATCATTTATTTTGGATGACATGGTAAGTTAAGTCCACGTTACATTGATCCTTATGAGGTGATCGGCAGAGTGGGTAAAGTGGCATATAGACTTGAGCTGCCAGCAGAATTATCCAAGATACACAATGTATTTCATGTCTCGATGCTTCGCAAGTATTTAACAGATCCTTCACATGTTTTGACAGAGCAACCAGTGAAACTTAAAGAGAACCTGTCATATGAAGAAGTACCAGTTCAAATTTTGGACAGAAGGGAACAGGTTCTACGCAATAAGGTTATTCCATTGGTAAAAATACTGTAGAGGAACCATGCAATGGGGGAAGCGAATTGGAAGCATGAGAAATAGATGTGTAGCCAGTATCCGCAGCTTTTTAAGACAGGTATGTTTATTTAAATTTCGAGGATGCAATTTTTTTAAGGAGGCGTAAATTGTAGAACCCTGAATTTCCCTTTCCTAAGAGAAATAGTGATTTTCAGATGAATAGTAGTTTTCGGGTGAATACTGACGTGTGGATGGTGAATTTTTGAATTCGACCCCGGAAAATCGAAAATTTTTAGAATGAGTGATAGAGCATAATGAAATTGAAATGGAGCTTAAAGTAGTCCGTTTGAGTGGATTTTGAAGGTTATGAAGATTAACCAATAAAAATACTTTCGTTGGAAACGTTACGAATTCTAGCGAATTCAAAACCAACTAAATTTTTTCAAAGCATGGAATTAAAGGTTAAGACACCCACTTAGAGTATTGTATGGTCAATTTGATGATAGGATAACCATGGAATAATTTTGGAATTTATTAATGTTAAATGAGGATTAAATTTTAAGTTAAGAGTTTATTAAAGAAATTCATGAAGAGATGACTATCAAACTAACACAATCCATGTCAAAATTAAAGGATCAATGATGTGTTGACATGTTTAAGTCAAAAAGGAAGAGTAATTAATGAAAAGTTACTAAAGTTGAATGCATTTAGTTGGAAATTAATTGGACTTAATGAGTGACCAATCAAATGCATTAAATGGTAACTAATGGTAATTGTGCAATTTTTAAGTTAGTTAAAGGGCAAATTAGGCAATGGTAAGGATAGGTATATAAAATGGAATGCAAGAGAGGATGAAATGAAGAGCTATCATTCAGCCATAAGAGAAGAAAACATGAGAGGGAGAGTGAAACTGAGAGCAGACCTGAGAAGAAGAAAGATGTGTTGAAGGAGAAGGAAGAAGGAAGAAGAAGAAGAAGAAGAAGAAGAGGTGATCCATCCATCCTTCTCTCTAAAATCCATCATAAAATTCTCAAGAAAAGTTGAAGAGAAAGTGTAGGTAAGTGAGTGATTTCATGAATTAATTTTGTGGGTGTTTTAATGATGTTTGGGATGTGTTTGAATGATTTGGTGCAAAGGAAATCAAAAGAAATGATGTTAGAATAATTGGTTGGAAATATGGTAAAGTGTTGAAAGTGCTGAAAATATATATTGAATTGTGATTAATTGGTTAACTAGTGTTATTGTGTTAAAGATTTATTTAAGTGAATGTAGGATTGTTCGATTAATTCTTTTATGAAAAATTGAAGTTGGAAAAGTATGGTTGGATTAGTGGTAATGTTGTCTAAAGGTGGAATCCGAAATTATGCAGGAAACCCGAAATTGAAGGGAGCCTAAAGCGTGTGTTTCCATGAGCTAACAATTGTGAGCTTTTATATTTAAAATGTTTTGTTATGCTTTAATTAAATTCATGCCATGTTTTGTATTGCAAATGAAATTTTATATTAATGAGCCACTCGTGAAAATGTTGTATGGATTTGAGATATGAAAATGCGTTTATGAATTTTTATACGAGAATGAATTATATGAAATTGAAACGATGAAATGAAATGTGTTTGAAAAACCTATAGTATGTTTGTTAGATATTAGAGATATCTTCGGTTGAGGTTGAGTACCCAAAGCGTGCATTGGTAGAGTCAGGAGTGTCCGTCTGTCACTAACCATTTGAACAATGGGAGGTACCTACAAGGGGTTATATGAGTCAGTCTAGTCTTGTTTTCATCCAATGCACGTATAGGGTATATTATTAGCTAGCTTCCACCTGAGCAAGAGAAAAATGCTGCACCGTAGCGAGGGAGAAATTTTGCTACATAATACTGGATAGATGGCCTGAACGAGGGAAAAAAAATTTCCAGAAAGCTGGAGCGAGGCAAAATTCCGCTCCATACTCAGGATACGATGTGGTACGAATTATCAGTGGTCAGCCTAGTTTACTTGAAAATTTTCAGAAGAAAATATTATCGCCACCACTATTTAAATGTTTGGTTATATCATATAGCATGCAGTTTTGTAATTTGATTTTTATAATGCATGAAATTATTTATAACAATTGTTTATCCATATATTGAATTGAATTGAAATGTGGTTTCCTGAAAATGGATTTCTAAATCATGGCTATTTAAATGTTTATATAAATATTCGAAAATGATCTTAGGGAGGAAATTTTATAAAATGAATTTAATAGGAAATCATATGACACTCACTAGGCTCGTATAGCTCATATGTTTTGTGTTTCATAAATAAAAACCTCCCCAGGGCCAGATGTAGAGACCGATGCGTCAATAGCAAGGACTCCAGCCCAAGATTAGGCAGATCGAGTCAGGGGTACTGCTACAATTACATTATTGTATTTTGGATATTTTTGAAATATGTTGTATATAATTGATTGTACAATGTTACCTAATTTTGAAAATGTGTAAATAAACAAATGTATGACATGTAAATATATTTTGGTTTGTCTTTGAAATTGATATCCTGTTTATGGTTGCTTGTGATTTGTTGAAATGAAGGCTGGAGGCCCAAAAGTTTGGGGAAATTGGTTGATTTTAGAAAATTTTAAATTCTATTCAAATTTTGTTAGGTGGCATTTTGGAAAAACAGTCGTTATGCTGTCCAAATTTTTGTAAATTATATTTGTAAAAAAAAAAAAAAAAAAAATTCCCACATTTCCGCTATACTAAAATGGATTTTAAAAAGATTTCAAAAAAGGAAAAAGACTTAGCTTCACGCGAAAACCTTTCAGGGGGATTGGATATCCATTGGATGACTAGTGTGGGGTTGCAGGGCAGGCTGCCTAGGGAAAGGGGCCTGTCAGAATTGGTGTGATTTGGATGTGTGAAATGCTTTGAAATGTTGAAATGGGGCTGCACGTGCATTCGGTCAAGAATGGACAAATTTGATCCATTTTGAGTTGAGTTATTTGTGGTTTTCATGCTTGGTAACATGTTGAAATATTGGATTTTGATGTTGGAATGAAAAACCAAAAGTTGGGATAATTGCATGGTGTATATTCAATCAAAGGTGTATTCAAATCATAGAAATTTGTTTTTGATTAGTTTGTGTGATTTTATGGAATATTTGAATGATGAAATTGGCATGGAAATTGAAAGAAAGCTCATTGAATGTTAAATAACCATTTCATGAATAAACGTTTCATAATCGTCCGAAAGTGATACTTGGTGAATTTAAATGGAATTTACAACATTCTTTAACGTGTTTAAATGTGAAATTGATGAGAAAACTTAATAAGATTAATGGTATTAATATGGGCTAGGTTCGGCCAACATAGGAATTATTAATTTGAAAATATCGCTTGATCCATTAGTATGAATTTAGGATTCATACGATGTCCTTTATGTGTTTAAATAATTAAAATGATGAATGGATAATAAATGTGAAGACTTGGCATTAATACGACTTTAAAAAGGGTGTTTCGAAATGTTGGTATATTAATATGTGATTATGGAATTATTCGTACGAATTACGTTGGTTGCGATGTAACCTAAAAATAGAATACGAAAATGTGTAGGTTATGCGGAAGCGAGGAAACTTTCCTGTTGATTTTAAAGTTGATAGCGAGCTAGGGAATAAGGTGAGTGTCCTAACTAAAAATGAATTGAAATGTTTATGTTTCTATTCACATTGATTTTTATATGTTAAATTTGAATTCATGTTGTTATTGATTTAAATAAAATTTTTATATGATAAGTAAATTTCCATATGAGAACCTATTCACATGAATTTCTAAAGTTTTGCATGAAATGTGAGCTTTATGATGAAAAGCAGATGTTTGGAAATATTTTTATAACCTATGGTATGCCTTATAGATATTATCGGTAATGGTAGATTACCCTAAACGATGTAGGATTCCACTTGAGAAGCGATGTAGGATTCCGGGTATATTATAGGCTAGCTATCTACTTGAGCGATGTAGGATTCTGTTCGTAGTGATGTAGGATTCCACTACTTGGTTACCAGATATATGTAGCCTGAGCGATGTAGGATTTCGCTCCACCATATATGTAGGATACCATGTGGAAATGAATTATCAGTGGATGACTTATTTTATTTAAAGGCTTTTCGAAAACTTTATTTGCCATCGTTGTTTTCGATTTATAGTAGAAAAATGAGAGCATGTAATATGTTGTTTAATACATACTCCAGTGTTAGAAAAACATGTCATGATAGTTGTTGAAATCAGAAAATTTGCTTTTCATTATGATAATGAATTTCAGTTTCACGATGCAGGATTTATGTTGTTTATAAATGCTTATTCATGCCTTTAATTTACGTATGGTTCTCAGAGAATTTTATTTTAAATTCTGCAGCATGACATTAGTTAAGAAATATTTCTAAATATTTTAGGGAGGATGGTTTTGAAAATAGTTTTAATAGAAATATATGACACTCACTGAGCTTATTTAGCTCACCCCTAGTTTGTTGTTTTATAAGTAAAACCTCCCAGGGACAAGTACAGGTGCAGGTACTTCAGCAGCAGGGACTTTGACTCCAAAATAGTCCGACATCGTCATGTGCAACTGTGAATTTTGTATTTGTACATGTATGATGTTTATATTTTGAAAACCTGTGAAACGTTTTGTATATAAAAATATGCCACTTTTGCAAAATATGTTTGTGCATAACTCATTTATGAATTTGAAGTTATCTTTTAAACTTAAGTATGTTTGTGGTTGTTTGTGAAATTTAAAAAGAGGACTTGAGGCCCGGTAGTTGAGAATTGTTTTGGGATAGAAGTGCATAGGTTTTTAAATGAAATTTTTATAGGGTGAAATTTTTAGTAAAATAGCAATTGTGCTATCAAAATTTTTATAAATTCTATCTTGCAAGTGTATATTTTAAAATGAAAAAGTTCTCACTCATTTCCATTAGAAAACGAATTTCAAATGGGTTTGCAGTATGTGTAAAAATGCTTAGTTTTATGGGAACTTTTCAGGCGGAACGGATCTCGACTGGAAGGCTACCGTAAAGTTGTCAGGCAGGTCAGCTTGAGTAAAGAAATCGGGGTCTATCAAATATAATCCATCAAAAATCTGTAATTTAGTATCGAATTGAAAAACAAACTTTCTAGTTTCGAAAAACGATTCTGAAAATTCTTTTCGAATATCAAACGATGCATAAAATATCATTTTGCTGATTTCATTTTTCTGCTATAAATTATAAACAGTGGTGGTATTTCAGTTTTCAAAAAGCTTTTAAGTAAAACAAACCAACCACTGATAATTCATTCCATATGGTATACTAGTATATGGCAGAGCAGAATTTATCCTCGCTCGGTGTAGAATTTATCCTCGCACAGGCCATCTAATAGGTATCTACTGGCGAAATTTATCCTTGATAGGAACGACATTTATCCTCACTCAAGACATCTATCTGGTAATTGTGTAGTAGAATTTAACCTCACTACAGAGTGACATTTATCCTCACTCAAGTGGAAGCTAGCTAATAATATACCCTATACATGCATTGAATAACACACAGGATTAGACCAACGAACACATTCCCTCCCACTGTTAGTGACAGACACTCCCAACAAACATTGTCAATGCACGCTTAAGGTACTCAACCTCTACCAATAATATCAAGATACCTTTAAGGCATACCATAGACTCACAAATCATTTCCATTCATTTTGATTTTCATTAAATCATTCATATTTCATGCAAAATATTTAATAATTCATGCAAAATGGTTCTCCTATGGTATTTCATCAATTGTAGAAATAAATTTCCATTCGTAAACAACATAAATTTAAATTCATAATATAAAATCAACATGAATAGAAATATAATCATTTCAAAACATTTTTATTAGAACTCTCATCTTATTTCCTAGTTCGCAATAAGCTTAAATTCAACGAAAAGATTTCCTCACCTCTGCATAACCTACATATTTTTGTACTCTATTTTTAGGTTACGTCACAACCAACGTTATTCGTTTGAATCATTCTATAACCACACATTAATATACTAACATTTCGAAACACCCTTTCTAAAGTTGTTTCAACACCGATTATTCGCATTTACTTTCCGTTCAAAATTTTAAATGTTTAAGCTTGCGAAGGACATCGAATGAAGCCTAATTTCACACTAACGGGGTCAAGCGACATTTTCAAATCAACTTCTCCATATGTTAGCCACTAGTACATTGTCCTATCATCAATCTTATTAAATTTTCTCATCGAATTCACACTCAAACGCATAAAAGAATGGTGTAAATTCTATTTAAAATTCATCAAGCATCACATTCAGCCGAAATGTTTAACCACGAAATGGCCATTTAACATTCAATGAGTTCTCTTTTTGTTATGGTCGTTTTCATGACCTAGGCAAATAGGCCACTAAAGGTGCAAAAAGATGGGTGCAATACCGAGAGGCCCAAGGAGCCCAGTCTTCAGGTCGTGATGACGAGCTTGCGGACCCTCGAGCTCGTGCCTATGCTAAGTCTGTTTTAGCACACTCTTAGTGACAGGACCCTTCCCAGACCTTATCTAAACTCTCGTCTGGAGGATCCTGCCGGACACTTTGACGGACTCATCGAAACCGACTCGTCGGAGCGAAGACATCCGGGAAGCGAACCCTAACTTTCTTCTCCGGTTTACTCGTTAAAACTTAACAATTTGATTTTTATCGTAACTGGTTGGGAGTAATAAACATTTTCTTTGATTCTATTTCAAACATATTTATAAAATTTTCGGCAGCATAACGGCTGCATTTTTTATAAACCAAAATTTCACCTGTAAAGAAAATCACACTTCGACTATATCTGAACACCTCCCAACTTCTTTATCCACAAACAATTATTATCATCACAAGATTCATAGGTATAAACGTTAACTCAATCCCACAATATGCATATATGCATCACATATATATACAATGCATGAATATTACAATTTGCAATCTTGACATCATTGTAATTCCAAATTTAATAGATTAAATACATATACAAAAATGTATCCAAGCATCTTGCGCGATTGCCCACCTATATATATATAAAGCAAAACAGAAGATCGTAGTATCGCCCGCGGTGGAAATTAATAGGAACAACCGAGCTACACATTAAACAAACAAGTTAGTGCGATAACATTATATGATATCATATCACACATACTAATATACAATTTACAAGTCTTAAATTTTTCTTTAAAACTCCCCATGTATACCCTTGACTCGTTCTAATCATCACGGACGATTATGACTAACATCCACGTGAAGCTTACTATTGTATCTCAACCACTACGTTACGAAATTTACTGCATCGTATGTAGGGCGCTAAATCTTATCACTGAACAACTACAATGCGAGATTTTCTACATCGCAAGTGTAGCGCTAAAACTCTAGGCGACTATGAGCGGAATTTACTGCATCGCTTCGTAGCGCTAACGATCAATTAATCGACTACGTGCAGAATTGTCTGCATCGCAACGTAGCGCTATACTCTTCTATAAACTGAGCGATTACTGACGGAATTTTCTGCATCATCACGTAACACTAAATCTCTAAACTTTCAAGGCATACACATGGGTTTTTCTACTACTTTTCTAGTGCCAAAGCACAAAACTTTCTAGTTTTAAAATCTTGAAAACTTTTCTCATTTCATTATCTTTAAAAGCAACTTAGTATCAATTTCTATTTCCATATAGGTTCCATAGGAACCTATACACTCACATTTTAACTTTATATAAGAAGTCATTCTCATTCTCTTTTATACTTACTACAATATTCATTATCAAACATCAAGCATTTACATGAAATTGAAAAACGTCTTAAGTGGCGAACCACTTACCTCGAAGCAGCATCAAGCGTCTCGATGAACCTCAGGAGCCTCGGTGTCTCGCTCTCCACCTACACAACATATTCTCATCATTGCTAATATCAAACCTCAATTCTCAACTATAATTTATGAAAGTCTCAACTATGACCCTTTTTCTCTGTATGCTCCTAACTTGTTTCTAATTCAACCGAGACTCTCTAATCTCTATTTCTATATAAAAGTTTCAGTTTTAGACCCCTAGGGATCACCCCACACGGTCCGTTTAGTTGTTGGAGGTTCGAAACGAAAAATTACATTTTTAATTCTCAACTTACAGCCCATAACAGAACAGGTGGTAGCATGCTGCTCGGGGCTCCGTTTTCCTTCGTTCTTCTTCCTACAGTTCACTTATCTCACATTCTAGTCACACGTAAAATTTCGTTGGAAAATATTATCGTTTACTAGGTCAAATCTAAAGAAAATGCCCCATTTTTGGGCATTTTCTAGCACTTTTAGTGCGTGTTTTGTATACTTTCCGTTTCGGATTAGTGACGCTAGTTTTTCTTCCATAGCTAAGCCTCATTTAACTAATAATGATCAACCAAACTCATTTCATGCAATAAAAATTGCATTAGGATAGCCGTTTCACTTCTCAGAGCTCTAACGACACTATTTTGTGTATAACTTGCACAATTTTTATCGGATTCGATCTGTTCCAAAACCTATGGTTTTCTATGATTCCTAGGCATCATTTGAGGTGTAGAACACCCCAAATAAGTCAAATATAGTCAGGTCTCCTCTAGCTTAAATTTGAGCTCGGGAATCACATTTTTACTTATAACTATTCCTTTGCAACTCTAAACATTCTCTAACTTTTCTAACTCTTTTTATACTCAAACTTGGGCTCTAAATCAACTAATCTCAAAGCTTATCTATTGCTCTTCAAGTCTTTAGCACATACATAAACTTAACTTGTTCATTTGAACACCAAAAATTCACTCAAGCTTTGTATCATCCACTTGGAGTGCATGACAACAAAGTTTCTGTTTCTATTTTGTTTATGGGTATAACAGCCCATATTTACACTCCTCAAGCATCAATTACACACAACAACATGTTATTTAATGCTCATCATCATCTAGTTAGGGTTCCACACTTAATTGAAGTGTAGAACACCAACACAACTCAAAAAAAAATCTGTACAATCATAATTTCAGCAGTGTACTGCAGTTTTCAGCAAAGGCAAGAAAGAAATAAGATGATATCTTACTTGCTTCTTGCTTAGAGGGTTTGGAGGGGCATAAGAGAGGTCTTAGAGAGGTTGTTTGAAGCTTGTAAGGGCTACTCCTTCACTCTTTTCTGCTGGTCGTCCAAGCTACTACAGTTCCTTCGCGTTTCTACCTCTTTCACGCTTGTTCGGTTTCGGTTCTGCTCCCCCTTCACGACCAGCTCTATTCTGCTCTTGTTAGGCACGTCCAAGTTACTGGTTGCTTCTTCTTTTCGTGCCTTCTCCCTCTCTTCTTTTGGCCTTTCACTCCTGCTCTTGATCTCTTCCTTGATTCTGCTCTGTTTCAAGTCTAGACGCTGCAGTAGCGCTGCTGTCTTTGGTTCACGGCTTCTTCTATTTTCTCACGGCTGAAAGCTGCTGCTTGATGCACGAAAATCACACTTCTTTCACGCGTGATTAGCTCTGGTTTGGTGTTGCACGGCTGTAGCTGTCTATTTCTCTTGGTTTCCAGCAGCTTCTTTTGGTTCCAGCGACTTCTTCTCGTTTCCTCGACTGAATGGTGTATTGTTTGCTGAAATTTCAGCTAAGTATCTCTTATATATACTACTCATACTTCTCTTAATTGCACTCTTACCCCATTTCTTTTTAATTTCATTTCAAACTCATTGTCTTGTTACTCTTTCATGGCCACACCCCTCGTTGTTCTCTCTCGTCTATTTCACTTCTATTGGATTTGATTTTTGTCTCACTAAAAATTGTTTTAATTCGTCAAGTTTGTCTTATTGACCCCTTGACTCTCTCCTTATTTGAATTTTAATTCGATTATCATTGACTACTTAACTGGAATTTTTTTTTTATTGAAACGCTACTTAACTGTTTTCGATTGACGAATTTTGTCGTACTCTTAAATTAATAAATCTCTAAGGCCATGAAGTTCAATTAATTAAATGTCAGGATTTATATTATCTCTCAAATCTAGGTTCTAACATTAGGAATTTATAAGTCGAGGCTAGGGGTTTACACTTAGCTCACGCATGTGACAGATTTACTGCACTTCCAACTCGTGTATGTAACAAGCCTGCCTTAGCATCTCTTCAGCTCGTATAAGTAATCAGGTCGATGGGCTCGCGCCAGGCAACGTCTTGAGAAGCAGGCATCAGATCAATCTAATTCCCTGATTTTACGCCGACACCACCTCAACAGTTCCCGAGAAGCATTTAATGTGATGACTATTCATTTAATGCAAAGAAGACTTTACTTGAATCATTTAATGCAAGCATGGGCATGCAAGAATAATCATTGCTATAGTAATAAATGCAGTATGGCTTAAATCAGATTAGTTGAAAATAATAATGATTTGTAACGTGTAAAACACTCAATTGCATCCCTCATTCTCTATAAATAGGGGGAAAATTCGTTGTAAAAAAAAGTTTAACACTAGTATTACCGTCACTCTGCCAAAATATATTCAGGGTGACCCATGGACGTAGGCGCACTCGCCGAACCACGTAAAAATTCCTATCTTTGCATTCTTCTTCCTCCCTTCTTTTATTATCAACTGTTGCTTCATTATTATTCATCTACCTTAACCAACATTTAATTTCCTTCACTACTATTTACCAACCTTAAACTATATTAAATACCATTTACTACCACGATCGCAATCTGGGCCTTTGGATCTCTACGTCAACTGATTCCGAACGTTGACATTTTTTGGCGTTAGAAGGAGGGCCCAACTGCGACTTTGTAACCTTTTCCTTAGCAACTTTCTCCTTAACTACTCATATTTCGACAAACCGTAATGGCTAAGATAAGAATGACCAGAAGTGTTGGTATGGTGGATGAGCAACCTGAGAGTCAGGAGGACCAACAATGCACTCTGTCTTCCAGGGAAAAGATCACTAAGGATTGGCAATAACGTCAACAAGCCTAAAAAGATACGATGAGGCAATTTACTGAAACTATTAGGGCACTGACAGAAGCTCAAACCCAAGCCGCACAGAAATGGGTAGAGGTCGTGCCCTCCAGAGGAACTCGATAGTAGCTCACAGAGGAAATCCCAACCTCGGAGGGGGGAGCTGGCAGGGAAAAGTCGCTATCTGAAGAGTCAATCCGCTCCGTGCTCGAGAAAGGGAAACCACTTCTCACCCCACAAACTTGAAGGTGAAGGTGAATAGTGATGGTACCTAGCACGTAGAAGTTAGTTGCGGACACGAGCGAGCTCGCGAGTATCACAACGGTCATGAGCCCGAGCCACGAAGAGGCTTGCGATAGGTAGAAAATTTTGATAGGATGCGTAGGTCTCGAAATCGCCACTCAGGTGAACAGGAAAGCACCAATTGGCGGAGCCATACCAAGCGATCTGACCCATAGGGTCCAATGATGGAGGAATTACTACACATAGTCCAATAGTTGGAGGCCCGACCTAGACCCCAGAGTCAGAGAGAATAGAATGATGAGAGGGTCCCGTTCATCAGGGAGATTGAAATAGAGCCTTTACCTCCAAGTTCAAACTCCTAAGCAGTTCACCCTATATTGGGAAAAGTGACCATTATAACCACCTGGACATGTTCAACGTGCAAATGGACCTCCAGACGAGCAACCCATTGGTCAAATGCCGAGTCTTCCTGGTTACCTTGGGGGATGCCCCATGGGCTTGGTTCAAGAGCCTCCCAGCTCGTAGCATAGAGAGCTGGAAAGAGTGTCAACAAAAGTTCCTCAATCAATACAAAGCACTAAGAAGGCAGCTCGCACCTCCATGCCACCTCGCTACGATATTCTAGAGACAGAATAAGTCCCTGAAAGATTACATTGCCTGATTCAGGGACGAGGTGAGCAATGTCGAGGCACTTTCAAACGAGAGCATCTTGACCACAATCTCAGCAAGGCTTAGAAAAGACGAAAAGCTTTATGAAAGCATCTACAAGTCCCTAGTAAAAGACTTGGGTGTGAAATTTATGAGCGGGTCGCCAAGGAGATAAGGTGGGGAGGAAGCTTTTAGACCAAAGAAGTTCAACAATCAGTAAGGTAAAGCAAGCAGTTCTTACCAAGCAAAAAGGAAAGGTCATGGTGAGGACGGGAACGTCGAGTAAAGACATCGCTCTGCTAATGTAGTGGTGAAGCAAGCTAGGCTAGAGCCGAGAAAGGAGCGACCTCAGCGTCGAGGGCGATATGGAGATTACAACTTCCTGTCAGACACACATGATCAGATCTTCGCCACAGAAAGGAACAGAGAAAATTTTTGGAAGCCCACCCCCACGGGTGTCCTAAGTAGGCTAAAAAATCTAAGTTCTGTGCCTATCACAACGAAACTAGGCACAACACTTCAGATTATTGGCAGTTGAAGGACATCATTGAAGACTATTAGACGAGGCCGCCAAGGGGAGTATGTAGTTCGCCCTGCTGGTCAACAACCTTAACAACAACGTCCTCAACCCCAACATCAGCTACTAGTACAACTGCAGCCCCGATGAGCTCTTGAGCAAAAGCATGAACCTGCGGTAAGAACCATCTTTACCATTCATGGTGGACCCCATATCGTAGGTACCTTAAATAAGTTGCACTAGAGATATGTACGAGAGGCCAACCACACCTTACTTACAAGTTATAACGGGGTAGAGCGACCCGTAAAGAAAGCAAGAGTGACCTCGGATGACATCGTGTTCACCGAAGAATATGCAAGGGGTGTATGATGGCCCCATAACGACACACTAGTCATCCAAGCTAAAATCAATAATGCAGAGGTGCGACGGATCATGTAGATATTAGGAGCTCAGTCAACGTGATGTATAGAGACTGTTTTGACTAGATGGGGTTGAGAGTCAAGCAACTAATACCTTCCCTAGAGCCTCTTTACGGCTTCACTAGAGATGTTGTGACACCAGTGGGCCAGATCAGATTACCACTCACTCTTAGAGAACCAAGTCGACAAGCCACCGTGCTAGCAAACTTCTTGATCATCGATTGCCCTTCAGCATACAATGTGATCCTGGGGCGACCCTCGTTGAACGACCTGGACATGGTCACCTCACCAAGACACTCACGGTTAAGTTCCCAACTCCTATTAGGATATGATGTGTCCGAGGAGAACAACACCTAGCTAGATGACATTATGAGGACGTCGTAAAGATGGGGGTTAAAGGGAAAAAGGTAAACATGATCTCAAGTGGCGAACCACGAGTTGTAACTGAGAAAAGAGTGAGTCACGACCTCGACCCCTGCGAGGTGGACATTGACCATGCAACGAGGCCCATCGAAAAGTTGGAAGATGTACAGGTTAGCGAGATAGATCCTGAGAGATGCTTAAAGTTGGGACGAGACCTAGCTCCAAAGATCAGGACCTAACTCACTGACTTCTTAAAGGCGAACCTGGACATTTTTGCATGAAACCATGAAGACATAGTGGGGATGGATCCTAAAGTCATGTGTCACAAACTGAACATATATCCTCACCACAAGCCAATTCGTCAAAAAAGAAGGCCTATGACACCGGAGCAGTACATCGCTTTGAAAGAGGAGGTAGAAAAACTGCTAGCCAACAAGTTCATCCGCGAGGCCTACTATCCTACCTGGGGCGCCTATCCAATCCTTGTAAAAAAGAAGAATGGAAAATGGAGGGATTGCATCGACTTCACCGGCCTGAACAAAGCCTGCCCAAAGGATAGCTTTCCACTGCCAAGGATTGACCAACTCGTGGATACAACGGCTGGGCACCAGCTCCTAAGCTTCATGGACGCCTACTCGAGCTACAACCAAATCCTAATGAGCCTAGAGGATGAGGAGCATACATCATTTGTCACCGATTGAGGCCTGTACTGCTACAGGTAATGCCCTTTGGACTGAAGAACGTAGGGGCGACCTACCAACGCTTGGTCAACTCAATGTTTAAGGAGAAGATTGGGAAGACCATAAAGGTATACGTGGATAATATGTTGGTGAAATCCAAACAAATGGCATATCATGTCCGCGACTTGAACGAGACCTTCCAAATCTTGAAGAATTACTAGTTAAAGTTAAACCCACTGAAGTGTGCCTTTGAAGTGGCATCTGGTAAGTTCATTGGTTTCATGGTGAACAGTTGAGGAATTTAGGCCAACTCCGAGAAGATTAGGGCGCTGATCGAGATGAGATCCCTAGCTTAGGTTAAAGACGTATAAAGCCTCAACGGTCAGGTTGCGACCCTCAACACGTTCATTTCTAAGGTCACTGACAAAAGCATCCCTTTCTTCAAAGCACTAAAGAAGATGAAGAATTTTGAATGGGCCCTTTTTTTTTAGCACAATCGCCTCCCGCTGCAGTAGGTTGACTTGTTCCTCTGCAACCTTAACCCTTTTTTCTGCAGCTTCAACATTCTTTTGGTCACCTTCAGCTCGAGCCATAGCAGTGTTTAACTCACCCTTGACTTTCTCCAACTTCCCCTCGATCTTGCTGAGTTTGGAAGTCGCGATCTCCCGGTGAGCTACTTCCCGAGACAAAGCTTTGTCAGCATCTCTAAATTTTGCTTCCAGCTTCTGATGCTCCTCTTGAAAGAAGATCACCTTATTCTGTAGCTTCTTCCTCTTAACCTCGAATTCCTACTCAGTGAGCCTGAATGCGACCTTCTTGCCTAACTGCTCTTTGACCTCCTTCATCAACTTCATCAAGGTCATGTTAATTTGAAAGAAGGGCAAGGTTAAAACTCGAACCAGATATACTAAGTAAAGGTGAATAAGCTTGAAGTTTACCAGTGCAGTGTGGCGAGCTCCGTAGCCTATCAACTTTCGACCTGTAAAGTCCTCCCTTTGAAGCTTCGGGGCATAGTTCTCCAGGACCTGCGGTATGAGGTTCATAAAATCGGTAAAATACTCCAACTCAGCTACCACTTCAGATCGCTCCTCAAAGTCATCCTTAGACGACTCCTCCTCCTGCTCCTCAGATAACCCTGCAGCCCGAGCACTTGGGCCCCATCTAATGACGACCGCTGCCTTCTTTTTGACCTTGATGACCTTACGGCATTTGGGAGCTGGGGGCTCAACTATACCCTTCTCTTTGTCTCTCACCACAGGCTTAGGCTTTGGCGTAGTCGAGCTCCCTCCGTTAGGGTTTTAGCCTTTTTGGCCGTAGGAGGATCCGCTTTTTTCTACCTATTTAGCTTGAGGGCTTGCTTCTTGGGGGCTGCAGCCACCTCGTTCTGAGGAGCAACTACGTCAATAGGCTCAATAGGCACCTGTTGAATAGGATCCGCTGGGATGGGATCCACAATCATGACTTCTGGCTCCGTAGGCCTAGCCCGAGCGTAAGATGGAGGCGCGGCTAAAGCTAACTTGCCCATTTTCTAATAAGAACTTGTGGTTGGACTTGAGCTCTCTTTTGAGGGAAGCTCAAAAATTGAAGCGACCTCATTCTTCCTGTGAATTTCGAGATCGCAATATATGTTTAGATGCTTGCTATCGAGTTGAAGGGCAAGACCGTAATCTCACAGCTCAAAACCTGAAGGGAATAGGTCATCAGCGTTGTGCTTGGCTGTAGCAAATCTCTCCAAGACTGCAGTCTCCTCTTCAGTAAGTCTGATCCTACTGGTAGAAATGTCTGCAAAATAGAACGAGCTTGTTAAAAAAAAAAAAAAAAAAGAGAGAGATATGAGGCGTTGTGCGAGCTAAGTTCGTGTCTACCTAAGGTCAGGATAAATGAGAAATTCTTCAGTCTATGAAGGGAGGTGCAAGTAACAAGGACCTAGTGGGATTTGTAGTCTCTCATGTTGGACTTAATGCTACTTTTGGGCAAAAATTGCTTAAAAGGCGAATTGCGGACAAAAATATAATACAGCCCGTCCCGCACCTCTGCTTGGCGATCGTGAGTGCCCTTAAAGCTGTATAAGCTGCAAAGGATGCGAGAGCTAGGAGGGTCGAGCCCATGCCTAATGAAGGCAGTAGCCAGGAAGGTAATTTTGGTATAAGAGTTGGGAGTTAGTTGAAAGGGGGCTAGTTTCAGGTCGTTCAACAAGTCTATGAGGTGGCGGTGAACTAGGAACCTGAATCTGTACTCTATGTGCTCGCGGCTTATTGCAATAAAACTTTTGGGTGGGTAGGCTGCGTGGTCATGAATATAAGCAACATTAGCACGACACGCCGAGGGAAAGTCATATTCCCGAGCCAAGGCATGCAACGCTTGATAGCCTAGATTGGAAGCATAACGAAAGAAAGGCTCTCAGACTGTCCTCCCTTCGGTCAGAGGTTGAGATGTCGAGGGCTCAACTCGCCCCTCGAGCTCTTCTGCGACCTCGCCACTTTGGGAGGTCGCACCCTGGGTGGTTCTAACCTATTGCTCTACTTGTCCTTCACAGATGAAAGCCTCGTTACCAATTTGAGGATCACTATGCGAACCACCTGACATCTACAGAGTAAAGGGAATGGCATCAGAATGCTGAAAGCATACTAAACCTAACGAGCTAAAGTAAGAAATTCCTAAATCTACTTTCCTATGTATCAGGTCGCACGTTTTATTGCTAAAGGTGGTAGGGGCCCAGAATGCGAACCCATCAGGTTGCTTTAGCCCACCAAGCTAAAGGTCTGATACCTAAAGCTATGGCCTTACGTCTACAGGAATTCTATCAAACAGTTCAAAGGCAAGTCGTCCCAAACTTAAGCATCAAAACCATACCAACATATAACAAAAGCTACAAACAGTCAAAAAGCCACAAACAGCGCATACAACGTTCGATCTCAAGCATTAGAACCTCACCAACATACAACAAGGTCCAGAAACATTGAAACCATTTCAGCTAGTAGCAAAATATTTCAAGCTGCATGCAGAGCATTTTAAACACAAAATATGCATACAAGATTCAAAGTCGAGCAACACAATAGAGAAAGCAACGTATGCCTAAAAAATAAAAAATAATCGAGAAAATATGAAAACTAGTTCAAAGTACTTACTGTGTATGCTCGTCTGTTGGAGATAAGGTCTGGACTTTGAATATTGAATCTGAAGAAGATTGTTGAGAGAATAAGGAAGAAACGGAAAATAAGTGTCAAGGAGACGATTTGGTAGAATTTTCTCTTAAAAGAGGTAGAAGTAAAAAATGAGAGTGAAAAAGCGCTCGGTTTATATAGGCACGGGTCTCTATCTTCAACCGTCCAATCTAGCAAAAGAGTAACTGCCACAAATCCAATAGTCTAGCGTGAACTTTGGTCCCTTGCCATCATGTGTTGTCAGTTACAAGACGTGCGCATTAAATGCGCACGGCCTGAGATATGCTTACGGTACCGATGTCTACAAAATCGCCACATGTCAAAAGTAACGGGTCAAACGTCGAAGCGATACCCAATGAGCTCGCAAACGGTTATTTGAATCAGCAAAATCAACTCTCAGTTTGCTAATCACACTGAAAGTTAGGGGGCTAGTGTTATGGTCATTTTCAAGACCTAGGCAAATAGGCCACTAAAGGCCTAAAAAGATGGGTGCAGTACCGAAGGCCCAAGGAGCCCAGTCTGAGCACAACTGCCTCCCGCTGCAGTAGGTTGACTTGCTCCTCTGCAACCTCAACCCTTTTTTCTGCAGCTTCAGCATTCCTTTGGTCGTCTTCAGCTCGAGCCATAGTAGTGTTTAGCTCACCCTTGACTTTCTCCAGCTCCCCCTCGTTCTTGCTGACTTTGGAAGTCGCGGTCTCCCGGTGAGCTACTTCCTGAGACAAAGCTTCGTCAACATCTTTCAATTTTGCTTCCAGCTTCTGATGCTTCTTTTGAAAGAAGCTTACCTTGTCCTGCAGCTTCTTCCTCTCAGCCTCAAACTCCTGCTTAGTGAGCCTGAATGCGGTCTTCTCACTTAACTGCTCTTCGACTTCCTTCATCAACTTCATCAAGGTCATGCTAATCTAAAAGAAGGGCAAGGTCAAAACTCGAACCACCTCAACAGTTCCCAAAAAGCATTTAATGCCACAACTATTGATTTAATGCAGATAAGACTTTACTTGAAGCATTTAATGCAAGCATGGACATGCAAGAATAATCATTGCTATAGTAATAAATGTAGTATGACTTGAATCAGATTAGTTGAAAATAATGATGATTTGTAACGTGTAAAACACTCCATTGTATCCCTCATTCTCTATAAATAGGGGGAAATTCATTGTAAAAAGAAGCTTAACACTAGTATTACCATCACTCTGCCAAAATATATTCAGGGTGACCCATGGACATAGGCGCACTCATCGAACCATGTAAAAATTCCTGTCTTTGCATTCTTCTTCCTCCCTTCTTTTATTATCAATTGTTGCTTCATTATTATTCATCTATCTTAACCAATATTTAATCCCTTTCACTGCTATTTACCAACCTTAAACTATATTAAATACTATTTACTACCACGTTCGCAGTCTGGGCTTTTGGATCTCCTCATCAATCGATTCCGAACGTCGACACTTTCAATTTCCATGCCAATTCTATCATCCAAACACTCCATAAAATCACACAAAAAAATAAAAAATAATTTTTCATCATCAATGCAATGCCTTGGCCGAATATACATCATTCAAATATATAAACTTTTATTTTTCATTTCAACATCAAAATCAATTCTTTCAACACATTACCAAGCATGAAAACTACTCAAATAACTCAACTCAAAATGAATCAAATCTGGCCCCTTTTGACCAAATGCACATGTAGCACTAAAACAACATTTCAAAGCATTTTACACATCCAAATCACACCAAAACTCATGGCAAGACAACCAAATTTCATTCTACTCACAAGTTCTTTCTTTAGCCGAGCATATATCAACATGCAATTCAATTTCCTCACTTAATTCATCATCAAATTTACATGCATTTCAACCTCTACACTAATGAGGTTTCAAATGACGGGCCCCGACATTTTTACTCAAGGCGACCTGCCAGGCAACCCCACAGTAGCTTTCCAATCGAGATATTCTTTGGTTGAAAGGTTCCTGTGAAGTTAAGCATTTTTACATATACTGAAAATTCATTTGATAATTCATTTCCTAGCGGAAATGAGTGGAAACTTTTTTATTTTAAAATATACACTTGCAAAATAAAATTTATAAAAATTTTGGCAGCATAATAACTGTTTTTCTAAAAATTCTACCCTATAAAGATTTCATTTAAAACCTATGCACTTCTATTTCAAAACAATTCTCAACTACCGTGCCTTAAGCCCTCTTATCAAAATTTCACAAAGAACCACAAATATGCTTAAGTTAAAAAGATAACTTTAAATTCATAAATGAGTCATGCACAAACATATTTTCCCAAAAGTGACATATATTTATATACAAAGTATTTCATGAGTTTTCAAAATATAAACATCATACATATACAAACACAAAATTCACAGCTGCACACGACGATAACTAACTATTCCAAGGTCGTAGTCCCTGCTTCTGAAATGTCTGCACCTGTACCTATCCTTGGAAGCTTTTAATTAAAACAAGAAAAATTAGGGGTGAGCTAAATAAGCTCAGTGAGTGTCACATGTATTTCTATTCAAACTATTTTCAAAATGTCCTCTCTCAAAACTTTTTAGAAACATTTCTTATCTAATATTATGCTGTAGAATTTAAAATAAAATTTTTTGAGAACCATCTATAAATTAAAAGCATGAATAAGCATTTAGAAACAACATAAATCCTGCATCGTGAATATGAAATTCATTAACGTAATGAAAAGCAAATTTTCTGATTTCAACAACTATCATGGCATGTTTTTCAAACACTGGAGTATGTATTAAACAACATATTACATGCTTTCATTTTCTGCTATAAAATGTAAACAACGATGCAAATAAAGTTTTTGAAAAGCCTTTAATTAAACTAAGCCATCCATTGATAAATCATTTCCACCTGGTATCCTACATATATGGTAGAGTGGAATTTATCATCACTTGGTGCGAAATTTATCTTCGTACAGGCCATCTATGATGGGCCCCTTTCCTATATACTCTAGGCAGCCTGTCGGTAACTCCACAGTAGTTCTCCAGTTGACGTCTGATCCAACTGGAAAGTTTCCGTGAAGTTAAGCCGTTTACTTTTATATGAAAAATCTACTATAAATTCCTTAAACTCTCTTTTTGGACTGAAAATAAGTGGATACTTTTCCATTTTAAATAGATAATGTAAAACCAATTTTATAAAAATTTTGATAGTATAACGACTATATTTTTGAAAATCATACCCTGCAAAATCTCATAAAAGATTTATACACTCCTAAGTTCAAACAAATCTCAACTTTTGGGCCTCCGGCCCTCTCATTTTTTCACAACCAACCACAAACATATTTTTACATAAAATATAGTTGTCGACGTTCAAAATCGGTCGACGTAGAGATCCAAAGGTCTAGATTGCGATCGTGGTAATAAATGATGTTTAAGATAGTTTAAGGTTGGTAAATAGCAATAAATGAGGTTAAATGTTGGTTAAGGTAGATGAATAATAATGAAGAAACAGTTAATAATAACAGAATGGAGGGAGAAGAATGCAAAGACAGGAATTTTTACGTGGTTCGGCGAGTGCGCCTACGTCCACGAGTCACTCTGAGTTGATTTCAGTAGAGTGACGGTAATACTAGTGTTCAATCTCTTGTTTACAATGAAAATCCTATCTATTTATAGAGGATGAGAGATACAATGAAGTATTTTACACGTTAAAAATCATGATTACTCTCAACTAATCTGACATAGGTCATACTGCATTTATTGTTACAACAATGATTATTCTCACACGCCCACGCCTACATTAAGTGCTTCAGGCAAAATCTTTTCTTCATTAAATGAATAGTCGCCGCATTAAATACTTCTCGGGAGCTGTTGAAGTGGTGCCAGCTTAAAATCAAGGAATTAGGCTGACCTGGTATTGGCTTCTCAAGGCATTCCCTGGCGCGAGCTTATCGATCTAGCTACTTATGCATGTTGAAGAGATATTGAGGTGGATTCTAGGATAAATACGGGCTAGAAGTGTGTTAAGACATACTTGGTATGGCGTGAGCTTGAGGGTATCGCGAGCTCGTCATAGCGACCTGAAGGCTTGGGCTATTTGGGCCTCTCGATACTATATTCATCTTTTAGGCCTTTAGTGGCCCTTTTATTTGTGTTGAGGAAACGGGCATAACACTAGTCCCCCAGCTCTCAGTACAATCTATAGACTGAGAGCTGAACAAGATGCATTCGATAACCGTTTGTGAGCTCATAAGGCGTCGCTTCGACTTCTGACCCGTTACTTTTGACACGTGGCGATTCTACAAATATCGATACCGTAAGCACGTCTCAGGCCTTGTACATTTAATGCGTATGTCTTGTAACTGATAGCGCATGATGGCAAAGGATCGAAGCTCACGCTGGATCGTCACATTTGTGGTTGTTGATCTTTTACTAGATCAGACGGCTAGGCATAGGGACTCGCACCTATATAAACCAGTCGCCTTTTCACTCTTATTTTTTACTTTACCTTTTCAAAACGAAACTCTGTCAAAACTTCTCCTCAACACTTCTTCTCTAGTTCTTCCTCATTCTCGCGACAGTCTTCTTCAGATTCAGCATTCAGAGTCCATATTCCACTTCTAGGAGACGAGCATATATAGTAAGTCCCTCGAACTAATTCTTGCATTTTGTTGGTCATCTTTGATTTTTGACACATATTTTTGTTTTCTGGCTTGTTCTTTGATATTGAATTTCACTTGTATGCTTGGTTTGCTTGGCTTTGAACTTTGTATGCATATTTGTGCTTAAAATGTTTTGGATGTTGCTTGAAACCTCCTACTTCGTGCTGGAATGGTTTCAGTGTTTGTGAACCTTGATGCTTGCTGGTGAAGTTCTTGTTGTTTGAGGTTGGGCATTGTGCATGCTATTTGTGGCCTTTATTCTGACCATTTGTAGACTCCGTTATCCGTTGGTTTGGTTTTGATGCTTGTGTCTTGGGCGGTCTGCCTTCGAACTGTTTGATAGAATTTTTGTAGCAATAGGGTTATAGCTTTAGGAATTAGGAATTTTTACCTGATGGGCTTGAATTTTGGGCCTCCACCGTTTTTATTAGCGAAGCGAGCGACCTGATGCATAGGAAAATAACTTTAGGACTTCTTTGCTTTAGCTCGCTAGGTTTAGTATGCTTTCAACATCCTGATGTCGTTCCTTTTGTTTTGTAGATGTTAGGTCGTTCGCGCAGTGTTCGTCTAATTGGCGACGAGGCTTCTACTTCTGAAAGACAAGTAAAGCAACAAGTTAAGCCACTCAGGATGTGACCTCTCAAACTGGTGAGGTCCCAGAAAAGCTCGAGGGGCGAGCCGAGCCCCTCATCTCAGCCTCTGGCCAGAGGGAGTACAGCTCGAGAGCCCTTCTTCTGTTACGCTTTCGATTTAGGCTTTCGGGCGTTACAGGCCGTAGCTCGGGAATATGACTTCCCCTCGGGGTGCCGCGCTAATGTCGCACACATGCATAATTACGCGGCCTATCCGCCCAGAGGTTTCATTACCATAAGTCGCGAGCATATAGAGTATGGGTTCGGGTTCCCAATTCACAATTACCTTATAGATCTGCTGAACGACCTGAAACTAGCCCCTTTTCAACTAACCCCGAACTCTTATGCTCAACTAACCTCTTTGGTTGCTGACTTTATTAGGCATGGGCTTGACTCTCTTAGCCCTCACGTCCTTCGCAGCCTATACCGCTTTAAGGGGACTTATGGCAGCTAGGCCAAGTAGAGAGATGGTTTGTATTACATCTCTGCTTGCAATTCCCCTTATAATAAATTTCTGCCCAAAAGTATCATTAAATCCAATGTGGGAGACTACAAATGTAAACCCCTAGCCTCGATTCATAACCTCTTAGTGTTAAAAGATGGATTAGAGAGGTAAAATAAATCTCTACATTAGATTAATTGAATTTCATAGTGTTAGAGATTTATCAACTTAAGATTGACGACGAAATTCGTCAATTATAAAAGTTAAGTAACATTATAATAGAATCAAGTTAGTGTTAAGTTAAATCGATTCATCGATTTCGTGAACGCCATTTTGGGAGTTTCACAACAACCAAATTAACAAGAAAAAGATCAATGAAGAGTAAAATAATTCATCCATAAATAAGCGATTGATGATAATCAAAATAAATCAAAGGACAAGATTGATATTCCATAGAACATCAATAATATATATAAACGAGACACTTAGAAGCCAAGTAGACAAGTGAAGAGTGCAAAGCTACCATAAAACTCAAAAACCAAAGTGATTCCCGTATAGAGTAGAGGAGGAGAGAAAATGATGGTCAAACAACTTTAAAATGAGACTTAAGTGCCATTTTCATGAAGGCTAATCATATATATTGAACATTTAGCAAGATTTTAGCAAGAAAAGATGAAAATAAGTGTGAAACAAAGAAGAAAACAGCAGCTACCATAAAAGAGAACAAAGCTGGCAGCAGTGAAAAGAAAAGAGAAATGGAGAGAAATTGTGTGAAATTAAAAAGAGATGGGGCAAGGATGCAAATTAGAGAAGTAAGAGTAGTATATAAGCAACACTTGGGTGAAATTTTTCAGCAAACAAAACCCATTTTCGTGCCTCCATTCAGCTGCAACAGTGAAGCCCTAGAACAGAGCAGCAGACAAGCACACTGCAAGGCAGGAACTACAGCAGGGAAAAGTGGAAGGAGGAGAGCCCATCCAGCCCTTCTGAACCTCTAATCTCCCTCTCTAAACCCTCTTCTAAGTCCTCTCAATCCTCTAAGTCAAGTACCAAGTAAGATATCATTGAATCTTCTCCTTATTGAGTTTAAAAGTGCAGTAGAGCTGCTGGAAATTTTCTGTGCAGAATTTGTTGTATGTTGTTGGAGGTTTTGCACTAGAAATGGTGTCAAAACCTAAGTGATTGTTATATAACCTTAGAGGATGTGTTTGTGGGTGTAAATGGTAGCTTAGGGTTTGATTTATGGGTTGTTATAGGCTTTAGAATCATAGAAACGAAAATTTGTTTTTCACACACACAAACTAGTTGATGAAAGTTTTGAGTGAATTGTTAGTGTTCAAATGGACAAGTAATAATTATGTGTGTGTTATGACCATATTAGACAGTAAATAAGCTCTGAAAATTTGACGTTTTGAAACCAAGTGTGAGCATAAAAATGATTAGAAAAGGATAGGGAAGCATGTAGGAATAAAGAGAAGCTCAAGAGAGCTAGTTTTGACAATATTAGTGATTCCCGTACTCAAATTTGAGTTAGAGGAGACCTGACCATATTTGGCTTATTTGGGGATGTTCTACACCTCAAATGATGCCTAGGAACCATAGAAAACCATAGGTTTTGGAACGGATCGAATCCGATAAAAATTGTGCAAGTTATGCACAAAATAGTGCCGTTAGAGCTTTGAGAAGTGAAACGGCTATCCGAATGCGATTTTTATTTCATGGTTTGAGTTTGATTCATCATTATTAGTTAAATGAAGCTTAGCTATGGAATAAAATCTAGCGTCGCTAACTCGAAGCCAAGAGTTTACAAAACGGGCACTTAATTGCGCCCGAAAGTGTCCAAAACGGACGTTTTTCTTAGATTTGACATAGCAAACGATGGAGTTTCTCGACGAAACTTTACGGGCGACTTAGTTATGTGATAAGGAGACACTAGAAAAAGGAACGGAGGTGAAACCATGGCTGGTTTCAATTCTGTTTTTTTGGTCAACCGAATAATTAAAAAGTTGACTTTTTGTTTTAAGCTTTTGGAGACCAAACGAAACATATGGGGATGATCCTAGGGGTCTAGAAGTAAAACTTTTACAAAGAAATCAAAGTTAGAGAGTTTCGGTTGAGTTAGAAACAAGTTAGGAGATTATATAAAGAAAATGGGTCTTAGTGGAGATTATTAACCTTGAAGTTGAGATTCTCAACTTTTCAAATTATCACTAGTAATGATGAGATCATGTTGTGTAGGTGACGAGCACGTGAGCGGCGTCCAGGAGCCTCGTCGAGACGCTTGACGCGGCCTTGAGGTAAGTGGTTCGCCACTTAAGATCTCTTTCAATTTCATGTAATTGGTTGATGTTGA
The DNA here is from genome assembly GCA_019925255.1 of Litchi chinensis. Classification (NCBI taxonomy): domain Eukaryota; kingdom Viridiplantae; phylum Streptophyta; class Magnoliopsida; order Sapindales; family Sapindaceae; genus Litchi; species Litchi chinensis. The sequence goes on along the minus strand of CM034461.1, from coordinate 23,967,113 downwards.
TAATGAAAATGGTAGTTAAGTAATCTAAAAAGAAAATAGTTGAAATGAGAGTTTTCAGAAGTTTCAAAATGAGTTAGTTTTGTGCTTTTGGCACTAAATAAATATAGTTGTAAAACCCATGTATATCCCTTAAGATATAATGAGATTTAGCACTACGTGACGATGCAGTAAATTCCGTCCGTAGTCGCTCAGGTTAGAGAAAAGTTAGCACTACGCGACGATGCAGAAAATTCCGTCCGTAGTTGCTCAGTTTCATAGAAAGTATAAGCGCTACGTTGCGATGCAGACAATTCCGCACGTAGTTGGCTATTGTTATAGTTTGGCACTACTTGGCGATGCAGTAAATTCCGCTCGTAGTTGCCCAGAGTTCTAGCACTACAATTGCGATGCAGAAAATCCCGCATTGTAGTTGCTCAGTGATAAGCTTTAGCGCCCTACGTGCGATGCAGTAAATTCCGTAACGTAGTGGTTGAGATGACTTAGTAAGCTTCACGTTGGCGTTAGTTCTAATCGCCCGTGATGGACAGAAATATTTAAAGGATATACATGGGAGTTTTGGAAAGAAATCATAAAACAAATGATAAATCGCCATGTTAGTATATGTGATATTATATTTCTGTTGCACTAACTTGTTTGTTTATTTTGTAGCTATTTATATTTTGTGGTGTGCCACCGCAGACGATAGGACGTCACCATTTTGTTGGGTATATATATAGGTGGGAGATTCATGACATGTGATGATGTATAACTTATGTATGAAATGGATATGTAATTGAGAAACACATAGTCATATTTTGAAATTGTATATTTGTAAATATTCATGCATTTTATATATATGATGCATCTAGATATATTCTACTTGAGTTGTTCTTATAAATTGAGAATTTAGTGTTGATATTGCATGTTTGTTGAAAAATGATGATGATTATTGCATGTTTGAGAATAAAGAAGTTGGGAGGAATTGAGATTTTAGTCGAAGTGTAAATTTATTGACAGGTAAATTTTGGATTATCAAAAATGCAGCCGTTATGCTGTCGAAAATTTTATAAAAATATTTGAACCAAAGGTTGCGAAAAAATTTTATCACTCCCAACTAGTTTAAAAGAAAACTGAATTTTTGAGTTTAAACGAGTAAACCGGTTGAAGAAAGTTAGGGTTCGCTTCTCGGATTTCTTCGATCCGACGAGTCGGTTTCGAGGAGTCCGTTGAAGTGCCCGGCAGGATCCTCCAGACAAGAGCCTAGATAAGGTCTGGGAAGGGTCCTGTCTAGTTGGTATCAGAGCCCGGTTCTCGTTCAGTTGAAAGAAAGTTTTAAGAGAAAAGTTTGAGCTATTTCGCACAAATTGTGTGCTAGTTATGCTTAAGGCATTAAGTTATTTTGTGCACGCATCATTTTTCAGATTTTAAGAGTTATGCTTTCATCGATTGCATAAGCTAAAGCATAAGTTATAGTACCTGAATTCAGCATGTTATGAATGTGCCTCAAAGTGAGCTTTTAAGTAAAGTTCATGCATTAAATTGTGAGTTAAATATTGCATGAAATTATCATGCCAGATTATATTGAGTTAGTTGCTGAATTTGAAATTTTGATTTGTGGCTATTAGTGTATTAGTACACATTTAGCTATGCAGCGTCGAGATCGTCCGAGGACGAGACAGGCAGCCGCAGAGGCACCCACACCAGATAGAGAGCAGGTTGACGAGTCTGTCAACGTGCCAGAGAGTTCTTCCCATCCAGAGCCATCACAGTCAGTACGACCAGAGCCTGTCCCAGGACCTATTCCCGGGCAGATGGAACAGATGGCGCAGATGCTAGCAGCGGCCCTTCAGCAGCCGCGAGAGTCTGGGATATCGATTGAGCGCGCCCGTAAATTAGGCGTGAAGCCGTATGATGGTAGCGGAGATCCGGAGAGAGCGTTGTCTTGGATAGAGACAAATGAGGAGATCTTTCAGATTATGGGGTGTACAGAGGAGCAGAGGGTCTCCTATTCCGCCTTCCTACTTAAAGATCGCGCCAAGGATTGGTGGAAGGCGCATCAGAGAGCACACCCAGAGGGAGTCACATGGGCTGAGTTCAAGAGAGAATTTACAGAGAGATTTTTCCCTAAAAGCTATAAAGATGCCAAAGTTGAAGAGTTTTATAGATTGGAGCAGGGGAGCTCCTCAGTGCCAGAGTATGAAAAGAAGTTTTCAGAGTTGATTCGTCTAGTTCCTTTCTTTGCAGAGAATGAGGAGGAAAAGATCAACAGATTTATGGCAGGTCTCAACCCTGCAGTTAGGACCATTGTGACATCTGCATCACATACACGGTATGGACAACTGGTGGAGGCAGCCACCAGAGTTGAGCAGAGCGCACAGACCGCGTTGAAGTCAAAGTCACAATTCAGTCAGAAGCGAGCTGGACCGGTAGCCATCAGGGAGAGTCCAGCAAAGTACCCAAGAGTGGTCAGCGCCCAGCATGGTCACAGAGTCGGCAACAGAGCCAGAGACCCCAGACCAGCCAGAGTTCAGTACGGTCGTCAGCAGGGTCTAGGAGCCAGCAGAGCTGGAGGAGCCGACCAGTGTGCAGCAGATGTGGCCGGTCGCATCCCGGTGAGTGCCTTCAGGGCAGGACCGGGTGTTTCAGATGTGGACAGGAGGGCCATTTTATGAGAGACTGTCCTAGTGCAGTGGCATCGAGTCCGTCTGAGGCCATATCTACAGCTCAGGGGCAGACCAGTGGGAGTCGTGGACCCGATAGGGGAGGCCCCCAGACTAGAGGAGCTACTAGTGCATGGCAGCCTAGTGGCGGAGCAGGTAGAGGCATACCCCCTGGAGGACAGCCTAGTAGACCACCCAGAGCATCGACAGGTAGACCTCGCAGTCAGGCCGCCAGAGTATATACAGTGACCCAGCAGGCGGCAGATGCTACCCCAGATGTGGTCACAGGTACCATTTCTTTATTTGATAATGATGCTCATGTATTGGTGGACCCAGGAGCCACCCATTCTTTTATTTCTCGAGAGTTCATAGATAGAGTCGGGATAGAGATGAGACCGACCGAGTGTAGTATGGTAGTGTCACTTCCCACGGGTGATTCGCTTATTGCGGATAGAGTCTACAGGGGAAGCAAAGTGACTATAGCAAGTCATGAATTCGAGGCTGATCTAATAGTACTCGATATTCATGACTTTGACATCATTTTGGGCATGGATTGGCTAGCTAAACATCGCGCTACCGTAGATTGCTACAGGAAAGAGGTCCAGTTCAGTCAGCCTGAGGAACCGAAGGTGATCTTTTATGGAGAGAGGAAGATACTCTCTACAAGTTTAATCAATGTGATACAAGCAAACAAGATGCTCCGTAAAGCATGTCAGGGGTACTTGGTGACAAGACCCTTCCCAGACCTTATCTAAGCTCTCATCTGGAGGATCCTGTCGGGCACTTCAACGGATTCATCGAAACCGACTCGTCGGATCGAAGACCTCCGGGAAGCGAACCCTATCTTTCTGTATCCGGTTTACTCGTTAAAACTTAGTGATTAAATTTTATTTGTAACGGGTTGGGAGGGATAAACTTTTCGCAACTTTTGTTTCAAATATTTTTATAAAATTTTCAGCAGCATAACGGCTGCATTTTTGATAAACCAAAAATTTCACCTGTCATGAAAATACACTTCGACTATTTCTGAAAACCTCCCAACTGCTATATCCATAACCATGCAATATCCATCACATTTCCATAAGCATAAACAACAACTTTAATGCCAAGTATACATACATGAATCATATATATATGTAGTATGCATGAATATATTTATATTTTACAAATTCAACATCATTCATGATCAAAATATACATATACAAAATGTTTCTAAGCGTTTTGCGCGATCACCCACCTAGGAATATATATACAATTAAAAGACCGCGATCTCGTCCAACAGCGGCACGCAACAAAACTCAATAAGCTACAAAATAAACAAGGGGTTAGTGCAACAAGGATATACAATATCACATACACTCACATAATAATTCGTTATTAACTCAAGTTTTACAATTTCTTTAAATTCTTCCATGTGTATCCTTGACTCGTTCTAACCATCACGGGCGATTTTATCTAACGCCAACGTGAAGCTTATTAATGCATCTCAACCACTACGTTACGGAATTTACTGCATCGTACGTAGGGCGCTAAATTATTCACTGAACAACTACAATGCGGAATTCTCTGCATCGCAAATGTAGTGCTAAATCTCTAGACGACTACGAGCGGAATTTACTGCATCGCTTCGTAGCGCTAACTGTCAACTATCCAACTACGTGCGGAATTGTCTGCATCGCAACGTAGCGCTATACTTTTCTATAAACTGAGCGATTACGGACGGAATTCTCTGCGTCGTCACGTAACGCTAAATTTCATAAACTTATAAGGTATACACATGGGTTTTCATAATCAATTTCTTTAAGTGCAAAAGCACAAATGGCTTTAGTTTGAAAATCTTGAAAGCTTTATTAGTTCATTTTCTCTACATACAACTCATAATCATTTTCTAGAAACATATGGATTACATAGGAATCCATACGCTTAACTTTTAACTATATCATTATATATTATTTCCGATTTCCTTTATTACATAGCTACTATAGTCATTTAACATCATCAAAAATTTGCATGATAATTTAAAAAAAAACTATTAAGTGGCGAACCACTTACAAGTCACTTCAAATTTCTTCACCACCTCTCCAACACTCCTTTTCGCTTCTTAAGGCTCTCCTACAATATAATCCAACCAACAATCTTGGTTTAGGATTCAAAAGATATTACCATTTCACTTTAAATTCAACACATGCTTTATTAATAAATCATTTAGTCTAACTCAATATATATATATTCTCCACTTTATTTCATTTTCCTTTAACAATCATACTTTAACTCAATCATACTTTAACTCAATTACTTCCTTTGATGCTCAAGTGCTCAAGCACATCATACTCATCATCCAACATCTATAAAATTTATTCAAGAACTTCATCATTCATTCCCATAGATTTCCAATACAAATATTAACTAACCAATTATTACACTTACTAAATAAATTCACAACCCCACCAATTTTCCAATTAACATTCTCATATGCATTTCCATTTATTTCTTTGGCATTAAAACAATCAAACATCTTATAATTCTCAACCACACACATTTAATTATTGAATAACATTCTAGGAATCATTTCTTTGCATTGAATACTTTAACATCCAAATTCCAAATGTCCATCTTTCTTGCATCTTTTGATTCTAATCATTATAATTTCATTCTCTAGTTTTATACAACTCACTCAATCATTTTAAAATAAGCTCAACACATATATACACAACAATTGCTCAAGCACTAATATAGTTATTCCTCAACAACTCATTCACCCTTTTCATCTCAATCAATAATCACCAAAAACACTTCAATAATCATCCATAAAATCAATTATAACCTTAAACAAAAAGAATCCATTAAAATCATCAATTTTAATTCATCAAACCCCAAACTCTTACCTCTCCAAAATTGATCCAAGATTATTTAATCCTCTTCTTCCTTTCCAAGCATGGATTAATGTAGCCCAACCTTGATTTTGCCCAAACAATCCATCAAAACCTCATATAAATTAATAACAACCAACTACAAAATTACATCACTTGTCCTCACCTTTCTTTCTTGATGAAGGTGGATGGATTTGAGGGGCTACAAAGGATGGATCACCTCCTCCTCTTCTTCTTCTTCTTCGTCTTCCTCTTCTTCTTCTTTTTCTTCCTGCAGAACTTCTTCGTCTCCTTCCGGTTCTGCTTCAGTTCACGTCTCCCTCTCTCTTTCTCGGTTCTGATTTTGGCTTCAACTGGTTCTGCACGTCTTCTTCTCCTCCTCTATTGCTGCAAACGTCTTCTTCTTCTTCCAGATCTGCTCACGGTTCAGCTCCAGCTCTCTCCATCTTTTCGGTTCTGCTCATGCTTCACGGTCAGCTCTCTCTCTCTCTCGTTTCTATTTTTTTTTTCTTTTCGGTTCTGCTTCATTTTTCCAGATTCAGCTCACTTACCCGATTTCTTCTCCTCTCACCGACCTATCTCTCTCTCAACCGACTTCACATTTGATTCATGCCAAAGTTGCCATTAACTTATCTCCTTAATCACAACAATGCCACTAGTCATGAATAAAATCATTTAATTGGTTAATTGATTCATCCAATTATTCGCTAACAATACATTCCATTTCATTAATTAACTCTCAACCAAATCAATTGCTTTTTGACTTAAAGATGTCACAATATCATTGGCCTTCACCCAAGCACATGGATTGTGCTTCTTTAATACATATCATCTCCTACACATTTAATGTTATATTTAACTTAAATTTTAATCCTTACTTAACACTAATTAATTCAAAAAATATTCCATGATCATCCTATCGTCAAATTGACCATGCAATCCTCTAATTGGGCATCTTAACTTTCAATTCCATGCTTTGAAAAATTTCAATCAGCTATAAACTCATTAAAATCCACAACGTTCTCAACGGGGCGTTTTTATCAATAAATATTCGGAACCTTTAAAATCCACTCAAACGAACTCATCTTTACTTTGCTTCAGCTTCTAATAACTCAAATTCATATTATGGAGCTTTTGATATCTAGGATCCATTTTCCGAAAATCACTATTCACGCGAACACTATTCACCGAAAATACTATTCATCGAAAATACTGTTCACCGAAAAATTTTTATTTCACGAAACTTAAGGAAATATTCCTTTTCCCGGAAATCACTATTCACTCAAAAATATTATTCACACGAAATCACTATTCATCTGGAAACACTATTCCGTCCGAAAATATTCTTTATCTGAGAAACACTATTTCTTCCAGGGAACTGAAATTCCGGGTCTTACAATGAAATTTAATTAATCTAATGTAGAGATTTATTTTACCTCTCTAATCCATCTTTTAACACTAAGAGGTTATAGGTCGAGACTAGGGGTTTACACTTGGTATATGCAATAGAATCTGGCAGCAGTGAGATGCAGTTGGCAGAAGTTTCGGTGGTAAACGAGTTCTTTGATGTATTTCCCGAGGACCTACCAGGGTTACCGCCGAACAGAGAGATTGAGTTCGAGATTGAGCTAGCACCTGGCACAGAGCCCATCTCTATAGCGCCGTACCGGATGGCACCAGCAGAGCTAAAAGAATTGAAGGTGCAAATGGAAGAATTGTTGAGTAAAGGCTTCGTTAAGACGAGTACATCACCGTGGGGAGCTCCGGTGTTGTTTGTTAAGAAGAAAGATGGGAGCCTTCGTTTATGCATCGATTATAGACAGCTCAACAAAGTAACCATCCGGAATCAGTATCCATTGCCAAGAATCGATGATCTATTTGATCAGCTACAGGGAGCTAAGGTCTTTTCGAAGATAGATTTACGATCGGGGTATCATCAGCTGAAGGTGCATAGGGAAGATGTTCCCAAGACGGCCTTCAGAACTAGATATGGGCATTATGAATTTTTGGTGATGCCATTCGGCCTAACCAACGCTCCAGCAGCCTTTATGGATTTGATGAATCGTGTCTTCAGACCTTATTTAGAGAAGTTCGTCATAGTCTTCATCGATGATATCCTGGTATATTCAGGTAGTAAAGAGGAGCATGCAGAGCACCTGAGGATAGTATTACAAACTCTGAGAGAGCATCAACTTTATGCAAAGTTCAGCAAGTGCCAGTTTTGGCTAGACCGCGTGGCATTTTTGGGGCATGTGGTATCCGCCGAGGGTATTTCAGTAGATCCTCAGAAAATAGAGGCCATTGTAGACTGGAAACCACCTACGAACGTAAAAGAAGTCAGAAGTTTCTTGGGTTTAGCTGGTTACTACAGAAAGTTCGTAGAAGGGTTCTCAAAGATAGCTACTCCACTGACCAAGTTAACAAGAAAGGAAGAGAAGTTCATTTGGTCAGAAGCTTGTCAAAACAGTTTTGATGAGTTAAAGCAAAGACTGACTACTGCACCAGTGCTTACACTCCCCTCAGGAAGTGAGGGATTTACAGTATATTGCGATGCCTCCAGGCAAGGTTTAGGTTGTGTGTTGATGCAGCATGATAGAGTGATAGCTTATGCTTCAAGGCAATTAAAGAAGCATGAAGTAAACTATCCAACACACGACTTAGAATTAGCGGCCGTAGTGTTCGCGTTAAGAATATGGCGACATTATCTCTATGGAGTACCTTGCAGGATCTTTACTGATCACAAAAGTCTGCAGTATCTGTTCTCACAGAAAGATTTGAACATGAGACAGAGGAGGTGGATAGAACTCATCAAAGACTATGACTGCACCATTGAATACCACCCAGGCAAGGCAAATGTAGTAGCAGATGCGCTAAGCAGGAAGCCCTCTAGTTCCCTAGCTCAGCTTAAAGTAGAATACTTGCCGATGCTAGTAGAACTGAGATCTATGGGGGTCAGTTTAGAGACAGCAGAGTCAGGTGCTCTAGTAGCAGCTTTTCATGTTCGGCCAGTATTATTGGATAGGGTTAGAGACTTGCAAGCTCAAGACCCTTATTTGATGAAATTGAGAAGCAAGATAGAGGCTGGACAACCGAGCAGCTTTACCTTACGAGGTGATGGGACACTAGTGTTAGGCCAGAGATTATGTGTCCCAGATGTAATAGAGTTGAAGAAAGAAATCATGGAAGAGGCACACTCATCAGCATATGCGATGCATCCAGGGAGTACTAAGATGTATCGGACTCTGAGAGACCACTACTGGTGGAGAGGTATGAAGAGAGAGATAGCAGAGTTCGTATCTAAGTGCCTAACTTGTCAACAAATCAAGATTGAGCATCAGAAACCTGCAGGTTTACTACAGCCTTTATCCATTCCTGAGTGGAAATGGGAAAGGATCACGATGGATTTCGTGACAGGACTTCCCAGGACACAGCGTGGACATGATGCTATTTGGGTTATTGTGGATAGATTGACGAAGTCGGCTCACTTCATTGCTACTAATAATACCTATTCCCTAGAAAGATATGCGCAATTGTATGTAGATGAGATTGTAAGGCTACATGGTGCACCAGTGTCCATTGTATCAGACAGAGATCCTCGCTTCACTTCTCGATTCTGGCTGAAGCTACAAGATGCTATGGGCACCAGATTACACTTCAGTACTGCTTTTCACCCACAGACAGATGGCCAATCAGAGAGAACCATTCAGACTCTCGAAGACATGTTGAGAGCCTGTGTAATGGAGTTTAAGGGAAGCTGGGATAATTACCTAGCATTGATAGAGTTTGCCTACAACAATAGTTATCAGTCTAGTATTGGTATGGCACCCTATGAGGCGTTGTATGGCAGAAAGTGTAGAACCCCAGTCTGTTGGGACGAAGTGGGGGAGAGAAGATTAATTGGCCCAGAGATTGTCCAAGATACAACTGAGAAGGTAAATATGATAAGAGAGCGGTTGAAGATAGCAAGCGACAGGCAGAAAAGCTATGCGGACAATCGAAGACGAGATCTGAAATTTGAAATGGGTGATCAAGTATTCCTACGAGTCTCGCCTTGGAAGGGTATTTTGAGATTCGGGAAGCGTGGAAAGTTGAGTCCACGATACATAGGCCCCTATGAGATAGTAGACAAGGTGGGTGAAGTGGCTTATCGATTGAGGCTACCATCAGAGTTAGCCAACATCCATGATGTGTTCCACGTCTCTATGCTACGCAAGTATATAGCTGACCCTTCACATATTGTTAAAGAGCAACCGATTCAGTTGAAGGAAAACTTGACCTACGAGGAGCATCCAGTAGAAATCCTAGATCGTAGAGATCAAGTGTTGCGTAATAAGGTGATCCCGCTAGTGAAGATGCTATGGCGAAATCATAGGGCAGAAGAGGCTACATGGGAGCCCGAAGCA